>OU611756.1:2227307-2317307 GCA_914767535.2 Dunaliella primolecta
ATGACGACAGCATGGACATCATTTTGCAAGGCCCACAATGAGCGGGAGGCGCTTGCAAGGGGTGTGGGCTGTAAGCGTGTATGGGAAGGATGTATGAGTATGTTGCTTGTCTTGCATGCATGTCTAGGGCTATTCGACGGTCATTCCCGCTGATGCACTGCCACGTGAGGCAGATGCGTGGCACTGTCTGCTTTGTACATCATGGTGAAGAATGCATGTGTCAATCCTGCTGGTAGGAAAGCATGTATTGGGTGCGTGACACGTGCCTTGTGCCCCTGCGTAGATGGTGCCTCATTTGAGGTTGCGCCGAGCGTTTCTCTCAACACTGATTGCACTGACGTGCATGAAGGGAACTCAAGATCTTCTTCTTGGTGCTCATGTCCTGCTTGTGGTTTTCTCTTGACTTGAGACCTTTGTGTGGGAGGTTGATTTAAACTTCCTGCAAATAAGCACTTAGTACCTGGAACTCTGTTCTTGAGAAAGCTTCAGAGAATAAGTTTATGCAAGGAGCTTGAGAATGGAGCTTGAGAATTCGAAAGGCTTGGAATGGGACTTTTGGTGCTTGGTACTGGGGCTGATCTGTTGCCACAGAAAAAGCTCTGACAGCAAATTAATAGTGACCATCAGCATGACTCTGTGGGTAATGAATGCTTAATTAGAAACGCAACATTTCTAGGCCAACAATTTGTCAAGAAATGAAGCAAGGAGGCACTTGTGAAGGTTACAATGGGATTTGACCTTCAGCCAGGTAATTTGCTCGGCCTGCTGGACTGTGCCAGTCACACAAAAGATAACTTTCAAGGCTTGACTTCAAGAATATAACCAAAAGTCTGATTAATTCGCTTCTGCAAGAATTGAAAGACATCCTTCTAGCTTGAGTAAAATTGCCTTGCTCATCCAGAAAAGTTCTGTGGGTGGAAGGAAAGTCGGAGAACAGAGTGCAAAAGTCCTAAGTTAACATGTAGGAACCCAAGAACAGAGGAACACGGCATGCTTTTTGTTTTCGAGTCCTCTTTGGTCACACCTACTAGGATAGCTTTCTAGTAAGCTAGGGAGTAAGCCATAAATACAAGGCTTACCGGTACCAGCTTTCTGGTAAACTGGTGGAAATGCTACAACCCAGCCTTAATAGCCGGATTAATAGTAAGCTGTGGTAAGCCTGTGCTTTCCGGTTAATCGGTGTTAAGCCTACTCTGGTAATGCTTTTTTTTAATAAATTTGGGCCCATAATCATACCAAAAAGCATTACCATCCATGGCTTACCATGGCTTACCAGCTCAATTATCAATCCATCTTAATTGGTAAGCCATGTCTGGTAAGCGATGGTAAGCCTGGTAAGGGGGGTCGGTAATGCTTTCCTACATTCCGACGTATCACATTCAGATGTATGCTCCTGTCAAAGGGAAACCTCAACTCTCAGATGTGTGCACGTGAGGGGAAGCTGCCAAGTTTCTCAGCATGTGCCTGCCTAAGGGTTACAAGGGGTATGCCTACAGCCCGAGAAGCTGGCTGATCGGCTAAGTCAAGGGTTACAAGGTGGTTGACCTACAGCCCGAGAATCTGGCTGATCGGCTGCTGGTGAAACATTCTCATCCAGCATCAAAAATTGAAACCAGTTCAGACAAAAATTTTAAGAATCTGCGAGAGTCTTGATTTAGAAAAGCATTGATTTCGAAATCAGTCAAAATGTGAAAGCTCGCCAAGAAAGGAATAAAATCAGTGTTTGGAAGCTGGGCAAAAGTATGTAATGGTTTAAAAAGATCAATGAACATGTCCTTGTATTTTCTGCGCAGCTCACACAACTCACAGCAATTGCAATAGAAAAGAACATGTTTCTCGTCCTGGATTCTCAGCACATCCACACTTATCACAAATATTTGAACCACCCAACCATTTACAGGACTCGACCTTCAAGCAGTGGGTACAAGGTTTACAAGGTTTACAAGGATAAGGCCTTCAGTCAAGAAGTGCGACTGCTAGCCTGCTCATAAAAGGCAATCAATTCATGAAGGAAATAAGGAAGTTTGTTGTTGTTCTGGTTCAAAAAAGTAGACACATCATGAGATTCTGCCAGTGAGAACAAGGGAGCATATTTCCTGCGGAGAGAGACCACCTGGGGATGTGTGCAATGGAAGAGGACATGTTGTTCATCCTGGACATCATCATCAGCCTCACAAAGGTCACAGTTTGGGGAAGAGCTGTGATTCCAAGTTGCTGTCTCATAGCGAAGGGTGTGAATGCGGAGTCTATACCGAGCCACGCTGCGAATGACATCATGGGGGAGGTCAAGGAACATGTATTTGGGGAGACCATAAGGAGAATGCATAACCAAGGCTCTTTTAGTAGGAGGAGCGCACCACTGGTGATAGGTCAAGGCGTTTACTGTTGCGCTCTCTAGGGGGTGTGTTGGAAAAAGGCTCCCAATATTGTAGATGCCTGGTCCTGAGATCTACAACAAAACGACTAAGATCAATGGGCTCACAATTCAGCAGCTTCTGTTTGAAAATATGGGAGTGTGCCAAACCATCCATGGCTGATAGAACATGATCAAAAATATATAATACAGGCAGTGGGTACGAAGCCTAAACCTACTCACATTCCTCATGACTCCTTTATACAGATCCTTAAATAGATATGATGGGGTACAGAAGGGTGTGCGAGCTGTTTGATTCAAAGGTTTTCCACACCAATGATGGTAAGTCACTGCTTTCCTGTTCACCTCTCGGAGACTTAGGACGTCCGCTTCCCTCCGAACCTTCTGCTGTCTGTACCTCAAATCCCTTAAAAAATCCTGCATGGGTATTTTGGAAGCACTCAGCAGTTTCTGTTTAAACACCTCCTCATTGCGCATGCCACTAAGTGACTTAGACATGTGCAGACCAATAGGACTCATCCATATCAGCAAGGTGTAAATCTGCCTTCAGCACTTGGCGTAGTGTTTCACTGTTAGAAACAAGCATAATGTTGAAAATTTTAACAGTAGCCCTAAACCAGTAAAACTGTAAGGGCTCTTGACCACACTCTCTCAATACTGGCCAGTTCGTGGCAGTACTCTTCACACCTTTGTGGGGAGCCTGACAGTGCCCTCCACATTCTTTCAGGATGTGAGCATTCCACCATATCACACATGGTAACTGAACGCCTTAATATTGCTAGCAGAATCCTCCTTAAAGGTATTAGCAAAGGCCCCCTTGGGGCAGGCCTTGCCTCCATGGACATTGGCAGTGCAGATCGCCTCGCTTTACAGGACCTGCAGATCCCTGAACACTCAACAAATAGAACCCTTCCCAAATACATTTTCCCTCGTCGTTTCCCTGACAAACAAAGGCTCACTTCTAGTTGCCCTGATGCAATTTTAGTTGTCCCAATGAAAAGAGTGCCAAGGACCAATTCAAGGTACCCATTGAGAATTAGAGGGGGGCGCGGGGGGAACAGGGAGCACTCAGCGCCAGCCACAGCCACTCCACCTACTTCCAAGGCCCGCCACCCTGGTCAGCTCCTTCCAGAACAGAGGCACGTCCATCTTGTGGAGGTCAAATACTGTGAAGACACCCGGCCCAAGAACCAGCTTGAGGCCTCCAAGCAACAGCACCGCAACCTATGTAGCCATCTTTTAAGGGCCTCAGCTCAAGTCACCCTCCATACTATTCTGTTAGGTGTGGGAGGGGTCATCTGCACCCCCCACACTCTGGAGCCTCTTAAAGAGCTTGGTCTTGACACTCATACAGCCACCAGGCTTGCTCTGAAGCATAATGCCTTCTCATCAAAATTCTCAGGCTTCTCAGTATGCCATCCTATCTTAAAGAAACCACAGAGTGGAAGCTTAGGAATGTCAGCAGCCATCCTGTCCTAAATCCCAGGCATGCTGATATGCCAGGCTTCAGTAAACTGGAACGCCTCCCACTTGACAGACAACACGTTTCCAAACACCTTCAAAGTTCACACATGAGTATCCAAGATATAGACTCAGTGCCCAGCCAATCCAGTTTTATCCTCACCCTCAAAGTTGCTGACTGGAGGACCTGGGCATATACAGATGGAAGCTGCCTTGTCCATAATGGTAGGCAAGAAATCGGAGCAGGCATCTATTACCCACTTACTGACAACAAGAACTTTGTAAAACCTAACGGTGCTGGAATTGCTAATACCATAACCCGAGCTGAATTGGCAGCAATTGCTGCTGCTATCATCACCAAATATGCAAACATTGCATCAGACAGCCTCACTTCTCTCCATCAAATACGTAAACAAATTCTTTACCCTGAGAAACACCTGAGGCATATCCAAAAAGATATCCTTAAAATGATCTCAACTCTCATTAGCAACTCTCACACCAAACTTCAATTTTACAAAGTTAAGGCCCGTGCCGGCATCGCTGGGAATGAATACGCAGATGCTATTGCTAAACACCAGGCAAAGCAAGCCAACAACTGTGTGGCAGACACTGAAATCCCCGGTGCGGGTCCTGGAGGAAATCCATTCACATATTTTTTTTGGCTAGCCAAGGAAGAAAACAAAGTGCATCCCGCAGGTACATGTACAGGTCCCCCTCCTGCTCCCAAGCTCACCTATCTCCCCAACCTCCAAGATGCTCTCAAGTCCCACATGCATTCTAAACACAAACTTGGATATGCCAATGCCAAATCAGGATACTACTCTTACTACCAAAACTTATTACCGCATGTAGAAAACAAAATTAGCAACGCATTCAGAAATATGTCAAGTATTTCCACACACATGAAACGTACTATCCTTCAATACCGCACAGGCAACCCTCTACAATCAAAAACATGCCGTTCGTTTTAAAAGGTCTACTGACCCAATGTGCCCCCTTCCAGGCTGCCATCAGTTGGACAGTGCTCTCCACATGCTCTCAGGCTGCCAGAATCACATCATCTCCAACATGAAAACTGAACGCCGTAACATTGCAGGCAGAGTGATTACAAAAGCACTCAGCAAAAGCCCTGTGGGAGCAGGCCTTGTCTACACAGACATAGGGAGTGATTTCAAACTTGCACAACCTGCAACTCCCTACACAAGCCTCAAACAGAGCAATACCTGCTTACTTGTTCCCTCGTAACATTTAAGAAAGGAAAGACTAAATTCAAGTCGACCCGATGCCATTTTGATTACCCCTTATAATGCCAAGCCTACTTCTCACAGTGTCCCTTCTATTCATTCTCAACACACTTTGCGCAGGCCCACTAGGAGGACAATCAGCTAGCCGCGTTAAGCATCCGCATGAACTCCATGTGAACGATCGTCATGTGCATCTCATAGAAATTAAGTTCTGTGAAGACACAAGGCCAGAGCATCAATTAAGCGTGGCTAGGCAGCAACATGCTAACCTTTGTAATCTTATTAGCGCTAAAGCTAAAACTATTCACCCAATCCTCCTGGGTGTTGGTGGAACTATTTACACTGAACATACCCTGGTGCAATTAAAGAAACTAGGTTTGGATCACCAACGTGCCACTACACTCGCTAAAAAACTCCATGCCCATTCTGTTTATTATGCCCATAAACTAGTCTCCACACGCCGCGGTATTGAAAACAAGAATGCTTGCCATAGCCATTTGGTTCTAGAGCCAGGTGCTTCTAATAACCCTCCAGATCCACATTAGTTTTGTCTTTCTTTCTTTTCTCGTGGTGGAGGGGGCTCACGGCTCTTTATGAGCCAATGTGTCTTCTTTTCCTTAATTGATGTAGGGAGAGTTACTCTTCCTACATTTTCTTTTTTCTTTTCTTTTTCTTTACGACTATTATCAGCAGGACTGCTTTCAGTCAAGGTATGGAGCCAGTGGCCAATTGCCACCCTCCAGATTCCGAAGTGAGGGAGTCTCACAAGATAACTCACGGCTCTGCAAGCCAATGTCTCCTTTCCCTCCATCGCTTTTGAGAGTGTTGCACCACCAATGTAGCTACTCCTTTAAAGGGGGCCAAAATTTTCTGGGGGGCCACATGGCGGATTGCCACAAGGCACCTGCCCCCCACCTTCCATTTCGTGAAGCTGAAGATCTTGCCTGCCCCTACACCTCTCCCACACCCCCACTGCCTCTGCCCTGGTAGGGCTCAGAAAATAAATGACCTGAACGTCTGTGGGATCCCGTCCGGATGATGATGATGATGGTGTGTGTGTGTGCTTGCATATGTATGTGTGTGTGCACGAGCGCCATGCAATTGTACATGCGGCGTATTGTAACTCAGCGCGCACTTTCTAGGTGGGTCCACCTGAAAAACGACCTGCAGGGTTGCACGCTCTTGCTGCGCGACAGCCACAGGATTCTGACAGTAGCAGTAGCAGCAGACAGTAGCAGGAGCAGCATGTTTGCTCCAGTGGCTGCCAATACATGGCGCACAAGCAGGCACAGGGCACAAAATCGGCACAAGGCACAAAATTACCAGAAGTGCCTTCATTGGGGTTTGCAACACGTCAGATTAAGCCCAAATAGACCTTGCTCTAAGTGTGCATGGGCCTCCCCTAGGGCACATGCGCTGCCTCCTTTGAGCGGCAACAGCCTGTGCAAGCTGCGCCCCCATACCCCAAGCTTGTAGGCTTGATGGTCACTGTACTGAGAATGTGAGCTCTGACCTTGCCTGCCCGTTAACCCATTTGCCTCCATTTGCCCATTTGCCTCCATAGCACATTGCTGGCCAATGCATCGCAGGAGCCTCGTTCCACTCGATTCATCGAACCTATAATCTGTATTCGTCACTAATAAGACTCATCATTTATTATGGCCGTTATTGCTTTCGAAAAGATGCAACTTGTTTGCGGCGCTGGGCCTGGGACGTTTCCGCAGCAAAGTTCGTAGCTGCTACGCTACGGCCACGCTACCTTACGAAAATTTCCGTAACAACCTTAGCGTGCAATTCTGGCCTGACTTGTGTGTAGCATTAGCATTTGATTCTAAAGGAGTTGCAAATGTCCTATGTTATAAGACCGTGGTGCAAAAATAATTGTTTTTAGCCTTATTGACAAATCGAGAATCACATTTTACACTAAGCACGAAAAGTCAGGTGTTTGTCAAACAGTTATGTTCTGTCCTAACAGCCTGGCAGCTCTTGTCAGCAAATAGGAGCATTTAATTTGCTCCGCACACTGCCTGTAATTGTTCTTCAATGCGGTTATCGAATAGTTATGTGAGTGGCTTTTGACAGCGTGTAAATGTGACTCGGTCGGGAAAAACAACATGTCCGACGTGTAACATACCGCTGTGCTGAACCTTCGACTTATGTGTTTGTGTGTCAGCTGTGAGCCATACCATATACTAGTTTGCTGAGGGAGACGCTTCATCATTAGCCGCAAAATGTCGTCCTGAGGAATATACATGTTGTCGGCATCGACATCTTATTATTGAATTAGAAAAGACGGGAGACACCCTTATCGCTGATATTATTACACACATCTCGCGCGATGTGCATAGCCACCGTGGGTCCGCCTTGCGAGGACCGGTTCAGCCTGGGCCGGTCCTCCCAAGTGTCTGACCTGTCCCTGGCAGCCTGGGCAACGCCCTCGAGCGATCCCACCAAGTCAGATAGCCCTTGCTGGAGACTGAGCACCTCTGGCACCGAAAGAAGATACAACCCAATGGAGGAGGCCCTCTTCCAGGTGCCACTGATTGGTTTGCAAAAATGCAGGCAGTTGTCGTTGCAGGAAGTCCCTTCTACCCCTGGTCGCTCGATTTCCTCTTGCCGCTGTCCTGGGCCATTCGTTAACAGGTACCCCCTTGGGACAAGTGCTGGTTGGTTGACGAAAAACGTGTCCAACCACACGCACGTTCCTTTGTCCTGTGCGACTGCAGCAGAGGATGCCAGGCCCTGAACAGTCCGAGGCCTTCGTCGGGAGGCAGCAGGAGGAGGAGAGCCTGCTCTCCAGGCCCAGCCCAGCTGTCCTCGCACTGCGTGCCCTGCTGGGTGTGCACTGCAGCAGCCTGGACTGTCAGGACGACCTTGCTCCAAGCTCCAGTGGTGGGGAGCATCCTACTGTCGTGAAGCCTGACCACCCTATTAAACTATCACACGCCCAGCAGGTACTGCTTACCACCCACTTAGCCTGTGCGGAGGCACAGTCTGGTGCTGCAATCAATTGATGCATCCACCTGTTGATGCCAGGCCAGTTGAACCTGGCCAAGCCCTCAAAATTTGTCTTCAAAGAACACACTTCCATCCTTGCAGTGTTGCATGCAAGCGCACATCTTCGCTAACACAGATGTTGAGTCAATAGCCAGGGGAAAACTCTCATTCTTCCCCGTGAAATCGATTCTGTGTGCCCTCAACAATGTGGGTGTCCATGCACCACCCATTCCCCCTTCAAGAAAACAGCCCTCATGAAAGAGTGCAAGGGAAAGTTAACCTTGTCGGTTACTGTGCCTCATTCCTGCCTGGTAAAGTATCTCTGCACGGAAATGTTGTGCGGCGTACCTTACTTGGGTAAACTGTGTATTAGCATTCCTAAGTGCACAAGCTACTTGAGTGCACTCAAACAGACCCTGAACAGTGTTTAGCAAGGTCTTCCACGGTATTGCATAGAGCTTAGAACATTACATATTTGAATCGGAAACAATCAGCATGCATTGTGTTCTTTAATGTTGCCGGATGGACGCAAAGAGGAAGGCTAAAACTTTGCAGTGAACACGACCCCAAGCACCCCCTTGTTCATGCGCTGGAAAGCTTACATGCGTACCTAAAGGTGTGCATTCCACTTGATGGTTGGCCCGTAGTGGAAGAGTATTTCATGGCATGTTTGTGACCAGAGATTCAGCATTGCATTGCTTTTAACAAAGGCAATGCAGTTTTGCCCAGATGTGGCCTGAGAGGCAATGAAACTTTATTTTACTCATTAATCTCTTGCATTTTGTCGGTGATCTGCGCTGGTGGAGGCCAAAATGAGCTAACAGCTGCCTCTGTAAGACCTTCACGCGCAAATGGCTTAGTAACACAATTCCTGAAGACCGGTAACGAGTGCCCTGGAATTCCAGCTGTCTTTAGAAAGCACTAAGGATGTGCTCATGACCCCATTTGGTGGAGAACTTCAGGATCATAACTCGCTCAATCAATGTTTTTAAGTGTTTAGCCATCAATTTTGGCTCTTAGGTACCATTTTAAGTGATTTGTGGGTACAATGAGCCAATGTTCCCTGCCTTGGCCAGCAGTGTATCTGGCTGCCCAAAAGTGAGGGTGGGAATTGGACCAATGAGCCTGGAATCTGGTAGAGGTGGTAATCAATGGGTGCAATCTGTCTCAGTAAGGCCTGCATTGTGTGAGTCGCAACCAGCTTGTGCATGCACAGGCTGCATCCAGACACTGTGATCAAGTACAGGACAGAAAAAGTATCATCCCACAATCTAAGTGTTTTGGAGGGATGCGGGATGACTGCGCGCACCTGATGAAGTAACTATTTGTAAGCATGCAGGGATGTACATAATATTTAAAATTGGTTTTGGGTATAAGCGAGGATGACATGTGGGGATGGGGAGTTATCGTTCCCTAATTCTCTGCAAGTGAGGAGCCTCCTCACTTGAGGAGCAGCACCAGCAAGGAGACAAGAGAGCTTGCTTGCAGGTTGTTATGGGTCTTCACATGCAGAATCAGTGTGCAACCTGTACACGCAATGCTTTCACGCTCATAAGTTTTAGGTCAAGTTGTGGTTGAATGCCCCTGCGGGAACAAGAGGGGATTCCAAAAATAAGTACTGAGGGGGGTGCGGGATTTACCAAGTATTTATTTTTTGTGTGTTGTAAGGGTGTAACATGACAACATTTAGCATCTTGTGTTTGCACTTTCAGGCTAATTAGGAATGATTTGCTGCACCTTTACCCCTAGCGCTCCCTGCGCCCCACATGCAAGTGACTGCAGCCTTGGCCTACAGAATCATGCATAAGGACACACTCTTTGACCATATGATTGCCCTGCACGAGCTTCAGCCAAAGGTACCACGGAATGAGTTCGTAGAAACCCTAGAGATGCTCCTAAAATGTTTAGGAAATGCACTCGAAAAATTTGATTTTCTCTGTGGACTCTGCTGCTCGCCACCTTCAAGCAAACCCACACTTGTTAACAGCTTATAAGGGTCCTGCCTCCTTGGCTCTAGCTAACAAGAATTATTTTTTTCTTTGAGGACTAATGGGCATGGAATTCCATTTGCAGAAGCAAGAACTCTGACAAAGATGGGCATGAAATCCCACTTGCCGAAGCTAAGCTCCTGCGAGAGCTCGGACTGTGTAGGAGCAAATTACGGAACCACCTGGGTGAAGGGATCCCCGGAAACCTATTTCCCTCTGCTGGCACCACTGTTCCTTATCACTGCATGTTTAATGACCTGGCCATTGAGAGAGGCGTATTTGCGGAAGTATAGCTCGCCCATCCCCAGAAATTAGTATCCACCGATCTCTTTGTTTGCTGTGATGGGAGGGGTGAACCTAGCATTTCTCTGATACTGCACAGCAGGAGGACATGGAGAGCATCCCTACTCACTCCCCAGCTCCTTTTTTTTCTGTGACTTCCCATGGCCCGTCCGGAGACTCTGTGGAAGGCCTCTTTGAAGACTGTGCACGGTGCATGTGTGAAGACTCAGCACAAGGCACGTGTCAAGACTCGGCGCACGACCCTGTCGAAGACTTTGCAAAAAGCTTCGCAGAGCCAGCAAAGGCAAGTGGTACCATTGTCCTGTTCTTCATGCAGCAATTGCCTGAGCTGGGAGTTCAGAGATGAATGGGCAACTTCTGATGCGGTAACCATGCATGCTGTTCTTGTGCTGAGATCAATTGCTTGTGACATATGCCATCGTGTTGCTCCATGGAGTAACAGGTACACATTTTCTCACAGCTTGCAATGCATACAAACCTCTCCTATGTCCGTGCCTACATGAGAAGCAGGACAGCCTTCGAACTGCAGTATCTGCAACCATTCTCCTGCACCACCGCCTGCTTGTGGAGACAGGAAGTGAGGCAAATGCACCATGAGTTGGCTCAGCCTAAGTCCTCTCGGGAACTTTTACATTGTGCGTCATGCAGGGGGCACCTGCTACAGCTCGCTCCGTAACCAGTCCACATTTATGTGTGGGCGTCTGTGGCAAACAAGAGCCTGTTTCAGAGACTCCATGGGCCAAGTGGAAAAAATCTCTGAAGAGGGCACTCTCATGCAAGCTGGTGCCAAGCAAGGACTCTTAGGTAAGTCAGGTTAGCATTTCCTGGGTCATGCTTGCCTTGTGCAAGTGAGTGAACACCGTTAAAAGTGACGCTTGCTTGCGTTTCTAGAGTTAGCACCATGAAACAGGCAGGGCCAAAAGAGGAAGTCCGAAGCAGTGTTATGCGCTCAGCTGCAGTAAGCGCGCTGGTTGTCCATGCAATTTCTTTGTATTTGAATGCATGTACCATTCGCCGCCTTCCAAAGAGCACACAATGTCTAGCACTTACCCTGTGGCAAATGCCTGGCTACATGTGTGTACATGTGCTTGCAAAGTCGTTTTGTTCCAGAGGAACTTCAGGACAAGGACTGTGCAGGAAAAAAAAAAAACATCGTGCCTCATGGCTTGCTTTCTGTTGTTTAAACTTTCATCGATGAAAGGCCCCTTCAAGGCTTGAAAGGGACGGGCAAGGTACTAAGGAAGGCAAAACAGTTGCTGCGGTGTGAATGTCCATTCGCATGCACATCAGTATGTGTGACGCCATGCTGCCTTTGCTCTTGATTCCTGTGTTCATCTGTTTGCACAACACAAGCCTGTGCCAAAGCACAGGCATTTTCGTTGAGCTTTCCTCTTATAATTATTTGGTCTTGCTTGCTTGCACAAGGGAAGGATAACCTTGTGCATATGCACATATGCAAAGCGTATGCAAGCTGATGCCAAGGCGCTGCCTCTGCGCAAAATAGCGCTGGGCTCTTCAGAGGTTGAGGACTGTTGGACAGAAAATACATGCATGGGGTCCATAGCAGCCTGTCTGCTGTGCCTTGCTTGCATCCTGAAAGCATAAGATGGTTTGCCAAGGCAGCTATCAAAACGGCATAAGGGATTCCTGGCGAGAGTTGGGTTACATGCTCCTTAATGATGCCTTCTTTTTGCATTTGCTCTCTCTGTACCATTTGTCTGATACGATTGCCATGGCGTTTACTTAAAACCAACGATTTTTTTGTTTGTAGGTTTTGTAAAAGCCTCCGTTTGCCGTTGAGCGTAGCAGCACTCGTACCGCACAAGGCCTGTGCACTGTGATACAGCCCTTACAGGGCTGCAAACAGATTTTTCAATGCCCTCTTGCAGGCCTCATGATACCCCAGCTCTCGCGAGCCCCCAGACACTGTTGACCGTTCTCGCTCATGTCCAAGGTCTGCAAGGCTGACAAGAGAAGAGCCATCAGCTAAAACGCATGCCTGGATGTCCTCAGTGGCCAGAGCATCGCAAGCCGCATGCTTGACAAGCAACATTGGATGCGTGGGTGACGAAGTATTGCATAAGGCGCGCGTAACACGTAAGAATTGCGTATGGTGGTGGTGCGATAGTTTTGTACGGAAAAACATTAATTGCTACTAAACCTTGCACTGTTCACTTTACCCTCTGCCATTGTGGGGTTTGGGAAAGTGGGATGATTGGACATTGATGCCTGTGGCTGCCTATGCCACCACAGATTAGGGAACAGAGCTGATGTTACTTGCTTCCTAGATGTACTTGACAAGATACCTCCCTTGCCACATTTGGTCTGCCTAATTATTATTGGCATGCGATACCATCTAAGCCATGTTTGTTTGCCTATGATGTTGTACGTTAGGATCTCCGATGATTTTTTTGTGGATTCACTCTAAGATGAGCAAATATTAATGCAGCTCTTCATTCATGCAGCGCTCTGTATTCATGCAGTCAAGGCCCTGTTTTCTGGTTTATGACTGTGATGCATTAAAGGATGTCCTAACGCTTGCTGCTTCATTTGTGCACGCACAATTGTGTTGCCTACTTGTATCATTCCAACCTGAACAATTCATTGCCTTCATATACCTCCTGTCCAAGAGCAATCATGCTATGCCTTAACCGCCGCAATAGTTATGTGTCGTGTGTGGGTGTGGGTGGGTGGGTGGGTTCCAGCAAGGCTTGGAGCTTGCGCTTGATTGTGAGGGCAGATTCTCCTGGAGATGCGCGGCCATAAGACAAACTGTCTCACCTGTCAAGAGGGGTCGCAGGTGTGCTTGCCATGATGGCATGGGACATCTGCGTTGTGTGTGTGGATCTTAGCACGTAGATTGGGTTATACCACTATTTTTGCCCAGCTTGATAGGAGATGGTCAATTGATGCCTCTGTCGCGAGTGGGTTCACAGAAAGAAGCCAGCAGTCAAGACGCATGACTGCTGGGCTCTCTTATATGAGCAGACGCCTCTGTTGTGAACGGTGGGATCACAGGAGAAGGGTTAACTGAAAGAAGCCAGTCAAACTCCAAGACTGGAATCTGGTTTATGATGCCTCTGTTGTGAATGGGTTCGCAGGAAGAAGCCAGCAGTCAAGGTGCATGACTACTGGGCTCTCTTATATGATCAGACGCCTCTGTTGTGAATGGGTTCACAGAAAAAAGTTCGCAGTCAGGATGCATGGCTGCTGGGCTCTTATATGATCAGACGCCTCTGTTGTGAATGGTTTCACAGGAAGAAGGATGCATTGGAAAAAGCCAGTAATTGAGACGCTTTGTTATTTGTTGTAAATGAACCCGCTGGCTTTCTTTTCTTTAATTTGTTTTGTTTGTCTCAGCATGCGCTAGTACAGTCAGCACAGCTTGTGTTATAAGTACTTGATTTTCATCGTTTTTGTTTTAATGTTGTATTGTAAATGCCTTCTTGGTCCCTGTTCTCTTCTCTGCAACTATTTAGGAGGGAAGGGAAGGGAAGGGTTACATAGCTGTACCTGCCTGCGGGGGCAGCTTAGCTGAAGGAGGCTTTAGGAGGCTTCATTGACTTTGGAAAGGTAAAATAAGGTAAGTTTACATCGCTTTACCCGCCTACAAGGGCAGCTGAGGAAAGGAAAGGAAAGGAAAAGGTCACATAGCTGTACCTGCCTACGAGGGCAGCTTAGCTGAAGCATGAGGGGAGACGCCTGCAACCAAACCAGACCTAAGCTTAAAACAATAAAAACTGGAGCTTGAAGCTTAGGATAGGATAGGGTCACATAGCTGTACCTGCCTACAAGGGCAGCTCAGCTGAAGCAAAAATGTGCCTATAACCAAATGGTTACAATGGAGGGTGACCTTCAGCCAGGTCGTTTGGCTGATCGGCTTGTGGCTGGTCTCTGCCAGCCTATAACCAAAGCAAACTTGTGTACATCTCAACTGAACTCAGCTCAAGGCTTTCAGTTGAAATATCAACTGAAAGCCTTGAGCTGAGTTCATAAATGTCAACTGTAAGAACTGCCAAAAGAAACACGCGCACAGTCGCTCTATATAAATTGAACACGTGAAGTTAGAGGAAAGGGTTACATAGCTGTATGTGCCTACGAGGGCAGCTTAGCTGAAGCATTAAGAGATGCCTGCAACCAAACCAGATCTAAGCTTGAAACTATAAGAAAAGCTTGATATATAACTGTTTTTGCGTTGCTAACAAACAGAGATATATAGGAAGCGTAGAAGTTGCTCAAATTGTTTCTCAAAAAAACATGCCACGGTCATGTACAGCTCCATGCTTGCCAGGATAGCAATGAGGTACGTGTTCAGCAACCAGAGGACTGTCAGGCTGAGAAAGTGACGCAGCCATAACAGTGTCTTAACAACCCATGACCAGACCATGGGCATCATGTACAGCTCCATGCTTGCCAGGATAGCAATGAGGTACGTGTTCAGCAACCAGAGGACTGTCAGGCTGAGAAAGTGACGCAGCCATAACAGTGTCTTAACAACCCATGACCATGGGCGTTTAGAGAAGGAAAATATTGCTGCTGTGGCGTACAGCACTAAGCAGATTCACTGGGCACCCAGGGCTTAGCAAACAGAATCTCTTGTGCAAGTTCCAGAGAGTCGGCGCGACCCTCACTAACTCAGGTCCTTGTTGTCTTTTACACTGGCTGAACTGCGCTGTGCGCACTAATGCTGGACACACACACTTAACTGGGGGTTGCTGCTGCTCTCCTCCTCCTAGGGCTTGGGGCTTTCTAGCCTGACATGGTCCACGGGCTCAGTGGATTGTTGCTGCTAATCTAGATCCTTACAAGATGGCTATGGGGAAACAACAAGAGTAAAGATGGCGCTACTACGAGTGCAAAGTAATGTTCTCTAAACGCAGCCACAGCTGCTCAATCACAAGTATAAATACCAACCGTCCAACTAACTCAACTAACTTGCAGCACACTCTCGTTGCAGCAGACTTTCGTCATGACAGGACTGACAGACATATGTGTAGCTCCAACAAAGCATGCATGTGCGCATACCCCAAATATGTTCAGCCCCAAAGAAAAGAAAAGGAAAGTCTACGCAAGCCAGGTCCAGCTGCGTGCATTAAGGAAAGGTCCCCTAACTAGCAAGCTAGCTAGGGCCTCACCGAGGAGGTTCACAGGCCCAGCCTAAACCAAGCTATGAACCGATGGGGAATAACTAATGAGGGTCAGGCGGGTTGCTGTCAGCCATGCGCCTGCGGGCGTAGACTCTCCTCCTCCTGCTCTGAACTGCCTCGCCCCCAGTGATGCCCCTGCCAGAAGAACCCTGCAAGTATAATGAGTGCCTGGTGTTTATTATTTTTGTCAATGATTGGAGTGCATGGCAACTTAATTGAGAGGCTAATTTTTCTGCGTTATGTCTGGTAAGACCCAGCTCAACCAGGGGAGTGATGGTGTAGTCATTACAGATAGTACCTGCTACACCAAGTAAGATGGTGTGCAAGGTCATCTTATTATTTCTGTTCGGGTTTCTGAGACTACGGGTGCGAAGTCTGGAAATGGTACCAGCATGCTGGTCAGCAGCTGTTCGTAGGCTGGGTAAGGGGTTAGTGTCAGGGCAGAATTTAAGCTCCACAAGGTGAATATCTCTGTCGTGGGCAGGTATCATCCTAGGGTTAAGATGGGTTGCTCTCCCTGGGATAGGGCGCACAAAGACAGCATCAGGACGGCTTTGGTGTCGGGCAGAGGGGCCAGAACCATTGGGAAAAGCCCAGTCAGGAATATCCCTGGAGATGTTTTCAGGGACTTCAATGCCCTGTTCTTGGAGCTTTTCTCTACAGCAAGCGTCCATGGCAACAAGGAATGAGCCATGTGCACCTTTGCTCAGGGCTTCGCAACAGAGACTGAGGGCAGTGTTGTGTCTGTTTATGAACATCCCTTGGCATGTTGGGTGTGAACATCCGAGGACAATGTGATTGATGCTATCCATATTGCCGCATTATCGGCAGTTGGCAGAGCCAGAGGTGTGATTAAACCTGACAGCGTGCTTCTGGGTGTAAATTGTGCCAGTGCGGTACTTGAGAAGATTTATTTGTTGCTTAAGGGTAACCTTAGGGTTGCTCCAAAAGGAATTGCTAATTTTTTGGTTAGCAAGTTTAGGGGATAGCTTAGGTAAGCCTGTGTTGGTATTGCTGTTATGAGATGGTGGTTGCATGAGTTGCTGCCAGCCTGTGTAATAGCAACTGGACACATCGGCAGAGCCAAGCTTGTGTTTGTTATGCATATGGGCTTTGAGCTTGTCTTTCAAGTTAGTGAGGTAAAGGGGTGTGGGATTATGGGAGTGCCCTCGGGGAGGTTTGACGGATAGCCAAAAGGAGTTGTGGAAAGGGTCCTTGGCATCAGGCAATGAGATATCTGTGTTATCCATAATAGCCGCAGTTTGTGCGCAAGCATCAGCTCCTCATTGCCAATGACGCCTGAGCGGGCTTTGACTTTATAGAAATTCAGCTGATGTGATGAGTGCTCTATGATGGTTGAAATAGCTTGAATGAGCTCTGCATGTAGGTGGGTCCGCATGCGCATTGGATTGAGAACCTGCCTGTAGATTTGGGACAAACAGGACGCACTGTCAGTGGCTATGTTTGTGTGACCCTGTTGGAGTGCAACAAGGATGCCAGCCAGTTCTGCTCTGTTGATTGTGTTAGTTGGGCCACGGCCATTAGGTTTGATGTACAGTTGTATTTGTGGTGAGGGGTGGTCGCCCTCTTTGTTTGGTTTGTAGACGCCTGAGCCAACTAGTGGGGGGGAACCGTTCTTGGTTTTCATGACGCTACCATCAGTGTAGGTGATGTCTCTCCAACACTGAATTTTGGCTGCAAAGGTGGTATTTTGTGTGTGGTGGTGATCTGCTATGGCCTGTGCACGCTTGTGTGAACATTATGGGGGTACCTCAAGGGGAAGGGACAGGAATTTTTTTCTCCATTTGTTTGATGTCAGGCGTTGGTTGGAGCTCAGGTTCCTAGGGGGAGCATGACGAGAAAGAGGCAGCCATTGGGCTTCAAGGATGCTGTGCTGAAGGTGTTCAAACCAGTGCTTGTTGGCATTTTGTAGGGCCTCCCTTGCTTGTTGGTTCCAGACAACGATGAGCTGTGTGGGGTAGGTAGGATGAGTGGGGTTGGGTATGGCGTTGAACCAGTATTGGGGGAGTTCAAACTTAATGCATCTTGCATGGAATTTGGCAAGCATTCTGACGTATCCTGGGTAGTTGTTAATCCAGTTCATGTAGGCGTTGCCGCTGGAGCCCCTCCAGTGGGGTAATAGTATGAAGGTGGCAACCGGTGAATCAGTTTGAATGGAGGAATGGAGCGCGTGGCGCAGGAGTTGAAGCATGATTTCATCGTCATGGGGGGGATGACAGAAGGAGTACTCAGAGTAGCGCACTGAGAGGGCATCAGTGCAGGCTCCAAAGACCTGGTCGCGAGGGTTGGCGCTAAAGTAGTTCTTGTAGGAGGGGTCAAAGTCAAGAGGGTTGGAGTACCTTTCCGTGGAAACCATGCAGCACTTTTGTAGGGCTGAACGTATGTGGGAAGGTGTGATCAGCATATAAAAGTTGTAAACCTTTTTGCTCTTGGCAAGTAGGTGCTTGTTCTTGGCTTTAAATCGCTGGAGTAGGCCCATGATTTCAGTCGCCATGTCCTGAACTGGTGGTTGGAGTGTGTTGTGTAGGCCTGCTTGTTTGGCTGCTTCGTATGCTTCAGTGAGGGTCGAGAGTCTTTCTGTAGTGAGCATGCCCACACATTTGCCGACAGTGTTGTATATACAGGCAGCTTCATAGGTGGAGAAAGAAGGCATTTCCACGGGTATGTTGGTCTCCCTCACGGCTTTTTGAGCCAATGTGTCTCTCTTTCCTTAATTGATGTAGGGAGAGTTTTCTCTGCCTGCGTAGTTTTTTCTTTTTTTTTCTCCCTGCTTGGGTCAGACTTTTGGATTTCTTTCATGAGGTCAACGGGCCTGACAATAATCTCACATTGCCATGTTGGCAGGATGTCTGTTTGAGGGTTGGTGGCCAGGAAGTCAAACTTAGCATTTTTGCGGATTGCACGGCCATTAGTTGATAGCCATGAGGTTCGGAGATAGTTTTGGAGATTGCCGTCAAAGCCTTGGTTGGCGAGGTTATCGACGTTAACATTGTTGGCTTGGGGATCTCCTGGTTGTTCTTGTCTCTCCTTCTCAAAGGCTTCTACATGGGTCCAGAGGTCAGGGTGCTTGTTCAGCATTTCAGCCGCTTCCCATCTGGGGCGCCATGTGACATCATGGATCGCCATGATGGATCATTTCAAATTTCAAGTTCTAGTTCTAGTTCTTCAGAGAAGCTGTTTTTTGCCTGTTTTTCAGTTCGAGACAATAGAGTACATGCATCCCCAGTGATACGTACGGTGGCATGTATCACAGGTGGGCATGTCATCATAGCATTGGGATTCGTATGTGTGTTCTTTGCTTACTGGGCTCCAGCAAAGTTGGCAGCATGGGTCCTCTGCCAGCCTCCTGGTTATGTGAGTAATGTTGGCCACTTTCAGCCCTTCATTGAGGAAGATGGGTAGGGCCCATTTCTCAATTGTGACAGGGTGCCATTGGACTTTGTACTGGTTTTGTTGGATACAGTTTGGAGATCGCTTGTGCTTTCGCAGGCGCTGCCAATCTTGAATGCTCTGGATCACGTGATCATAGCGGAAGATTGTATTACTTGCATGCACTGTGCCCATCTCATTGGCTTTGTTTTGCTTGTAATTCCATAGCCAAGTGGCAGTATCGGTGTTCAATGTGGTGGGTGGTAAGAGAGGTGGAGTTAGTATGGGTGCTGAATGGTGGTTTAGGATTTGTGTTGGATTTTGCCTATGCCTGTTCCTCTTGTTCTGGCTTAGCTACCCCAAATATGTTCCCCCCTTGTTCTGGCTTAGCTACCCCAAATATGTTCAGCCCCACAGCACCAAGAAACACCTTGGTGTCACCCCATGACTGGCAGCAATCATCAGCCATGTCTAGCTTCCAAAATGCTGTACTGTGTATGGCCCCACACCTTTCTGGACTGCATGCTGCATAGCCCCAATACCCCTCACACCAACTGTTCAGCTCCACATAGAAAAGAAAAGAAAAACTACGTAGGCATAAGAAACTCTCCCTACATCAATGGAGGAAAAGGAGACACATTGGCTCAAAAGAGCCGTGAGTCCCCTCCACCATGAAGACTACAAAAAGAATATCCTAATGGGGATCTGGAGGGTTATTGGAAGCACCCGGCTCCATAACCTGGCTGCAAGAAGTATTCTTGTTTTCAATAGCACGCCTAGTGGTAACAAGCCTGTTGGCATACATGACAGAATGGGCATGAAGTTTGCAAGCGAGTTTATTGGCGCGTTGGTGGTGAAGTCCCAGTTGTTTAAACTGGTTAAGGGTGTGCTCAGTGTAGCAGGTCCCACCAACACCCAAAAGGATCGTGTGGAGAGTCACAACTTTTGCATTAATGAGTTTGCAGAGGTCTGCATGCTGCCGCTGTGCCGCCTCCAACTGCTGTCCAGGCCTCGTGTCTTCACAGTACTTGAATTTGATCAAGTGCACATGCCGCTGGTTTACATTCAGTTGGTGGGGTTGCCTCACGCGGTCGGCTGTTGTGGCCCTCAACGTGGGGTTGTGTCTGCTGCGTAATGCATGATGGTGTGAGCAGGAGGTAGAAGGAGAAGAAGTGGGTTTGGCTTTATAGGGAGTAATCAATATAGCGTCAGGAGGGCTGGAGGTGAGTCTAGATCTCTTAGAAAAATATATTGGAAAGAGGTAAGGGGGTATAATTCTGTTTGATGCATGTGCAGGGATTTGAAGGTTGTGCTGCGCCAACTTATCACCACTCCCTATGTCCATGTTAACCAAACCAGCTCCCCAAGGGCTTTTGCTAAGAGCTTTGATGATCATTCTTCCAGCGACATTGTGGCGTTCAGTTTTCATGCTGGATATGATATGATTTTGGCAGCCTGAAAGCATGTGGAGTGCGCTGTCTAGTTGATGACAGCCTGGGAGAGGGCATAGTGGGTTAGTGGAACTTTTGAAGCGACACGCATGTTTTTGGTTATAGAGGGTGCCAGTGCGATATTATAAGATGGTGCGCTTCATGGGTGTGGATATACAGGACATGTTCCTAAAGGCATTGCTGATTTTCATATCTACATGTGGTAACAAACTCTGATAATATGAGTAGTAGCCTGTTTTGGAGTTGGCATATCCAAGTCTGTGTTTTGTATGCATATGAGCTTTGAGAGCGTTTTGAAGATTGGGGAGGTAGGTGATTTTAGGATTGGGTGTAGCTGTGGATGTGCCAGTATTGTGTTCTCTTTTTTCCTCCTTGGCTTACCAGAATAAATGAGAAAAAATATTTCTGCCGGGGCCTGCACTAGGAATCCCAGTATCAGCCACATTATTATTGGCTTGGCTTGCTTGATATTTTGCAATAGCATCTGCACATTCATTACCAGCAATGCCAGCATGAGATTTTATTTTGTAGAAACAAATATTGCTCTGCGAGTTGCTAATGAGGGTAGATATGGTTTTTAGGACGTCCCCTTGAATATGTTGTTTGTGCTTCTCTGGGTAAATAAGTTGTTTACGTATTTGATGAAGAGAGGTGAGACTGTCTGAAGCAATGTGTGAATAAGAGTGTGTGATGGCAGCAGCAATTGCTGCTAATTCAGCTCGACATATGGTGTTGTTAATTCCAGCACCGTTGGGCTCGACAAAACTTCTGCTGTCAGTGAGAGGGCAGTAGACGCCTGCTCCAATTTCTTGTATGCCATTCTGGATTTGACAACTACCATCAGTGTAAGCCCACGTCCTCCAGTTAGGGACTTTGAGCTTGAGGGTTGGACTAGATTGGTTAGGTACCAAAAGTTCTTCCTGCTTACTTGTATGTGGATAGGTTGGCTTTCTAGATGTTTGTTGTTTGTCAAAGGGGAGGCGTTGGCATTTATTGAATCCAGGCATATCAGCATGCATTGTACTGAGAGTAGAATGGTTGCCTACACTGCGCAGCTTCCAGTTAACTTCTGGTACAGCCGAGGCCAGGCCTTGTAGCCAAGCTGGATTGTGATTGTTAAGATGAATCCTTGCAGCTGTGTTCCATACTGCAATAATTTGTATGTCCCAGGTGTGCTGAGAAAGGGGTATTTTCTGGTTCATGGAGGATTGTAGATCGTTGTAGCAAAGGTTGGTACGAGCGATGGTTCCAAGTTCACAACAGAGATGTGGATAGGCAGTGATGAGTTTGGATTAGGGGTTAGTTACCATGTGTTGTCCCCAGACAGGGAGGAACATGAAAGTAGCAGTGGCCTCTGTGTCGAGAATGGCTGAGTAGATAGCATGGCGTAAGGCCTGAGTCATAGCTTCCTCGGTGTAAATGGGATGGCAGACAGAGAAGCCTGAAAATCTGGATGAGAGGGAGTTATGATGGGCACCAAAGAAATTGTCTCGGGGGTCAGTGCTCCAGTAGTGTTGGTATTGTGGGTTGTGGTCCAGGGGGGAGGCCATTTTTTCTTGAGTGGCCAGGGCCCATTCTTGGAGGGCAGTGTGGATGTGGGTTGGCAGGGCCCGCGAGAAGGAGTCTTTAACCTTTTTGCTAAGGTGCTTGTTTTCTAGCATAGTCTTGCAAGCAAGGAGCCCCTGCAGCTCAGATGCAAAGCTAGTAGGAGCAGGTGTTATGGCTTCATGCAAGCCTGCAAGCTTGGCCCTATAGAAAGCCTTGTAAAGGATCTGAAATCGGCTAGGGGTTATCATCCCAACACATTTACCTTGTGTGTTGTAAATGCATGCCATGTATGCTTTGTAAATGTCTGGGAGGAGAAGGGGAGGTGGAGCACGGGGGTTGGGGCTGTGTGATTCAGTGTCTAGTGGTGTTTGATTAGGGTTTTGTTTTACTTTGTACTTGACAAGGTCAATGTCATGCAGCCAAAATTCACTGCAACCAGTGGGTTCAATGTCTACTTGTGGGTTGGTGGGGTGTATGTCTAAGGTAATTTTATTGCGTAGTTCTGTGTCTAGTGTTTGCCTCCGAGTATTAGTAGTGTGAGGCTTTTCAAAGCCTTGTCTTTCAAGGTTAGAAAGGGCAGCGTCTGCTGTGGGTTGGGAAAGGTCTGGTTCGCTCTGCTTAGCTTCAAATTCAAGCAAACGCTGTTGGAATTTAGGCCAGGTCTCTTTAGTTTCCTCAGGCTCCCAGGAGGGCATCCAAGTGACCTTTGTGAGCTCTTCTCTAGACTGACATTCTCTGTCGATTTTCTGTTCATTGTTAAGGCCTGCGCAGGCGGGACAAGCCCATGTGTTAGCTGCATCTATCTCTTGTCTTTGCCCATCATTATAGCAACCAAGTTCTTTCATGCATTTCCAGTAATACGTTCGTTGACAAACATCACAGATATACATATCAAGGTAAGGAGGTTAAGAGTTAATAGGTTCATAGCCACCATGGTAATTGCATATTTGGCAGCAAGCACACTCAATATCAGTGCGAGCAGCAGTTGAGGTAGTCGCAGGCTGAAAGCCAGCTTTCTTGAAGAAAGGCAGGGCCCTCTTCTCAATAATCATTGGGGCAAAATGGGTGTGGTATTGCACTTGGTGGTGGATGAGGCTTCTCCTTCCGTCTTTTTTATTAACCGTGCAGTTTATCCAACCATCTATATGGGTTATGTCAAAGTCATGATCATATATAGCATTGATAGCATGGCTAGCTGATTTTGCTTTTGTAAGCTTGTTGACTGAGGTTTTCTTATAATTCCAGATCTCAGAGTAAATTATGCTCACAAAATTGTAACCACTAGGCGCGCAATTGAAAACAAGAATACTCCTCACAGCCAGATATCGGAGCCGGATGCTTCCACTAATCCTCCAGATCCCCATTAGCACTTTCTGTTTTGTAGCTGTGTGGTGGAGGGGACTGACAGCTCTTCTGAGCCAATGTGCCTCCTTTTCCTTATTGATGGAGGGAGAGTTTCCTGTGCCTACACTTTTTTTCGTATTTTTTTCCGTATTTTTTTCTTTTCTTTCACTCGGCAGCATGCAGACCTCTGCAAACTCATTAATGCAAAAGTTGTGACTCTCCACACCATCTTTTTGGGTGTCGGTGGAACCTGCTACACTGAGCACACCCTTAACCAGTTTAAACAGCTGGGACTTGACCACCAACGCGCCAATAAACTTGCTCGCAAACTTCACGTCCATTCTGTTATGTATGCCAACAAGCTTGTTACCACTAGGCGTGCTATTGAAAACAAAAATTCTTGTCACAGCAGGTATAGCTATGTAACCCTTTCCTTCCTTCCTTAATCCCAATGGAAATTAGATGTTGACTTCTAATTGATGCACTGTATTGTTTTTGTAGTCCCAGAGATTAGGTTTCCTGGCGATGAGGACTGAGAGGGGGGATGGGTCAAAAGGGCCGCCACGACAAGTTGCTTTGATTAATTGAAATTTTTGGGCTACTCTGTGCCTTTCAACTGCTCAAAGTGTCTCCTGCACTCCACCCACTCCACCCACCCCTTCAGAGAACTTCTTGAAGGGCCTTCACTCCACTCTAGGGGAGGGCTATAGCCCTCCTACCAGCTAGGAGGAATGGGAATGGTACAACTGTGCCTGGCTTGGCATGACTTCACACTGAGCGAACGAGCATAAAGCTAATGCTTGTGTTTGCAAGGATGCGATTGGCACACTGTACAAGACGAAGAGCACGTCATCCTGGATTGCCCATCTCAGGATTTAACAGAACTGCGCACTCAGTTCCAGCACCTATTTAGCTCTGCACCCCCAAGTAGTGCAGCACGCCTCAGGATAGGATAGGATAGGGTTACATAGCTGTACCTGCCTACAAGGGCAGCTTAGCTGAAGCAAAAGGTGCCTGTAACCAAACCAAACCAAAAATGTGTAAATGTTGACTGAAAGCCTTGAGCTGAGTTCAGAAGTGTCAACTGTAAAAAACACACACACTGTCACTCTAAATGAAACAAGCATGCAAAGTCATGCACAAAAACTCCATAAAGCTGCAGTGTCAGGAAAATACACTTGAGTTTCCACAAGGAGCGCAGAAAATTTGAGAACAGCATCTGAAAAAGGTCCAAGTGGCCATGACAAATGTGTTTATGTGATGCTTTGTACTTCAGTGCTCAGCATCCACTGTTATAGATGCATTACAATGCTTCAAGAAGGGTAACCGCCGATACAGCCTGGTGAGAGCACATGTCAAGAAAAGAAAGTATCAGTTGCGTTGCCTTGCTTGAATCTCTTCAGCAGATATCTCTTCAGCACGCCTTAGAGACTTCATGAACCAGGCTGATGTCCTGGGATTAGCCAAGTTCGTGTCTGCATGCCTGAAATGCTGTGACTGAGCTTCTAGTGTTTTTTAGTTTGGACTGGTTTGGTTATAGGCACGTTTTGCTTCAGCTAAGCTGCCCCCGCAGGCAGGTACAGCTATGTAACCCTTCCCCTTCCCCTTTGCAAGGATCTACGCCATGAAGGGCCCCCTGAGGCGTCTTGGCCAGGAGGTTGAGACAAGGATCTGGCGTTTTTCTTCAAGCGAGACAAAATTTGGCAAGGTTGCACGCTACTGTGCTACTGTGACACAGTCGTAGCATAGCGTGGCCGTAGCGAGCTTCCGTAGCATGCCAAATGGCCTTAAGGAACCTCCTCATAGTTAACAATTGTGGCTGACTACATAGGTTGCAAATGCTCTAGCTAGAGGTGGAGTGTCTCGGCTTGGGTCTGCATAACTGCAGTGGAGCGTCTCGGCTTGGGTCTGCATAACGCAGCTGCGTGCTCACCTCCCGCTACAGTTGGCCCCTGTGCAAGAGGGGAGCACATGCTGAGATGTTGGGAAGCATTCTCTGAGGCTAAGGGGTGGGTCTCGAGTTTGCTGGACGGGGCCTCTCGAAAGTGGTGTCTTGGATGTCCTAGGTGAAGGCCAACTTGCTGGAGTAGTCTTCTGTGCTTGTTTCTTCTCTTGGTCTGAACTGGTGGGGCTCACTCTCAGTTTCAGCGCTGACTGTTGGGTCTTTCCTTCATGCACGCTGGCTGTTGCCTAGCGTATATTTTACTTTGCAAATGCTATGCCTTGAGCATGCGTCACAGGGATGGATTTGTCTCAAACGAATCAAAGTTATGAATCGTCAAAAAAGTGTTACTGACGTGGCATAGCGTGAATTCAGCGTGAGGCCGCCATACGTATACAGTGCACTGTAGTTAACCTAATAATTAGGTCCTCATTGGCTAACAGGTGGCATGCATATGCATATGCATCATGCGTGCGTGCGTGTGTGTATGTGTGTGTGTGTGTGTGTGCGTGTGTGTGTGTGTGTGTGTGTGTGTGTGTGTGTGTGTGTGTGTGTGTGTGTGTGCGTGTGTGTATGTGTGTGCGTGTGTGCGTGCGTGCGTGCGTGCCTGTGTGTATGTGTGAGTGTGTGTGTGCATGCATGCGTGCGTGCGTGCGTGCGTGCGTGCGTGTGTGTGTGTGTGTGTGTGTGTGTGTGTGTGTGTGTGTGTGTGTGTGTGTGTGTGTGTGTGTGTGTGTGTGTGTGTGTGTGTGTGTGCGCGCGCGTGCGTGCGTGCGTGCGTGCGTGCGTGTGTGTGTGTGTGTGTGTGTGTGTGTGTGTGTGTGTGTGTGTGTGAGGTAGAGGCATGAAGACCTGACGTATAGTGAGTGCCGAACGGGAGCTTCTTGTGGGGACAATTAGGGTGATATTGTTTTTATGGATGTGCATGCTTGATCTCTCTTTGAGCAGCTGTGACCGGAGCAACGGACAAGAAGTGGGCCGGAAACAGGCAGTAGCCTGCACCGTGCATGAATTACAATAGCATACAATGGGAGAGGAAAATGTATCCGATCTCTCCCTCGCACTCTGGCAAAAGTCGCCTCCCAGAAGCCGAGAAAGTGACCTTTCATTGGGTCACTGGGGTCGACCCACCTTGGGGAGTAGGGAAGGATCCAGACGAGCAGGCATCAACGTCTGTGTCTTTGATGAGGGCGAGCTCCCTGTGACACAGGTGGGAAGAAGTCTTCTGTAAGGCTTGTATGGCTTGTGCTACGCTGGAAAACCAAGTTCGAAGGCAGCACGTTCAGGAACGTCTTAGCCCCCTGTAATGTCTTCCGACCTGCAGCAACCTGTTTGCAGGAGCAGGACTAGTGCGTTCACAACGACGTTTTGTTTTGTTTTGTCCCAGTCACAGTCTGAGTGCCTCTAGAGAACATCTTCTTGCTTGGGCACATGACATGCTTGCAGGATGTGAGGCCGAGTCCAGCCATGCTTGTACTACAGGAGCTGCTTGGATTCCACTGCAGCCAGGGGTCTCACGGGCAAGCCCCAAGCACAGCACCCTCTCTCCTTGGACCACAGCATATGCATCCTCGAGGAGCTCCTATGAAGTCAGAGCACCCTTTTGTACACATGTACATGCATGTACGTGCACGTTTACAGACAAACAACCCAAAGGAAGGCTCAATGAACGGGACACAAGTGCCTCGCAAGCAGGTGAGCCTGTCTAGGCAACTGGAAACAACAAGTTGGATGTGTGGATGTGAGCGTAGGATGTATTAGATGCTAATGTTGTTGGGGGTTTTGTTGCAGGACGCAGAGCAAGAGTGCACCTTGACATTGCAAAACTGTGTGCTCAGTCTCCCCTCACCAAGCTAAAGCCACGTGGCACTGATGGACAGCAAGCTACAATTTTTGCAGAGGGGGCTAGCGCTATCTGAGCACGTGCCCAAATATGCTCCATTTTTGCACTCATGATTGGGATAGTTTTTGTTCTATTAGCAGCTCTAAAGTTTAACTGGCGTTACAAGCTACCAGAGCATATGCTCAGATTTGTGTGAGTTGCCCTGTGTGCTTAGACAGACTGGGCTTAAGCTCACATGGGGCACGTAGACCCAAACTATGGGAGGATGGCTGAATTTTCCACATAACACCAACCACTGGGTTTTTTAATCTCCATTCAAATTTCTTTGCAATGATATTCTTTTGTTTCAAGGACCCAACATCACTAAAATGCACCCAATTTGGTACAGTGGGTGGTCAGATATGGAGTTTTGGTGGTGAAAATTAGGGTTAATGTTGCAGCAAATTAGGCATGTGCCCCTCATTGGCAGTTTTGAAACCCTAGTGCTACAGAAAGCAGAGGAACCCAAACTTTAAAACTGTCCGTTACGGGGCACATATGCAAAGGAGCATGCTAAAAACAGGCAAGTTTGGACCTCAGATAGCCTCCTCTGCAATTTTTGATGCTTTGCTAAAATTCAAGTGACCAAGTCAAGTGTCAAAAAGTGTAACATTTGCTCAGCTTCATTTACATGCGCTGGTTTTCCAGTCATGTGATTCAGGCCTGCAGCAGCGAAACTGAAGCAATTTATGGTCATATAACCATTAAGGAGAGAGGTGAGCCGTTTACTAAAAATCTGCGCATCACGACTGCTTCTTTGCAGGCAATCCTTCCTCCTCCCTTCGGGGCCTCTTCCTTCTCTCACACATCTCTTGACCCGCTCATGGGGACCACGCAAGGCCCATTTGAAGACTCAACGCAAGGCTTACTTGAAGGCTCTGCGCCAGGCTTGAGGAAAGGTTCTGTGCAAGGCCTGTTTGAAGACTCGGCTCAAGGTCCACTTGATGGCTCAACGCAAGGCCCACTTGAAGGCTCTGCACCGGGCTCGAGGAAGGACTCCCCACAAGGCCCGGCTGAAGACTCTGCACAAGCCTTTGCAGTGGCAACCAAGGCAAGGGGTGTCTTTGTTCTCTTCTTTGCCCAGCAAATGCTTAAGCTGGGAGCTATAGCTAGGAGCTGGGAGGGAGGTTTCGATGCCTTCCTCCTGTAAGGCTGCTTCTGTGTTTAAAAAAGTTGCTCGTGACCTACGCCTTTGCATTATTTGGTGTATACATCTCCTTATAGAGAGCTTGTGTGCTCAGCTTAGAGTGCATACCAGCCCCTCCTGTGTCCACCCGTGCGTGAAAAGCAGTGCAGTCTTCAAATTGAAGTGTGTGTGTGCCTGCATCTACTTTCTTGCACCACCGCCTGCTTGTTGAGACAGGAAGTGATCAAACGCACCATGATTTGGATCAGCCTTCGTTCTCTCAGGAGGAGCTTTTACGTTGTGCTTCACGCAGGGAGCACTAGCTGCAGCTCGCTCCGTGACCAGCCCACAGTGTGTGCATGTCCCCAGCAAAGCAGAGCCCATTTTGGAGACTCCGCGGGCCAAGAAGGGGGAGTGGAAAACATCTCTGAAGAGGGCACTCTCATGCATTCTGGTGTCAAGCAGGGACACTTCAAGTAAGGTCAGTTTTTTTTTTCAAATTCCTGGTGCGTTTGCAAGTGGATGGATCTTGAAAAATGATGCCTACTTGTATATACAAGTATATATGTGTGGAGCTCGGGTACTTTTTCATGGCTTGGGTTCGGCTGCACAGATCTGAAGCCTGCACACCAAACATTCTCGCTCTTCCAGCAACTAACTGCACCTGCCATTCACCGTCTTTGTGGGGACAAGCAGAATGTCAGGCTCTTACCTTCACTGCACAAGGGCAAAAACGCCTGGCTGCTTGTGTGGAAAGGCTGCCTGGCTGCGTGTTCATACTCGTGCTTGCGCAGCTGTTGATCCAGAGCAATTGCTGTGGTTAAACAAAGCACCCGCAGTGATCACTGTTTACGCAACCAGAATGAATGCCCTGACCCACAGCTGCCAGCGCTTTGGCACCCAGGGACGCTACTTCTTGGAGTGAGCAAATTCACAGGTTTATTAATAAAAACTGTCAGTCAACATGCATGGCTGCTGGCCATGGCATGAAAGCGTGAGGCCTGATGGGCAGAGAGTGCAAGCATGGGCTGGACAGCAGCATGCACACCGACTTGCTCTCAATTTGAAGGGATGTTTTGATTGGAAAGGCGGCCATTGATGCGGTGTCAAAATGCAACGCTGGCAAGGATTCCTGCTTGCAATTTAGGAATTCCTGGCATCAGTTGGGTTCATTTGTCTGCCTACAGCATACTCTTTGTATGTGCCCTTCTAAACCATAGCTCATGGTTTGATTGCCATGGTACTAAGCTAGCCAACAGAGTTTTTCTAGTTTGTAGGTACTTGTAAATGCATAAGCTTGCCGGTGAGTGTAGCTGTGTTTGTGCCACATAAGACCTGTGCACCGTGATAGAGCCCTTATAGGGCTGCAAACAGTTTTTAAAATGCCCTCTTGCAGGCCTCATGATACCCTGGCCCTCGCAAGCCCTCGACTCCATTGGCTGCTCTCGTTCATCTCTCTAAGGTTTACAAGGCTGACAAAACAGGAGCCATCTCTCAAAGGTTTACAAGGCTGACAAAAAAGGAGCCATGTCTTCAAGGTTTGCAAGGCAGAAAAGAAAAGAACCATCAGCCACAATACACGCTGTACAAGCAGCGTTGCGTCGGTTGGTGATTGAGTATTGCAAAATGCATGCTTGACAAATAATAATGCATCCAGGGGGGAATGGGGGAAGGGTGATTTCACAGCCTGTGTCACCGCTGTGCATTGCTCTGTTAACCGTAATTTTGCCGCTTTGGGGTTTTAACGCGCATGAATACTTGGATCATGAAGCATGGAACCATGGCTGTCGTTTCCTGCTTCTTATATTGGTATACAATGAGACACTTGATACCTCCCTTGCTGTAATTTATTTGCCTACATTTCTCACAAGGTGGAACCTTCATAAATTTCTGAAGGGTCTCCATTTGACCGTATTTGCTTGCTTCTTTTCTTTGCTGATGCATGCCAATATCTAAGGCACTATGAAGCTTGAAGAGAGGGTGAACAAATTCTTTCTCTTATCACGTGGCAAGGTCCTTGTGTCTGCCTGTGATTCTGAGGTGGTTGAAACCTCAATGATCTTTCCAGCTTCATTAAGAGATGAATGGATTTCTCCTTTTATAAGCACAGAACAGAGCAAGCCTATATTTTTGTTACATTCTTACAATGATGAATGACTACAATGCTATTAAAAAAAGAGAATGGTGTGAACGTGCTGCTATTTTTTGTGTACTCCGAAGTTTTTCCAAACCTATTTGCTGCATTCTAATGTTTCCCTATCCCCAAATGCAATCATGCTGTGCCTCAAACTTTGCGATGATTTGGTTTTTGCTGCCGAGGCCGGTAATTTATGGTGCAGTGCTGTTGTGTGTGTGTATGTGTGTGTGCGCGTGCGTGTCGTGCGAGCTTGCGTGCGTGCATGCTCTCATGTGCCAGCTTTGCGCAATTTGAGACAATTTATTTGATATTCGCTTTGGAGGCTAGGAGCTGGCGCTTGATATGATGATGTCTCCTCCTTAATGAAATGTGCTGCTCAAGTACAACAGGCTTTCGTGCTTGTAAAAAGTCCTGGGGTATATTTGACGAAGTGGCAAGTGGATATCTTCATCTGTTTGTGAGTGTTAGTGAGAGGGGACAACCGTGTGCTATTGCTGTACTAGCATTTTGAGACCACTAGTGGCACGTTGGCATCACTTTTTTTATATTTCTCATCCTCTCGGCATTTAAATGCACAGTCACAGCTGATCATGCCTCACACACCTGTTCTTATCTGTATCTAATTTGTGGTGTATCCTTGGTCCCCGGTGTTGGGTGCATAGATTTAGATTTACACAGGGGGACCTTCAACCAGACTGTTCGGCTGATCGGCCTGTGACTGGTCCTCGCCAGCCAACATAATGTCCATAAGCTCAGAAACAAACGAAAAAAGCTTGTTGTTGTGTTGCAAGAGGAAATCAGAAGCATCCTGGACACTGGCTTGTTGTAAAAATGGTTGCTCCATTGAAAAGGGAAGGGAAGGGAAGGGTTACATAGCTGTACCTGCCTGCGGGGGCAGCTTAGCTGAAGCAAAACGCTCCATTGAAAAATCACCAGAGAAACAGTTGAACAGGTAAGCATACTTTCTCCTCAAAGCACAAACATCTGCGTCTCTGCACACCAAAAGGGCATGAGCCTCATCTTGAATCTCATCACAAGAACAGCGATCACACAAAAGAGTGTTCCGAGTATCCCAAGCTGCTGTCTCCACCTTCAGTGTGTGTGCCCTAAGTCTGAAACGGCTAACATGTTGGGTGCATATGTGAGTGATAGGAAAGACAAGAACAACTACATAGGCAGTAAAATCACTCCATACATCAATTAAGGAAAAGAGAATACCTAGGGCCGAGGCACCATGTATCCCCTCCACCAAGATTTAGATTTAGATTTGCACGGGGGGACCTTCAGCCAGACTGTTTGGCTGATCGGCCTGTGACTGGTCCTCGCCAGCCAACAGAATATCCCTCCACCAAGAGGAAAAGAACAAATCAATGGGGCCACTCTCACATTGCCACTGATAGCTTTTCTTCACTCCACCAAATCAGATTAGATTAGATTACAGGAAGGTTACAGGAAAAAGAAGGCCTCCAGTCAAAACGGTTGACTGCTAGCCTGCTCATAAAAAAGCAATGATTCATGTAGAAAAGGAAAAAGCTTGTTATTGTTTTGATTTCAGAAAGAAGAGATATGATAAGACTGTACATGGTGACTGCCAGGTACGTAGGGAGCCACGCTATTGGAAGAGTGAGATAAAGAGAGGAGAGGACCAGATTTAGATTTAGATTTACATGGGGGGACCTTCAGCCAGACTGTTCGGCTGCTCGGCCTGTGACTGGAGAGGACCAGAAAACAAGGGAGCGTATTAAAGCCGAAGGGAACAACCATGGGGATGAGTGTGCTTGAAAAGAACGTGTTGCTCGTCCTGCACATCATCTTGGGCATCACATAGATCACAGGCAGGGTAAATAGCATCATCCCATGTGGCCTGCTCGTTTTTCAAGGCATGGACACGAAGGCAAAATCAAGCCACGATGCGGACAATGTGTTTGGGTAAATCCAAGTAGAAATATTTGGGCAGAATATATTGTAAGGAGAATACGTAACGTGTGCAGGATTGGTTGGGAGAGCACACCAGTGATGATTTAGATTTACATGGGGGGACCTTCAGCCAGACGTCGGAATGTAGGAAAGTATTACCGACCCCTCTTTCCAGGCTTACTGTCCGCTTACCAGACTGGTAAGCGAGATGGTAAGCCCTGGCTTACTGTTTGATTAAGCCAGCGTTAATCGGCTGGTAATCTGAGTTTGGTAATGCTCGTTTTTTAAAGCTAGGTAAGTGAGTCAGTAAGCCTGTACTTACCAATTTGGTAAGCGTAGTAAGCCTATGGCAAGCCTGGTAATGCTTTTCACATAAATGCTCTTCAAATTGTCAGTAAGCCAAGGAAAGCCATTGATTAAGCCTGGTAATGCTCTATAAATGCAGCATGGGTGCCCTACTTCATAGTAATGCACCTGGTAAGCCTGCGTGCTTGCAGGTTGGTAAGCCATGGAAAGCCATTGATAAGCCTGGTAATGCTCTAAAAATGCAGCATGGGTGCCCTGCTTCATAGTAATGCACCCGGTAAGCCTGCGTGCTTGCAGGTTGGTAAGCCATGGAAAGCCATTGATAAGCCTGGTAATGCTCTAAAAATGCAGCATGGGTGCCCTGCTTCATAGTAATGCACCCGGTAAGCCTGTGTGCTTGCAGACAGGTAAGCCATGGAAAGCCACTGATAAGCCTGGTAATGCTCTAAAAATGCAGCATGAGTGCCCTGCTTCATAGTAATGCACCCGGTAAGCCTGTTTGCTTGCAGAATGGTAAGCCATGGAAAGCCATTGATTAAGCCTGGTAATGCTCTATAAATGCAGCATGGGTGCCCTACTTCATAGTAATGCACCCGGTAAGCCTGCGTGCTTGCAGGTTGGTAAGCCATGGAAAGCCATTGATAAGCCTGGTAATGCTCTAAAAATGAAGCATGGGTGCCCTGCTTCATAGTAATGCACCCGGTAAGCCTGCGTGCTTGCAGACAGGTAAGCCATGGAAAGCCACTGATAAGCCTGGTAATGCTCTAAAAATGCAGCATGGGTGCCCTGCTTCATAGTAATGCACCCGGTAAGCCTGTGTGCTTGCAGACAGGTAAGCCATGGAAAGCCACTGATAAGCCTGGTAATGCTCTATAAATGCAGCATGGGTGCCCTGCTTCATAGTAATGCACCCGGTAAGCCTGTGTGCTTGCAGATTGGTAAGCCATGGAAAGCCATTGATAAGCTTGGTAATGCTCTATAAATGCAGCATGGGTGCCCTGCTTCATAGTAACGCACCCGGTAAGCCTGCGTGCTTGCAAACATAGTATTGCACCAGGTAAGCCATAGGAAGCCACTGATAAGCCTTGTAATGATGAGGGTGGTTGTTTGAAAGCCCAGGCTCTCCCCCCAGTGAGTTGCTGGCCATACCAACCTGACAGGTTAAAGAAAAATGCAGGAAAGGCCCTGCTGGATGTGTGAAGGAAGAGCACTTCTCGCTGGAATTTCGGTGTGCAGCACTTAGCGGCTTTTTATGAAGCTCGCGACTTCAAGTGCGTCTAGTGACGAGAATGTACAATTTGTTTAATAATATCCAGGCTTTCACTAGCGCTGCTTTGTGATTGACCCTTCCGCAGATGTTTGGCTGTCCCAAAACTCCCTCTCCGCTCCTCCCTCTCCTCAATCCTGTCACCCGCTGGAACCAAGGCACAGCTGGAGCAGCTACATATGGTGCCGGCCAGCTCCACCACTGTGTGGCATTGGTAACTGCATGACTGCAGCATGTGCGTGATGCCCCTCCCTGCCCTCCACAGGATGCTCCTTGCACAGATGGGCACTGAGCATGATAGAGTATGCACCACTTACATCTACTGATGCTGTGCATGTGCGTGCAGGGACACAGGCGGAGGGAGTCGGACTGTTCGGCTGATCGGCCTGTGACTGGTCCTCGCCAGTCAACATAATGATCATAAGCTCAGAAACAAACGAGAAAAGCTTGTTGTTGTGTTGCAAGAGGAAATCAAAAACATCCTGGACACTGGCTTGTTGTAAAAAAGGTTGCTCCATTGAAGAATCACCAGAGAAGCAGTTGAACAGGTAAGCGTACTTTCTTCTCAAAGCACAAACACCTGCGTCTCTGCACACCAAAAGGGTATGAGCCTCATCTTAAATCTCATCGCAAGAACAGCGATCACACAAAAGAGCGTTCCGAGTATCCCAAGCTGCTGTCTCCACCTTCAGTGTGTGTGCCCTAAGTCTGAAACGGCTAACATTCCTCACGACATCATCTGGATTTGTCTCCACATCATGATGTCATGATGTGGAGACAAATCCAAATGCATGTGCCTTGGTAAACGGGCAGGGGCACGCACATTGTAGTCAAAAGGCACTGCAAAAAAAGACTGGTAAGTTGCCAGCTTACTATATGTGTCCCCCCGCGGGTTCACTCCCTCAACATCTCTCCACACTGCCCGCAACCTGTGTCTGAGGTCATCAGTAAACTCTTGAATAGGGATAGGAGTGCCCTGTCACACAGCTTGCGCAAAGGAATCACAGCGTTGTAGGCCTCGGAAAGCATCTAAAACTTGAGCAGTCCAGCAGGCAGGCTCGCGCGAATGAATATTCAAATCTGCTTTCAGCATTCTTCTCAACGTCTCACTGTTAGACCTCAGCATGCTATTATACATTTTGACAACAGACCTGAACCAGTAAAACTGAAGCGGCTCATGACCACACTCCCTCAGGACAGCCCAGTTTGTGGTGGTACGCTTAACACCCAGTGTGCTCTTCAGACAACTCATGTGCCGCACTTGCAGATAACTTGCGAATTCCTTGCCCGCTTTAATGTATTCAGTGCCCCACACTTGACCTGCATACATTCCAGCTGGAACCATATACGTCTTCCCAAGCCACAGAGACACGTACGGCCTATTTGCCAGAAAAATCCTCACGAACAAATTGACGAACCCGAAATGCAGACGCCATGAAGGGGCCAGTTGCATGCTCAGAGGACTTGGCCATGCTCATGCACTTGTGAAACATCATGCCAAGATATTTGAAAGACTCCTTGTGTGCCAGTGTCCAGTCTTTCGCTAAAAATGATGAGCATGATGTAAGCCATTCATGGCAGACAATAGATGGGATGTCCAGCAGGAGGAAGTCCTAGGGCTGAGGGAGATGTCCGCATGAAAAACCTTGTGAAGTAGAGCACTGTTGCAATGGATGAGAGAGTTATAAAAGCGTGCACAGGCTCTGAACCAGTTGAATTGAATAGGTTCGATTCCACACTCACGGAGGACACTCCAGGAAGGAGTTGATGTTCGTACACCCAGCATGGATCTCAAGAATCTCAGAAGCCATTTCTGGATGCAATTATCCATCTCTGTCCCCTGTTGAAGATGTGCAGTGGCCCAGATCTGACTTGCATACATTCCTGCTGGTATGGCATCATGTCAAGATGACACGTCTTGAAGAGCCATAAGCAGGTATTAGATTAGATTACACAGCAAGACCTTCAGCCACTGTTCGGCTGATCAGCCTGTGGCTGGTCCATGCCAGCCAACAGCAAATCCAAAAGCTCAGACATGAAATAGAAAAGCTTCTTATTGTGTTGCAAGAGGGAATTAGATACAAGGGTTACAAGGGAAAAAGGCCTCAGTCAAGACGTTTGACTGCTAGTCTGTTCATAAATACACATGAGATCATGAAGGAAAAAAGGAAGTCTGTTGTTGTCCTGGTTTAGAACATTATCAACATCCTGGGAATTCACATGGTGAATGGTACCTAGACAGGGTATCCTGTGAGAGACGCGGAGATGTAGAAAAGAGAAGTTAAGGTCAAAAGTGAGGCTTACTTCTGACGGAGAGAGAAAATTAGATACAGCCTGGACACTAAGTTGATGCTGCAAGAAAGGATGTGCAGGTGAAGAATCTCCAGATAAAGTAAATAACTCGAAGTACTTTTGTCTGAGAGCACACAGCCCCTCATACCTACACATGAAGAGAACATGGGCCTCATCTTGAATTTGCCCGCATGAGCATCGATAACATACAGGACTAATCCCATCCTCCCAACACGCAGTTTCCATTCAAAGTGTGAGCTCTCATCCTGAACCTGGTAACATTTTACATAAGTGCTGAGGGAAATCCAGATGCAAGGTTACAGGTTACAGGGGAAAAAAGGCCTCCAGTCAGAATGGTTGACTGCTAGCCTGCTCATAAAAAAGCAATAATTCATGTAGAAAAGGAAAAAGCTTGTTATTGCTTTGATTTAAGAAAGGAGAGATATAATAAGAATGTACATGGTGAATGCCAGGTACATAGGGAGATGCAAGTACACCGGCAGCCGGATAGGCTTGTGAAAATTTTGGTTCAAAAGGCAGGGCGAAGAATGCTTGATAAGACGCTATTGTGTTTTTTGTTGTTCGCGGATCCACTCCTTCAACAGCTCTCCATGCACCGCGCAATCTGTGCCTCGAATCATCTGTGAAATCCTGCAGTGAGATAGGCGTACCCTGCTTCACCGCTGTTACAAAAGACTCACAGCGCCGCAATCCTTGAAAGCCATCCAGGATCTGAGCAATCCAACATGAGGGGGCCCTGGAGTGCAAGTGCAAGTCTGCCTTCAGGACCTTCTGGAGCGTCTCATAATTAGAATTGAGCAGACCATTGTACATCTTAATAGCGGACTTACACCAGTAGCTGTAATGGCACATGCCCACGTTCTCTCAGAGCTGCCCAGTTTGTAGTTGCACGCTTCACACCTAATGTGCCCTTCAAAAAACTCATGTGGTGCACTTGCAGCTCACTTGAAAATTCATGGGCTTAACATACTCTGTGCCGCACACCTGGCTTGCATACATGCCAGCTGGGACTAGGTATATTTTTCCCAACCAGAGCGGTACATGCGGCCTGTCCCCAAATGCATGCTCGCGCACAAACTGCCGAATCCGATAGGCAGATGCCATGAACGGGCCAGTGACGTGCTCAGAGGACTTCGCCATGCTTATGTGCTTGTGGAACCACATGCCTAGGTACATGAAGGATTCCTTGTGGGCCAATGGTACCCCGCCAACCAAAAACACAGGCAAACTGGAACCTGACGAGTTGAAATGCACCACTTCTGACTTGGCTGGGTTAATGCGTAGGTGCTTCCTTCGTGCATAACGGTCCAAGCGATTCAGCATAGTTTGCATCGCATTGCATTGGGGTCATTTGCAGTCAGTGTTAGGTCATCAGCGTGTAACAAATGTGTCAAATGCACGCCATCTGTCCCTGTGACAGCACCACGCACCCCTTCAGCATGGTCATCTATGTCATTCACATGTAAAGAGAAGAGCAGAGGTGACGAAGGGCAGCCTTACTTCACACCGGTGCTTGGATAAAAACCTGTCACATTATACACCATCCTCCTGGGTGTCGGTGGGACCTGTTACACTGAATGTACCCTTAACCAGTTGGACTTGACCACCAATGTGCCATTGAACTTGCTTGCAAACTTCATGCCCATTCTGTTATGTATGCCAACGAGCTTGTTACCACTAGGTGTGCTATTGAAAATAAAAATACTTCTCACAGCCAGGTTCTGGAGCTGGGTGCTTCCAGTAACCCTCCAGAACCCCATTAACATTTTCCGTCTTCTAGCTTCGTGGTGGAGGGAACTCGGGGAAAGAAAAAGAAACGAAAAGAAAACCTACGTAGGCAGAGGAAACTCTCCTAACATCAATAAAGGAAAAGGGGACACATTGGCTCAAAAGAGCCTTGAATCCCCTCCACCACGAAGCTATGAAAAGAAGATTCTAATGGGGATCTGGAGGGTTATTGGAAGCACCCGGCTCCGGGGACTAACGGCTCTTCTGAGTCAATGTACCTCCTTTTCCTTAATTGATGTAGGGAGAGTTTTCTCTGCCTATGTAGTTTTTTCCTTTCTTTTCTTTCCTTCTACAAGGGCAGCTGAGTGGAAACACTGAGGCCTGTATCCAGACCTGGCCAAAAAATGCTCAACTCATAAAACTAGGACTAAAAGAAAAAATAGCAATCATGTTTATTGCGGCCTGGTATTTGATTAAACAACACAAGGTAGATCATGCCCAAAGATGTTGGATCAGATAAATGCTCAGAATGATGAACAGTGTATAATGAACTGTGTGCTGCTGTACATGTTCCAAAAACATTCATTTCAAATATGCCCTTCAGCCAGGTTGTTTGGCTGATTGGCTTGTGGCTGGTCTCAGCCAGCCAGAAATATAGCCAGAAGCTTGGACGCAAAAAAGAAAGAAAAGAGAAGAAAAACCTCGTAGGCAGAGGGGACTCTCCTTACTTCAATTAAGGAAAATGAGACACATCATGATTGGCTCAGAAGAGCTGTGAGTCCCCTCCACCACGAAGCTACAAAACAGAAAGGGCTAGTGGGGATCTGGAGGGTTACTGGAAGCACCCGGCCCGAGAACCTGTCTGTGAGAAACAATTTTGATTTCAATGACACGCCTAGCGGTAACAAGCTTTTCGGCATACTTAACAAATTGGGTATCAAGTTTACGAGCAAGCTGCATGGCACGTCAGTTATATTTGTTGTAAATTCTAAGCTCGTAAGGGCACCTGTCTTCATGATGCCATTGGGTTTCCACTTGAAGGTTGTGACTGAAGAGGCGCGAGCAAGAGATGCAGCGTAATTAAACATGAGGGATACCTTGTCATAGGTAGAGAGGTAGCAAAGGTTTTTGGGTCAGCTTCCTTTGAGCGCTCCTTTGAGGCTAGCCTCTTGTGGGTCAGATTGTCCAGACTTCTCCAAGCATAGATGATGTGACACAAAGAACATTTTCCTAGCCGATGATATGTCAATCTTGGCTCTGGTGCGTATGGCTGCAGCAAACTCTTGGGCATTAGGCACTTCTTCTTTTATGGTGCCAAGGCTGTCAAAACCTGGTAAGTCACAGGATTATATGACTGCCCAGCTAAGTCACATGTTTCAGGCTACAGGAACAATGGCCTATGGTCGAAACGAATGGCTGCTAGGCGTTCAAAAAAGGAGTTTATGAGTGAATAGACGTGACTTCCTGCAATTTACACAATACCGGTAATAATCATAGGTACAAATACAAACTACTGATATTAAATAAAAATAAAAAAACAGCATCCATGTTTCAATGCCAAGCTTTCAATGTAAACGGTATACGGATTAAAAACAGTTAGGTCGCACGGTGAGGAACCGGCCCAGTGGGGTGGTTTTGTACCGGTCCAGTGGGGTGGTTTATGCAAACCGAACCACCCGAGCGAGACGTTCAATTATTTTGTTCAGTGGTTGCGTTGTTGAGTGGTTGCAGGGAAGGGCACCAATTGTTTGAGCGTGTAAAACGAGCTTTGAGCTTTAAAGGAACTTATCAAGCAATCTAAGATCTTAAAAGAAAGTTAATCAGGCAATCCTAAAGCTTTAGAAAAGTTAATCAGGCAACAACTTGGCAAAGATTTTAAATATAGTTTGGCAGCCTGCCTTCCTGCCAGTGTGGTGCTAGGTAGGTGCGCCCATGCATGCAAACATGCAACACGCATGCACGCACGCACGCACGCGCACGCACACACACTTACATACATGCACACACACACACACACATACACACACGAGCACGCAGAGTCAAACACACACGCACGGATACACACGCGTGCACGCACGCACGCACGCACACACGCACGCACGCACGCACACGCACACACACACACACACACACACACTCACACACACACACACGCACGCACGCACGCACGCAGGCACGCAGGCACGCGCGCGCGTGCGCGCGCACACACACACACACACACACACACACACACACACACACACACACACACACACACACACACACACACACACACACACACACACACACACACGCACGCACGCAGGCACGCACGCAGGCACGCATGCACGCACGCGCGCACTTACACACACACACACACACACACACACACACACTCACACACGCACGCACGCACGCATGCATGCACACTCACACATACATACACGCACAACATACGCACAGATAGTTATGACAGTTCTCTCATGTGCAGGTGCCAGAAGCCATTTTTTGAAGCAACATTGTCCAGCCTCTGTACATCACCTCAAGTAAAAATACCTCAGGTATGTGGGGAGTCTGCCTATTTAGAGACATTAAGATTGTGCGCCTGTGCCAATTTGGAATGCAATTGATCTTCCCATATCCATATCCATCTGCATGCCGCCTGATTTTGCTGGAGGTGTTGGGTGTGCTCAGTGCTTCCTCCCCTCTCCCCCCCCTCAGTTTTGCTGTAAGCATTGGCGTTGAAGCCCACTTATTCAGGCAGGCAGCCAAGGGGGGTCTGAAGTGGGAGTGCTCAGATCCAGCTGATTTTCAGCAGCGGGGGTTATGAGGGGGCAACAAATCCAGCTGCGTACTTCTCAAAGGCTTCCGAATCCATCTTGCATGCCGCCTGATTTTGCTGGAGGTGTTGGGTGTCCTCAGTGCTTCCTCCCCTTCCCCCCCCCCCCCCCTCAGTTTTGCTGTAAGCATTGGCGTTGAAGCCCACTTATTCAGGCAGGCAGCCAAGGGGGGTCTGAAGTGGGAGTGCTCAGATCCAGCTGATTTTCGGCAGCGGGGGTTATGAGGGGGCAACAAATCCAGCTGGGTATTTTGTAAGGGCAGCCCGCTAAATTATGATATTGTTCTTGTTCATGCAGGTCATGCAAAAAAAGTGGCTTGTAGAGAGGATTCATTTGTAACCTTTTCCGTTTGCTGACGCAATGGCTCAGCGAGGTATGTGCACTTTGTTTGTGCCTCAGTGAGTAGTGATGCCTATAGAGAGTGTGGTCCCAATTTCTTTTTGGAGACGATGCAACATAATCATGAGCCAACTCGCCAATTCGTCAATCGTATTGCAGAAGGAAACTGAGATATTTCAGAACAGCAAAGGGGTGCTCAAAGTGCAGAGGGGGTTGGTCAGGATGCAGAGGGTGGTGGTCAGGGTGCAGAGGGGAGTGATCAGGATGCAGAGCTAGATGACCAAGCATACATTGACATACCTCCATGTCCTACCAGCAAGACCATGAAGAGGCCAACAAAAAGAAAGAAGTTACACATTGGCACTAAGGCCAGGAATGATACATACCTGAAGATGGCATCCAGATTGCAAGACGATGTGTACGAGTTGGGTATGCGAATGCCTGAGGTCAATGGTCTTCTATTCTTGAATTCTGGGGTCAGCGCCCAATACAAGGGCTATCGCACTGGAGCAGATCAGAGTATCGTTGAGGCTCTTGTGCCATTGTTGGAAGAGCTTTACCATCCTGCTGCACAAGAAAGGATAAAGGGTGCAGCAAAGTTGGATGATCTCTTGAAGGGTGTCCGGTCAGGTTCAACGCAAGAGGCTGACACTCCCGAAGAACACATCTCAGTGGCAATCCAGCACTTGCAAAAGGCAGGTCATGGCGTGGTTACCCGCCCACTAGGGCAACTCACGGCGGTATCAGCAGCCTTAGAAAAGGTCAGGGAGGCTGAGTCGGTGGTGCAACAAGCAATGCCAGTGGAACCCGTACACAGCCGGTCCCACACACAGCCAAGGGGAGGGCGTAGGGGGCAAAATGTGCCAGGGCACAAAGCACCTCAAGCACGCAGCCAACATGGGAGGCCTCAGCCTTCTGAGCAGCCTTCAGAGCAGGTACAGCCAGTGTCTGAAGCAGGTTGCAATTTATTTGGAAGATGCCTTCGCACCATAAAATGAACCTAAACTTTCCTATGCTTGTGGAAAAAATGAAATGTAAATATCATGAGAGCCCACATGGGCCTCCTTGGGATGCGTTAAGTTGAAGTCGCTGTCGTTGGCATCACACATTGATGTTGGTTTTGGATCACCATGAATTTCATGAAGCCGTCTCAATGTGCAGGGTCCCTCTTCAAACGGACATCCTGTCGGGCACCTGCCTTTGGAACGCCAGCCGATTCCTGACAGCCAGGCTGCTGGAGACCCTCAGCCTGAGCAACACCAGCCATATTTGCAAGCGCACCCGCAGCCAGCACGCCCAGCGCTGAAAGCTGCCGCCAGCCAGGTGCGTGCCAAGGATGTGTGTGCGTCTTGTGATGACACAGAATCTCACAGTTATGTCTGTGTGACGGTTTGACTCCGAGCATTGGCAGCTGCCCTGCAAGCTCCTCCTCTGGTTTTGCTTTCTCGCTTGCTTGCATGCTTGCTTTTTGTAAAACGGTGTGCACTCACGTATTTTAGGTGACTTTGAACACCAACAACAACGACCGTACTCTACCAAGTCATCCCCTTGATGCAGTCTATGCTCAGCGTCAAGGTGAGAGTGTACTTATTGCATGCTTAGGAGTCGGCAGATCGCCATTTACGCTGGCAAGGTCGTTTGAGCAGAAGAACAAGCTCGTTATCTAGCAACACCGTGAAGGATCACTCTTTACAAATTGAAATAACCAAGAAGAGAGAGCAGATGTGGGCAGCTGTGCAATTGCCTCACCTTTTCTCGTAATGCCGCACCAATCATACAAGCAAGGACCTTGTGTTGTTTTGTTGGAAACGACAGTAGCAAGCCACATATACAATGGATTTATTTCCTCATGTATGCAGAGAGAGAAGCTGCAGCAGCAATTGGTAGTGGAGGACGCATGAGGGGAATGGGCAGGGCAAATACAAGGGGCAAAGGCAGAGGAGCAAAAGGGAGGCTGAGGGGGGACACCTACTCAAGTGGCTCTGATTCAGAACGCGAGGATGAAGACACCAATCAGGAGGATACCGACAGCGAAAGCCACAGGATACCAAGGAGGAGGAATCACTCACGCCATGCTTCTAAGCGTCAAAAACATCTAGTAATTCTGAGTAGCATTTTTGTACACACCAGCCTCAATGAGGCCCTAGCTAGCTTGCTAGTTAGAGAACCTTTCCTTAATGCATGCAGCTAGACCTGACTTTCTTTTCTTTTCTTTGTTACAGTATACACACACTACGAGTTATTTTATCGCCTAGCTTTAGCTTTGGTTTGTTTGGCAACAAAAAGACAGGAAAAAGGAAGGAAGGAACACCAGATCTCGGTCTGAGGAGATCATTGTGTCCCCCAAAAGAAAAGAAACAATGGTTTAGGCAGTGCACACTCCTAGCATCAACTAAGGAAGAGTGTATCACCCGAAGTTTTGTACACCTACTCTAGCAAAAGAAAAAATAATCATGTGAGGGGCAGGGGGTATTTACCACCCTTTATAGGCCACATAATAAAATAGTCAGGAAGGAAGTTGAAGGAAAGGTCACCTTCCTTGCTACACATGTCAATGGAAGTATCTGAGTGTATTTAAGTACGAACTCCGACATTATATGTATGCAAGAATAGAAACGACAGCATATGTGTTCCTTCCTCAATGTATGGTGTTCCTGACTCAGTGCTTGAACATGTGTTTTGTCATAAACAAGAACACACGTGTATAAACAAAACCTGACAATAATCTTGTTTTGGACTGATTACTTTGAAAATAAAAGGATAGGGTAGGGTTACATAGCTGTACTTACCTACAAGGGCAGCTTAGCTGAAGCAAGAAGGTGCATGTAACCAAACCAAACTTGTGAACAAACGTCAAGTGGAGAAACAAGTCCTTGAGCTGAGCTCAGAACTGCCAAGGGCACTGGTAAAAAGACAAAGCTTGGATTCTATAAATGAAAGAAAGGAACTACTTAGGCAGAGAAAACTCTTTTTACAAGAATTGTGGAAAAGGAGACACATTGGCTCAAAGAGCCGTGAGCCTCCCTCACCAGAAGATGAGAGAGGAGTTAATGTGGATCAGGTGGGTTTCTGGCAGCACGCTGCTCTAGGGCACCAGTGTAATGATGAGTGCTTTTATTTTCAATGGCACGTCTGGTAGAGGTAAGTGTGTGCGCAAATTGTACAGAATGGGCATGGATTTTTCTTGCAAGTGTTTCAGATCTCTGTGTGTCAATCCCTAACTTTTTGAATTGATCAAGGGTATGGGCAGTATAGATAGTCCCACCCACACCCAGGAGGATTGGGTGGATAGTATTCTCTGCACCTTGGAGTTGTTTGCACAGTTCGCTGTGTTGTTGCTGTGAGGCTTCTAGCTGGGCACCAGACCTCGTATCTTCACAGTATTTGATTTCTATCAAGTGAATATGGCGGGCTGGAGTTGTGCTACTCCCCATACTGCGCAGTACCCAGTTTGAGGGTGGAGTGGGTGGTCTGTTTTGGTTACTAACCGTAGTTAGGTGAGGAGTAACCAAGATTGCATCAGGGCGGCTGGAGTTGCGTCTGGTATGCATAGAAACCGTGGGTTTGAAGAGGTTGGGAGGTACAGCACGATTAGAGACTTGCTCAGGGACTTGCAGGTCGTGCTGGGCCAAACGGCTTTTGTTGCCCGCATCCAGCTGCACAAGATTGGCCCCATAAGAGCCTTCACTGACCAGTTTCAAAATCATCCTGCAAGCAATATTGTGACGCTCAGTTACCATGTTACGCATGACAGGACATTGGCAGCCAGATAGGATGTGGAGAGCGCTATCCATGTGATGGCAATCAGGTAGGGGGCATGTCAGGCTAGTGGATCTTTTATATCGGACCGCGTGTTTCTGATTGTATAGGGTGCCTGTGCGGTATTGGAAGACAGTGCGTTTCATTCGAGTTGAGAGACCGGGCATGTTCCAAAAGGCATTGCTAATTCTCTTGCTTACTTGAGGTAGCAAGCTCTGATAGTAAGTGTAGTAGCCTGTCTTCCTGTCAGCATAGCCCAGCTTGTGTTTAGCATGCATATGGGATTTCAAAGCATTTTAAAGGTCTGAGAGGTAGCTCAGACGAGGAGAGGAAGGGTGGGATTGAGGTGGCCTAGGATCTGCCTCTTCGGTAGCCAGCCAGATTGTATTGTGGAAGGTATTTCCTCCTGGGCCAGCGCTAGGGAGACCAGTTCAGTTAGATTGCCATCTTTGAGAAAGGCCTGGTATTTAGCAATCTGATCTGCGCATTCATTCCCAGCTATTCCAGCATGAGACTTGACCTTGTAGAAAAAGATGTGATCTTGAGAGGCTCGGGCAAGGTTTGAAATCATTTTCAAAACATCTCCTTGCACGTGATGCCTATGCTTTTCTGGATACAGGATTTGCTTTCTGAGTTGATGAAGTGAGCTAAGGCTATCTGTGGCAATATGTGTGTAATCATGAGTGAGTGCAACAGCAATGGCAGCCAGCTCAGCTCTTCCTATGGTATTGGTAATACCAGCGCCATTAGGTTCAACTAGTTTTTGTGAGTCACTCATAGGATGGTACACACCTGCCCCTATAACTGTCTTGCCGTTCTGGACTTGGCAACTGCCGTCTGTGTAGGCCCAAGATCTCCAATCTGCAACTTTAAGCTGGAGGTTGGGATGGGACTGACAAGGAGCATTAACAGTAATGTCTGAGGCTGGTCTTTTGGGGCCCTTGGAAATCTGTTTCATGTCTAGGGGGAGTTTTTCACATTTTCTTATCCCGGGCATCACTTTATGTCTTGTATTCTGAATGGGGTTTTTAATACATTCTTCCATATTGATGGCTTTGGCTAGATTCCGAAGCCAGGTATGGTTCTGGTTATTCAAGTGGGCTCTTGCAGCCGTATTCCAGACTGCAATAACTTGTAAATCCCAGGTATGCTTGGGTAGGGCAGTTTCCTGGCTGACTTTTGCGGTAAGCTCTGTCAGCTGGATAGGTCCTGTTGCTGGTACTGGTGGTCGTACTGGTACGGTCATCGTTTCGGTATGTAGCATTCATATCCCCAATCAGTAGGGGAGTATAGTTGTTGTGTTGTTGTATTAAAGTCTGGATCTGCTCTTGCATTTCAAGCCTGCTAGCCATGTTATCCTCAGAGCTCCCAGAGGGCCAGTAGGTGCCTAGTAGTAAAAGATGTGCATTGGCTCCCTGTAGAGTGACAGATGCAATTCTTTCCCTTGGAGTTTAAATGGGCCGCAGAGCAACGGGTCGCTAGAGCAAGGGTATCTCGGATACAGATGGTAGTGCCTCCTGTTCTGTCAAAAGCTGACCACCATTTGTAATTTTTAAGGCAGAGATCCATCCACGGGCGAGGTTTGCTAGTATTGGTTAATTTTGTTTCTGTGAGTACCACAATATCTGGGTTTTGGGTGGCTATTGTATGTCGTACGCACCAATGGTTTTGCTTGAGTCCTCTGACATTCATAGTCATGATTTTCAGTTTGCCCATGAGTTTTTCCTTTGAGGGGTTGAGTTGAGTATCACTGTGACAATGTTGGCTCATTTGAGGGCTCATACAAGCATAGATTCACTAAGTATGTTGCTGCCCTCTCCTTCCTTCCTTCCTCCCTCTCTCCCTTCCTTCCTTCCTGTTTTCAGAGTAATGTTGTTCCCTATTTTTGTTTTATTCTTGGCAACCTTCTTTCAGACTCTGAGAGTAATGCTTTTCTCTAATTTTGTGCGCATCACGGTAGCACGGAAGTTGATTTTTCTAGTATCTGACACTGCATCCTCCAAGAACTTGCGTGCATAAGTTTGCATGCTTGTTCCATGTAGAGTTTCTGTGCATGTGATTCTTTCCAGCAACTTGCACTTCTGAACTCAGCACAAGGCTTTATTTCCACTTTCAGCCGACATACAAGTGTACACAATATTGGTTTGGGTTTGATTTCAATCACAACTTTGTTTCAGCTAAGCTGACCTTGTTGGCAGGTGCAGCTTTGTAGTTCTATCATATCCTTCTTGCCTGTCTGCTTGCCCGCCCGCCCACTTGCCTGCCTGCTTGCATATCTGCTTGCAATTTCTTTGTTTACTTTTCCACCACTCAGAAGAAGAAAAGGAAAAAAACTTAGGCAGTGAAACACCCCCAACATCAACTCAAGAAAAGGAGGCATACTGGCCCAAAGTGCCGTATGCCCCCTCACCAAAACTCAAGAGAAAAAGCGGTAATGCAGTGAGGGTCTGGAGGGTGGCAGTCAGCATCACTGCCCAGACCATCACATGATGAATGTGAGGCGCTCTGGTTTGATTCAATGGCTGTTTTCACTCAATCCTAAAAACACTCGATCCTAAAAACACGTCGTCTTCACAGCCTACCAGGAGAGCTGCATCACTTGTGCCTCCATGTCCTTTGATTGCAGTAAAGCCTTATGGAGCCAGAAATTACGCCCTAATCCTTGATGTCGAGCAAGGGCCTCTTGGATTGCTGTTTGGGACCAGAGTGTCCAATGCAGAAGACGCCGTTTTTCTTGGCCCAATATCTGCTTCTCCTCTTCATACCTACTCAAAGTGCAGTGGCAACAAAGGAAACACGTGATGTATTTCAATGCTCACATGTGACAACTTACAATTAAACACAGGATGAGACAGGATGCGACAGCCACACATGCCACCACCTGCATTGAAGGATTTGAGGCTCAAGACGTACAGTCACGTATGTGAACATGAACAACCACATCTGGTCTTGCCTGTAATCATGCGAGTGCGACACACATTCATAGATATTCACACCGTTCCAGCCATCTAGCGACCCAGCCATGCTTGCAAACACCTTAGTGTGAATAGAGACACACACATACTCACGTACACACACATTTGAATATGTGCATGCCATGTGTGTGCATTCCATGTGCACCAACCTGCGCTGGTTGTGGGCAGCCTTGTACAAAAGTCGCCCATGCTGCAAGTGCTTTGCAGCAGAAACTGAAGCCGGGGTCTCCTCCCAAGGCGCAGGGCCTCCGCGGATGAACTCTGTTAAGCTCTGCTGCGTGATGTGGAAATCAGCACCTCCCCATGCCTTTAATTAAAATACCCTAAAGCCTTGGTGCACCATGCTCATCTTCCATGGAGCTCACCCAGTCCTTCTAGGTAACCTGAGCAAGTTTGCAGCAAGTTTGAAGATAAGGCCACCTGGGCACAATACGCACTTACAACGCAATTTCAGACACAATATTGCTGGAACCTACTTGTTGTTGAAGTGTCCCCTTGAAGCTTCAGCAACTCCAGCTGCTCAAGCACCTCTAAACTGTATTAAGTCTCAGGATACTGTGGAGTACTTATCTGTGGCTTTCTAAGGTCCCAAGCTTCTGCCTGCCTCCTGCATCGCTCAGCACGCTCTGACCAGGCGTGCTCTGCCTCCTCTGCCTCCTCATGCTGCTCTGCCTCCTCGTGCTGCTCTGCTTGCTCTGCCTCCTCATGCTGCTGTGCCTGCCTCCGCTTCCTGCTGTCCCCTTTAAGTGGGGGAGGCTGACCAGAATAATCACGGCTGCTAGAAGCACGGGGTGCACGAGGGGGAGGATTGGTGGTGTTGGTGCCATAATAATCCTTGAATTTCTTGAACATTTAAAGCATTTCCTACTTGTTGCCTGTGTGTGTATGTGTGTGTTAAGGTAACAAATGAATCCTCTCTACAAGCCACTTTTTTTGCATGACCTGCATGAACAAGAACAATATCATAATTTAGCGGGCTGCCCTTACAAAGTACCCAGCTGGATTTGTTGCCCCCTCATAACCCCCGCTGCCGAAAATCAGCTGGATCTGAGCTCTCCCACTTCAGACCCCCCTTGGCTGCCTGCCTGAATAAGTGGGCTTCAACGCCAATGCTTACAGCAAAACTGAGGGGGGGGGGGGAAAGGGGAGGAAGCACTGAGCGCACCCAACACCTCCAGCAAAATCAGGCGGCATGCAAGATGGATTCGGAAGCCTTTGAGAAGTACGCAGCTGGATTTGTCGCCCCCTCATAACCCCCGCTGCCGAAAATCAGCTGGATCTGAGCACTCCCACTTCAGACCCCCCTTGGCTGCCTGCCTGAATAAGTGGGCTTCAACGCCAATGCTTACAGCAAAACTGAGGGGGGGGAGAGGGGAGGAAGCACTGAGCACACCCAACACCTCCAGCAAAATCAGGCGGCATGCAGATGGATATGGATATGGGAAGATCAATTGCATTCCAAATTGGCACAGGCGCACAATCTTAATGTCTCTAAATAGGCAGACTCCCCACATACCTGAGGTATTTTTACTTGAGGTGATGTACAGAGGCTGGACAATGTTGCTTCAAAAAATGGCTTCTGGCACCTGCACATGAGAGAACTGTCATAACTATCTGTGCGTATGTTGTGCGTGTATGTATGTGTGAGTGTGCATGCATGCGTGCGTGCGTGCGTGTGTGAGTGTGTGTGTGTGTGTAAGTGCGCGCGTGCGTGCGTGCGTGTGTGAGTGTGTGTGTGTGTGTAAGTGCGCGCGTGCGTGCGTGCGTGCGTGCCTGCGTGCGTGCATGCGTGCGTGCGTGCGTGCCTGCGTGCGTGCATGCGTGCGTGCGTGCGTGCGTGCGTGTGTGTGTGTGTGTGTGTGTGTGTGTGTGTGTGTGTGTGTGTGCATGTATGTAAGTGTGTGTGCGTGCGTGCGTGCACGCGTGTGTATCCGTGCGTGTGTGTTTGACTCTGCGTGCTCGTGTGTGTGTGTGTGTGTGTGCGTGTGTGTGTGTGTGTGTGTGTGTGTGTGTGTGTGTGTGTGTGTGTGTGTGTGTGTGTGTGTGTGTGTGTGTGTGCATGTATGTAAGTGTGTGTGCGTGCGCGTGCGTGCGTGCGTGCATGCGTGTTGCATGTGTGCATGCATGGGCGCACCTACCTAGCACCACACTGGCAGGAAGGCAGGCTGCCAAACTATATTTAAAATCTTTGCCTATGTTGCCTGATTAACTTTTCTAAAGCTTTAGGATTGCCTGATTAATTTTCTTTTAGGATCTTAGATTGCTTGATAAGTTCCTTTAAAGCTCAAAGCTCGTTTTACACGCTCAAACAATTGGTGCCCTTCCCTGCAACCACTCAACAACGCAACCACTGAACAAAATAATTGAACGTCTCGCTCGGGTGGTTCGGTTTGCACAAACCACCCCACTGGACCGGTACAAAACCACCCCACTGGGCCGGTTCCTCACCGTGCGACCTAACTGAGTTTATTATTATTATTATTAAAAACTGAGTTTAGATTTTCTGCTAAGATGGTCTTCAAGGCCGGTCGGGTGCAGATTGGCGCGCTTCAGGACAAGACATGCTTGTTGCACCGTCAGGTCATCCCCAGTGCAGGATACACCAGGAGGCACAATGTCATTCTCAATGCAAAGGCAAAAGGAAAGGGGGGGTCTACAAAGGGGAAGAGCGCACTAGAAGATCTCTTCAAGGTGAGCACTGGTCTTGCTGGCGGAAAGTGAACGAAAACGTATGACAGTGCAAATACTTAAACGGTCACACACACACACACGCACGTACACACGTACACACGCACATACACACGCACATGCTCACGCATGCGCACACGCGCACATACACACGCACACACGCACACACACACACACACACACACGCACATGCACACGCACATGCACACGCACACGCACACGCACGCACACGCGCACGCACGCGCATGCACACGCTCACGCACGCACATACACACACACACACACACACACACACACACACACACACACACACACGCACGCACGCACACATGCGCGCGCGCCTCCTCCCTTTCCCCTATATAAACTCCGTACTTACAAGATTTGCACAGCGCTCAGGAACATCTGGTGGCCTGTTGAAGTGTGTGAAGTTTCATTGCACAACTCTAACACAGGCAGGAACGGCTGCACAGACAAGAGTTTATGCGTATGCAGACCAGAAATGCTATTGTTTCATTTACACTGGTTAACCTATTGTGAACACGTTTAGATTGACTTTGTTACATGCTGGACAAGAAGGCCGGCACTGGATCCACCCTTGTAATATCTTGCGTACCTTTACCCTTCTGTACACATGTACTTTGTTGATTGCAGGCCAAGGAAGCCAAAGCACTTGAATCCATGGCCCAGCCCTCCCAGTATGGTGATCCTGCCATCCGTGCACTTCTGCTGTTAGCCGCCAGCTCGCTTTGGAAGCAGCGCAAAAGGTCGATGCAGTTTGCTTTTGGTAGGGAAGTGGGTTCTTATATCGTTTCGGAGCAATGTGTGGATGAGCTTAAGCCTATGTAACGGCACAGCACAGAGTGTCACCCTTCACGCGCACACCCTCAGTGCCATCACAGTCCCTGGGAGATGCTCAACTAGCTCTAATTGTGGCTTTGGAGAGGGAATGGAAAGTCTACAGAGGCAGCCAAAGCACTCCCCAAATCAATTAAGGAGAAATTAGGTGGGAACCTTGGCTTCTGCTGGGGCTCCTGGAAAGCACATCTGTCTCAGCGCTGTTGAGGAACCCAGGAAACCCGCGCTTGTCCTTGAGTGCCTGCTCAATGGGGCCCTTGAGCACCTGCCCTTGAGCACCTGCCTTTGAGGCCTTGAGCCTTGAGCACCTTGAGTACCTACTCTTGAGCCCTCGAGCACCTCCCCTTGAGCACCTGCCCTTGCTACCCTTGAGCCCTTGAGCACCTCCCCTTGAGCACCTGCCCTTGCTACCCTTGAGCCCTGGAGCACCTCCCCTTGAGGACCTGCCCTTGAGCACCTGCTCAGCAGGGGAATATCTTTGCTCAGCATGGATGGGTGAACAGAAGGTCTAGGTGCAAGCAAATCTTGGCTGCCATGATGAAGGTGCATCATGTCACATCATGTTGGCTGCCATGATGGAGGTGCATCATGCCACGTTTTGTTGGCTGCCATGATGAAGGTGCATCATGTCACATCATGTGAACATCTTTTGCAGGTACCTGTCCGAGTCCGATTTTGATGAGCTCCCCACGGCTGTCTTCAACGCTGATTTTGCCCTCCTCATCAACAACTGCTATGACGTGAGTCTTTGCTGTGAGGTGCTGTCTGAAGAACTCAAGAGTACTCAGCGCGCTATACCAGCTAATGATAAGATTGCAGGAGGGCTTTTGCCTGGTCAAGACCAGAAAGCATAATAGTATCATGAATATATAGTAAAGATCATTGAAATGATAATCAACCAGCCCAGCACCTGTTTGAAGAAGCAAGTTCCTTTGAAGTGCAGGCCGAGCTTGCAGCATACGTTTTTGGTTCACAAATCTGCATTCAGCCATTTTCCATACATACATGACATACTTTAAACCTTTGCAGGAATCTGTAAATCATTTGGCATGTAATATACTGTAGGGTCGTCCCCGTGGCTCAAAAATGGTGCAGGGGCTGCTGAGGTATGCTAGTTGGCATAAATTGGCCACTTCTTGCCAGGGAACGGATGGGCCAGCCATGGGGATGACCATGCAGAGTTGGCAAACCCTATACATTTAGCGTTAGAAACGCATGATCAGCAGGCTATTGACGAGTTTTACTGAAATGTGATGCGCTCAGGAGAAGAAAACCTGACCCCCCAGTGTCATGCCTTTACTCCCCAGGTGTCATGCCTTTACTCCCCAGGTGTCATGCCTTGACCTTCTGGTGCAGCCTTGATTCCCTAGATGTCATGCTGCAGCCTTGATTACTGAGGTGTCACGCTGCAGCCCTCACTTCCTTGATTTCCTAGGTGTCACGCTTTGATTCCCGAGGTGCTCTCTTTTCCTTTTTAGTGTGAACATGGTTTCTGCTGCCTGGCTTTCCCTGCTCAATCTGACTCGGATTAAGTGGTCAGCTGCATCTCAGCTTTGTCTAAGTCTTTGCAAGGACTGCGCTGCCTCGTCTCTTTGTTGCAGTTACAGGAGGGTGCTCACAAGGAGTGTACGTACGCTAATTGTGCAGGGCTCCAGCTGACTTGACCTGACTTGGGTCTTCTGATGCAGGAGAAAGCTCACAAGATGCCTAGCGTCGCGTACGCCAACCGCGTGGGGCTCCACAGCTGTGGATGCACTGAATGACTGCACTGCCCTTACATGGTAGTTGCAGGAGAAAGCTCACAAGAAGCCCATCATCGCGTACGCCAACCGCGTGGGGCTCCACAGCTGTGGATGCACTGAATGACTGCACTGCCCATACATGGTAATTGCAGGAGGAAGCTCACAAGAAGCCCATCATCACGTACGCCAACCGCGCGGGGCTCCAGCTGTGGGGTGTCAAATCCTGGAATGATCTTATTGGCAATCGATGCATCCCTGGGGTGCGTGCTGCGTTCCATCACGCTTGGAAGCCTGCAAGATCATTCTCTGGAGTTAGCAGGTTCTAAAGATATGTAAAACGGAGGTAGCTAGTTCAAAGTCTATAATATAAGTAAATTTTCGGCTAAAAGCAAGTGGATGGAAGCACGCACTTGGGTTCGCTTGGAGTTTTTCAGTTTAATAGGAGGTCTAACCCATGATGTGCAGCAGGCGCAGAAATGCAATAGATGAGGAGTCACAATGCATGCACCGGGTCCCTTGTTCCCCCGTCTGCCATCCTTACATCTTTTTGCTTGATGACCCTGACTTCTCCACACCTCCAACATTTTAAATCCAACTTATTGCATCCTCTACCTTTACTTGTTTTGCTTGATGGACTTGATTCCTCAAAATGTCCAGCTCACCGCTTGCTTGCTGTGTCCTGCTTTTTATGACAGTCCTTTGACAACACCGAGAGAATTGTGGCCGCCCTGCTTTCCCCATACCCCCAGCTTATTGCATCCTCTATCCTTACTTGTTTGGTTTGGAGGCCCTGGTTGCCTGAACACCTCCAGCTCATAGCATGCTTGCTGTGCCCTGCTGTCCATGGCAGTCCTCCGACGACACTGAGAGCATTGTGGCCGCATTTCAAAACTCAATCAACGGGCCTCGCGCGAAGATTCTTGACCCCATCGCATTCTGTGTGGAGGACATGGCTGGTATGTTGATTTGGCATACCTCACTGCTACTAAACAAGTGAAGCAAAAGCAGGCAGTTCTGTTCTCTCAAGGAAATCACGTGACTTGTGAAGACATAGGCTGTAGCATGTGCCTCAAAAAGCCATTTCATCCTTGGTCCACAAATGAAGCATCTGTTGAAGAGGACGGCTTTCCTTTCTGCACTTGTTCTGCATAATAGTATATGCTGTGCCAGTCATGCTCATGAAGGCCCTGAGATGCTGGTAACACTTTCTACACTTAATTGCTTGGATGATCCCCTTGCAAACTGGCATGTCCCCCATCGGCCATGCTGGATCTGGTCGTCCACGTGGCTGCCCCCCCCCCCCCCCTTGATCACGGCCAACTACACTTTCAGGCCCTAGTGCCCCTCTTTGGCCCGCCCTGAGCGTACCGAATACCGTGCAGAAATGGGCTCATCGTGCACCCTTTAAAAACATAGTTTTTGCGACCCCACATTAACAGCACGCCTCAAGATTTCTTATTTGCACATTCACGCATCAACCATGCATGGAGACTTCAACCATGCAAGGAGCATCAATTACACTTGGAGGAAGAAGCTGCTTCAGAAGGGCCGCTGCGTGAGGGGGGCTGCTGCGGTGGAGCAAGTTGCGCTGCAAGACAGGGCGCTCTACACATACCTCTCGCCACCCCAAAGACATTAATTACCACATTCGCACACTGCCGCGCACATTAAAAATAAATACATATTTTCCGTGCACGCAGTCACCATGCAGGGTTTTAAAAAGTTATATGTAGGTATATACCTAGCATATACATATACCTATATATATATATACCTAGCATATACCTAATATATATATGTGTATATATATATATATATAGGTCTATGCGCGGTGGCATTGTGCCTGCACGGCTTTTTTTCACATGAAGACTTGTTGAAATTTTTGCTTGTGAAGATGAAGTGTGGGGCTCAAAGACTCTATTATTGCAACCATTTTGGCATAGAAAGGTGCTTTTTCAAACTTGCCCTGGTGCAAGTTTGAACGATTTTCGCCCCAGGACTTCAGCTGCTCTTAGGTCGCTCAAAGATGTCGCATTGTCAAATTTTGTGGGGGTGCGTCGGGGAGGATGCTGGTGGGGTAACTATCGGGGGGGCTGTACAAACCGATGCAAAGAAGGATGTTTTGTTTTGCCCCTGCTTTACTTCTGATTGTTTTGCTCAGAGTTGCTGCCAATTGATGTTGAAGAAACAAAGTTAAGTAGGGCCAATTGCCCGCCTGATCGGATTTTGACATCCTATCTCCTGGCTGTACAGAAAAAACGTTTTTCAGCCATGGCCCCATACTCGCACCAGGGTTGTAGCCATCATACATGGTGGTTGGGACTCCCAATGGATGGGCGGACTGTGTGAGGAAAAGCGACTGTTTTGCACCCAGACATTCCTTCTTTCTTCTGAAAGCTCTAAGCCCTGTGCTGCGCCCCTTCCCTCTTTGTATCATCACGAAGAGAAAAGAATTTGGTTCCTGAGGCACTATTCAGTCTTTTTCAGATCTATGAACAGTGCAGGGGCTGCTGAAATCTGCTAATTGGCCACCATTTGCCTGGAAGGCACGGGGGGGGGGGGGGCGAGGGGCAGCTATGGAGACGACCAGATTTTGTCACTTTTTGTATGCAAAGGTTCAAGTTTGGGAAGAAATTGGATGTATTTTCTGGATTTGGGAGGTTGCAGAGGGGCAAGCAACCTCTACCTGAATTTGAACCAGCAGCATTACTTAGGTTGGCCCTATTGTAATTGGATGATCCTGCCAGATGGTCAGTGTGCTGAAGGTGCAAGTTTCACAATTTTTCCTGTCCTCCACGTACCTCAAAGGCTATATCCACTGGATTTGCCTTCCTGCGGCAACAAACTCCTGGTGTTTCCATTTTGCTTGAAAGGCTATGCGTCAGGGACACAGCAATGTTGTCTGTTTATCCATCGCCATATGGCTTCAGTCATTGCGTTGAAAAGAACAAGTTGTCATGATCAACCTTACCTCAATTGTCCTTGTCTTCTTCTCAAGAACCAAATCACAGTTCCTCATCAAAGGTGCCAGGTGAATAACGTTGCATCGGCAGTTTGGGTGTTGCTAGGTTTCGCTAGGTTTCCCTCAAACCCTGCCATGGTTGAAGTTTTTGACAATTTCTCCGCAACAAGAATTTTCAGCCTCCCATCAACTTGAAGGTCAAAAAGAGGGCATTGCTCTGATCAACCATTGCAGGAACTCTCCTGGTTGCAGTTCTTCCTTGTGGTCCTGCCCTTGCATCAGATTTAGCCATGCTTCTACATAGATTGTGCACGCACACGCTATGCGCAGGCGGCAGGATAGGGCAAGCACTCATGTTCAGCGAGTATGAAGAAGGGGGAACAAAGAAGAAGGTGCAAGGCTATGTGGACCCAAATGCTGCGGCAGCAGCACCCCCTAGACCGCCGCCCCCAAGTGAAGAGGATATCAAAGCTGCAGGTGAGCCGATGTTTTATTTTATCATTGCTATTTGACAATCCTCGCAGTCTTCCAGACTTTTTGTGTCAGAGTCACTCAGGAAAACCTGCAACTTGGTTGCTTAAGTACAGAAGCATGGCTTAGCAGGCCCTTTGCGAAACTGGTACCCATTCCAATGGGTCTTTCCCAGATGGTACGATCCTTCTTCCACATCTCGTCCTCTCGTCCCTTGCTTCTCATAATTCCTTAACCGTACCAGGTGGGCAATTCAAGCCGCAAATGTGATGGAAGTTCCATGCTAAATTTTACGCGTTTCTTGTTTGCTGCTTTCACATTTTGACTTTCTCCTTTGAAGTGCAGACAGCTGGCTTGGAGCAGAAGATTTGCATTTTGCATACCACATCTAGTTTCTCCAAAGATGCTTTCCCATTCAATCTGTGGACATGAACATACTCTGCAGAGGACGCAGCGCAGCAGTGGGCTTCATATGTAAGGCAGCTGAAACAGGAGCAGGGGCTACCTAACAAGGACCCTCAAGTGATCCAGGCAGTAGAGGCCATGCAACAGTGGAAGGCGCGTTTGGCAGAGCTGCAAGACGCGCTGGCTCAAGAGCTCGAGGCTGCCAAGGCGCTTTTTGACGATGATGATGAGGATGATACGGACGGTAAAACTGAAGAAGCAGGGGGTGAGAAGGCCACCTAAAAATGACGTGAGCAAAGAAGGGAGGTGCCTTGATTTGCCTGCAGCAGCGTGACGCCAGTTTGGATGGCGTCAGGCTGCTGTGCTAGATGTGCTTATCATCTGATATGTACCGATCTGATATTTTTGGGTTGTGATGGTTGCTGCAGGCGCGCAGCCAGAGCTGTTGACAATTTTGTTGCACCTTGGTACTCGCTTTTTCATGCAAATTGCAGATCCACAGCAGCTACCTAGCACTCTAAATCAAACAAGTATCATGGCTGCAAAGGTGATGACCCTTGAGTTGTCGAAGTAATTGCAGCTCCTTTCTCACATATGCTTGCCTTGCACTCTCTAACCATTGTCACAGGTAGTTGGGACTGCCCTGTTTTTGAATTTTAAAGTGACCATTGCGATACGTTCTAGTTCTCAACCAGAGTTTTTGGAATGCATGAGTTTTGCAGCTTCAATGTGAGCGGTATTTTGCTTCCCTCGCTTCCATTGCCAATTTTCATTCTGCCTGTAGCATTGCAGCATTTCCTCTTCTTTTAGCACCATTCTGTTGCATGAGGTAGGTTATTGGTGCTGTTCCGCTTTGATTTTGTCTTTCCATCTGTGATATCTAGGTTGTACTTGAAGTGCTTGTACTTGACAAATTTGGGCTCCAGTGTATAGTAGAAAAGATACGAAGAACTACAGTGTATAGTTGGTATTTCCCAGAAGGGGCTATCTGAGGCCTAAAATTGCCAGATTTTTGCATGCTCCCCCACATGCGTGCGCCCCAACTGGCAGTTTCAAGCTTGGGTTCCTTGTAAAGCCCTTGTCAGTAGCTCTAGAGTTTGTGAAAAGCCAGTTGGGGCGCACATGCCAAAGTAGCCGCGGCGTTGACCCTACTTTTTGGCACCACAACTCCATATCTGACCACCCACTGCATCAAGTTGGGTTGTTTCTTAGTGATTTGGGTTCCTTGTAACAAGTAGATACCATTGCAAAAATAATGGAGTGGAAAGACTCAGTGGTTGGTGTTATGTGGCGACTTCCCACTAAAAGCACCGAATTAGGGTTTACGTGCTCCATGTGAGCTTTAGCCCAGTATATCTAAGCACACAGGGACTTATACAAATCTGAGCATATGCTCTGGTAGCTTGTAACGCCAGCTACATTTAAGAGCTAAAATTGTTCCAATCAGATGAAGTGGCTGTGAGTGGGCGCACTTAAAACGCAAAAAAAGGAGCATGTTTGGGCACATGCTCAGATAGCCCCCTCTGGGTATTTCCTGAAAAGACAAAATAAAAAAATCCTGAAGCACTATCCCTTACAGAAGATAGGGGGAAACCTTTCCTCTCACCACGCCCCAACTCACCGGCCCTGAAGTTTAAACACTTTTCCAACCTCCATGATGCCCCGAGGACACACATGCACTTGAAACTTAGGATAGGATAGGATAGGGTTACATAGCTGTACCTGCCTACAAGGGCAGCTTAGCTGAAGCAAAAGGTGCCTGTAACCAAACCAAACTAAACTTGTGCAAATGTCAACTGAAAGCCTTGAGCTGAGTTCAGAAGTGTCAACTGTAAAAATCACACTCACACTGAAACTTAGACTTGGAAGGACCAGCACCGAGACAGGATACTACTCTTTCTATTAAAGTCTACTTCCCAATGTCCATAAAAAGGTCAGTAATGCCTTCTGAACCATGCCAACCCTTCCTTTCAAATTGAAACAATTGGTTACAATTGGTGCCCTCCAATACGCGGGAAAAGCTCCAAGAACAAGGCATTGAAGTCCCTGAAAACATCTTCAGGGAAATTCCTGACTGGGCTTTTCCCAATGGTGCTGGCCCCTCTGCCCGACACCTAAGCCGTCCTGATGCTGTCTTTGTGCGCTCTATCCCAGGGAGAGCAACCCATCTCGACCCTAAAAGGATACCTGCTCAAGATAGGGATATCCACCTTGTGGAACTTAAATTTTGCCCTGACACTAACCCCTTACCCAGCCTACGCACAGCTGCTGACCAGCATGCTGGTGCCATATCCAGACTTCGCACCCGTAGTCTCAGAAACCCAAACAGAAATAATAAGGTGACATTGCACACCATTTTACTTGGTGTAGCAGGTACTATTTATAATGACTACACCATCACTCCTCTGGTTGAGCTGGGTCTTACCAGACATAACGCAGAAAAATTAGCCTCTCGATTAAGTTGCCATGCACGCCAATCACTAACAAAAATAATAAACACCAGGCACTCATTATACTTGCAGGGTTCTTTGGGCAGGGGCGGCACTGGGAGTGAGACAGGTCAGAGCAGGAGGAGGAGAGTCCACGCCCGCAGGCGCATGGCTGACAGCAACCCACCAGACCCGCATTAGTTGCTCTCCTTTGGTTCATAGCTTGGTTTAGGCTGGGCCTGTGAAACTCCTCGGTGAGGCCCTAGCTAGCTTGCTAGTTAGGGGACCTTTCCTTAATGCACGCAGCCAGACCTGGCCTGCGTAGTCTTTTCTTTTCTTTTCTTTTCTTTTCTTTGGTTCCGATGGGCTACTGCTAGTAACCCTCCTGATCCCCATTGACTTGCTTCTTTTGTTTCTCTTGGTGAAGGGGATACACGGTGCCTCGGCCCTAGGTATCCTCTTTTCCTTAATTCATGTGGGGAGTATTTTCACTGCCTGCGTAGTTTTTCTTTTCTTTTCTTTTCGATGGGGTTTGACCTTCAGCCAGGTATTTTGGCTGCTCGGTCTGCTCAACTGTTCCAACTGCACAATAAAGATCCATGAGTTCGGAAATAGAATGATAAGTGTGATTAGTTTGCTTCTGCAAGAAATGAAAAACATCCTCAGAGCTAGCTTCAAGCCTTCAAGTCGAGAACAGAAGAAAGCGCCTGATTCGTCCAGTAAAATTCTGTGAGAGGGGAAGTCGGGAAATAGCTGTGCATAAGTTCTTCGAACAGAACACACAGAAGCGCAAGAACAAAGGAATGCGGCATACTTTTCATCTTGGAGTCCTCCTTGGTCACACCTATCACAAGCAGATGTATGCTCCTGCCAAAGTGATGTCTCCACTCTTAAAGTGTGAGCATGTAAGCGAAAACGTGCTATGTTTCTTAGCGTGCGCTTGCAATTGCCCAAATCAAGATGCAAATACCTGGGGACAGAAAAGGGCGCTCCATGAACAGACAAGGGTCTCAAAGGAAGTGCCATCCAGTGATGATATTTGGCTAATTTGTTCGTGTGGTCACCATGTTCTGCCAAGGCATCAGCATTCCACACACCTCGCAGCCTTTTTTCTCAGATCAACAACAAACTCCCTCATGACTATAGGCTGCCCTGACCGAACACAATGAGTAAACACGTTGCACCTGTCCAAGCCTGTGCAGGCAGCCAAAAATTCTGAGTTCCAGCATTTATGGGAAAGACTGCTCATTTCAACATCTGCTTGCAGTACCTTACTGAGTGTAGTGCTGTTGCTGCACAGCAAAGCATTGTAAAACCTAACAAGGGTTACAAGGGTTACAAGGGAAAAAAGGCCTCAGTCAAGACGTTTGACTGCTAGCCTGTTCATAAATACACATGAGATCATGAAGAAAAAAAGTAAAACCTAACTGCTGCACGAAACCAATAGAACTGTAAAGGTTCATGCCCACACTCGCGCAGTACAGACCAATTAGGAGTGGTGCGCTTTACCCCAAGGATACGCTTTAATAAGCACAGATGTACAGTTTGCAAAGGACAGTCCATTTCAGCTCCTTCTTTCATAAATCTAGTGCCCCAAATCTGGCATGCATACATGCTAGCAGGGAGAGCATATGCTTTAGTCAGCCAGAGCATGGTATGCGGCCTATCTGTCAGGCGGTGCTCAGATGCGAATTGCCTAATCCGTCTACAACCAGCTAGGAAAGGGGCACACATGTACTCAGCAGTGGCTTGCGGGTTGCGTTGTTTTGTGAACAGCATGCCTAAATACCTAAAAGAATCTGCACACGCCAAACGAGCTCCACCTAACGTGAAAGCTGGCACATTATCACCCTTTAAATTAAAGTGCACAATCTCAGACTTGGCAGTATTGATCACCAACCCTTTCCGCTGAGCATACGTATGTAGCCTATCTAACATCAGTTGGAGCTGATCAGGAAGGTTACTAGTGAGGCACAAATCGTCTGCATACAGCATGTGGGTGACTCGAACGTCCCTAGTGCCTGTAATAGCCCCTTGCACATTTTCTGCCACATTTTCTGCCACATTTTCTGCTGTACTGATGAACACGTTTGTCCTTTGCGCCGCAAGTATCAATTGCTTTTTGAACCTTACTTCCAGGATATTCTTGAGACGCAACCTTTTTTACTGCATCAAGTGAGCTCTCAATTTGTTTATCAGTTCCTTCATCAGCAAAACGCAAAGCTTTTCTTTTTTGTGTTTGAGCTTATGGATTTATTTTTGGCTGGCAGAGACCAGCCACAAGCCGATCAGCCAAACGACCTGGCTGAAGGTCACCCCCCATTGTAACCATTGTAACCATTTAAGAGTTGAGACGTCACTTTGGCAGTAGCACACATCTGCTTGTGATAGGTGTGACCAAGGAGGACCCCAAGATGATAAGTATGCCGTGTTCCTTTGTTCTTGCGCTTCTGTGTGGTCTCTTCGAAGAACTTATGCACAGTTATTTTCTGACTTCCCCGCTTCTCATAGAATTTTCCTGAACGAATCAGGCACTTTCTACTATTCTCAAGCTAGCTCTGAGGATGTTTTTCATTTCTTGCAGAAGCAAATTAATGAGACTTATCATTTTATTTCCGATCTCATGGATACTTTTTGTGCAGTTGGAACAGTTGAGCAGGCCGAGCAGCCAAACTAACTGGCGGAAGTTCAAACCCCATTGCAACTTGTAAAATGTAGAGAGCGTTTCAAATACATATTCACAAGCAAGAGAGCGTCTAGCTAGCATTTCTGAGCCTCATGTTTGTTCCTGGGCACTGCATCATAAAGATGATGTTAAAATCATGAAAATAGTTGGCATAGTCTGATCTTATCTTTTCATGGTAAGGAACTGGCTTTGCCAGTCCATTACTGGCAGTCTGCAACAAACTCCCCCCACTCCTCAATCATGGACATGATAGCTGCAGCATCAAGGAGCCATTATTTACAAAGCCCAACCTGTTCGTTCTTTCCTCTGCCGCCATTGCTTCCATGCAAAATAATAAAACAGACTCCCTATCATGCTCCACCACCGAAAAAAGATGCATATAGTACATTGAAAATATCGTCCACATGCGAGGCCTGCCTTGCAGAACTCCATGCATCTTGAAAGGCGGCCATTGTGATGTCAATTCAAAGGCGCACCAAAATCTCTTGGCAAAAAAAGGCGGCCACTCCACTTGACACACAGGCGCACCAAAATTTGTGCCAGGTACAATTGTTTAGGGCCCCAGCATTACACCAAGGAGGCCTAGGCAGATCTCATAAGCAAGCACAGCATGTCTCCCTTTGATGGCAATTCTAGCTGCAGCATGATACCAGGGCCCGGTCACTACTCATCAAGGGATCGTACAGCACAGCACATGCTGATGCAAGACAGGTTCCCATACGTGTGAATCGTGCGGCAGATACAGAGGCAACCCTGAGTCCCAGCAAGCAGCAACGCACAAAAAGAAATACAATGGAAAATGCACACATCAACTCCACAACCAAAAGCCCAGCAGCATTACCAGCTTCATGGATATGGCACAGCGTTCGCTACACATGCGCAATCCTCAATGGGCATGTTCACATCGTTACGATTGAGCCATTTAAACCAAGAATACAGCGCCAGCCGACAAGCCAGCGATGATGAACTCCGTAACCAAGACGCCGGGGGAGGCAAAGTTCTGAGCCAGGGACAAGACATGGAAAACAATGGCAATGTGAGAGGGTAGAAAGCAACAGAAAAGGTGGGAAGTAAACGCATGGAGGGCAGCGAGCAGTGAAGGGTATGCACATGCAGCTGTGCTCCTGTGCGCTTGCGGGCTTTATGAGCTTCTGTGAGCTTTGTGAGTTCCTGTGAGCAGAAACTTCTGTGGGCTTGAGCAGAAAGGCAGCACACCTGTTGGGGGTGAAAAGGGCGTGCTCCTTCTATCCTTATGAAGGAAACAAACTTCACTGTTATAGATCCACCAACAGCAATCTCTGCAATAACATGTGATGGGGAGCCTGTGTGCACGATTCTTCTTTCAAAGTCATGCTCCTAATATTTCCTATTCATGCGACGACACCACAACACGAACAAAGCGAGCAGTTCCTATGGACAAGTCACACACAAAAAAAGGCACGAGGGTTTGCTTGAGCATCAGGATACAAGATCCAATAGCCTCAAAGCCCATCTGCATTATTCTTTATGAACAGCCTAGCAGCCAGTCGAGACTGAAGGCTCCATGCTTCTGCAACCTAGCCTGGCCTCAATGTGCATCTGGGAGCAACCGATGAGCAAAGTTATTATTGAAGCATGTCAAAGCATGACGCCGTCATGAATGCTTGCTATGCTCACGCGAAGTGGAGCATTTGGAAGAGTGGAGCAGTGAGTGAGGCAATCAGAATATTTTGTTGCATGACATATCGTGACTGCCTTCCTTAAATCCAAGCTGTTCCACGCTCACCAATGAAGTGCTGACTGTCCCCACACATTGCCTCCCTCTTCCCCCAACGAATCAGAATGAGGCATAGTAAAATGAACTCATAACGTTTGGCCCAGAAAATCACATTGAACAAGAACAAAACGAGGAATGCTTTAAAATTGCTAAGCCAACACAAACGCAGACCAGGAGCAGAGCCTGCAGGTTTGGCTGAGCAGAAGGAAACACCGCTGTCACACCCGCACGCACATCCTGCACACCCCACTCAAATTCCTCCTGGCTCATTCCTAATCAATTGCTCAAAGCAAATTAACCAATCATCACGCCAGCACGCACTCATGTCCGACACACAAACCAGACCCACTCTGCTCAATCTCCACATGCACAGCATTGAACCTGCCATCACACTCACCCCTATGGGAACGATGTCCACCCGCAGCCACGCCTCTACACCGTTGCCCACAAGGGCACCCACAGTGAGGCATGCCAGTGACAGCCCGGCTGCCTTGCCTGCAAGATGAGGTGCGGGTGACAGCTCTTTTTGCTTAATGTCACAAATCGTTTGCTTAAACACTTGCGGAGGACAGAGGGATGGGCGGCATGAAAAGCCCGCAGGGCGGAAGCCGCTGCCCTGTCTTCTAGGGAAGGCTGAGGTGGAACAAGCAGGGCTCTGATCCCTCAACAACTGCCAGAGATGAAATCGAACTGAGTACTTGCGGTACACAAGTAAGCAGGCTCAGCATCAACCACATCAAACCAATGGAGGCTCTTGATCCAAATGGCTGGTGGCAAAGAAAGCTGAGTGGGTGACCGTAACACCAGCCAATTCCAAGTATATCTATGCCACATACCAAACATTTTCACTGCAAAAAGTGGAATACATGGCATTCATGTATGGAACTTGCCAACCCTACATACTAACGTCCCATGGATCAGCAAGAGTCAGTCCCAATTGATCACCCCACCCACGCACCCAGGGGCATGCGTTTGTTTTCCTTGAGGGAGTAGATGGCATAGCCAAGGGCCAGGGCTACTTGAAGGCCAGCCGTCTCACTCTGCTGCGCCTCTGGGGACTCCAGCACAGCTTGCACAATGCCCCAGGCACCCAAACCTACAACAACGCAAACGGTGGAAGCACCGATGTAAATGGTGGAGGCAGTGCACAAGCGGAAGCAAGAGCCTTGAGCACAGGTTGCACAATGCCCCAGGCACCTGCACCACAATGCTATGAATGGTGGATGCAGTGATGACGCTGTTGGCATTTAATTAGTGATGACACTGATGGCGTTTATTATTAAGTGGTATGACACTGGTGTTATTTATTTAGCAATGTGCATGGTGGAGGCAGTGCACAAGCGGAAGCAAGAGCCTCGAGCACAGGCTGCACAATGCCCCAGGCACCCGCACCACAATGCTATGAAAGGTGGACGCAACAATGTGCATGGTGGAGGCAGTGCACAAGCGGAAGCAGAGCCTCAGCAATGCTGCTTGCTCGATGCCCCAGATCCTGAGCCTGCAAGTAAATGACAAAAGCGGTGGAAGCAGTGCGCCAGAGGAAACAGGGGCCTCTGCAACTTCAGTACTGCTTGCACAGTGCCCCAAGTGGCCAGGCCTGCAGGTGTATGATGCAAATGGTGGAAGCAGGGCAGAAGTGGGGAAAGAAGGCCTCTGCACGCCGGGGGCGTGAGCCAACTTTCATGCTGTTCGGTTGCTGGCATGCTGCAAGTCGCCAACTTCTGGCAAGGAGGCAGAGGGTTGCAGGGAACAATAGGCGGGTTGAACAGGATGTCAGGCGATGAGCAGCGTACACGTTTTGCATAGGTCAATTCCCTAGTTAAAAACTGCCACTTCCCCCTTACTTATTCTTACTGCCTTTGCTCCTCAGGCTCTTTTCCTCTGCTCCTCACAAGAATAAATAAGCAATTTTTGTTTGGAGGCCTTTCATGTCAAAAAGGGTGGTTCGACATTCTGGAAAATGCTGAATGACTTTTGGAAAAGCGGAAGGCAAAAGATGGAAACCTCACAAACCGGGCCCAAACTTACTTGTTTTTTGCTGTGCTGTGAGCTGACAAAGACTTGTACCAGAAGCAGCACCATTGTAGGGAGCAATGTAATAAGAAGCGGATATACAATGCTCAAGATGACTTTCAATCAAAAATGTCCGAGTCATAGGGGTGTCTCCGGTGTGCTGGACGTTCAACCTTGAAGTCAACAACCATTAGCAACTTATCTGATGCCCTTGGCATGCTGCTCATCATTTTCCACAAACCCAGGACCTGTTTGTCCGTCAATAAGTTCAAGCTATGAGCTGCACTCCAAGAGCTCAGGGGCTGTGGTCACCCAGGCGGAGCCGAACAGGTTACTCATCAAAAACGGCTTTCTTTTCTTCCTATCCTTTTTGTAGACAGTTCATGAGAGCAAGAGAGACCTGGAATTGAGCTCAGCAGATGCTTGAGGTGCTGAAGCATGTCCCAGGCCAGGCGCGACTGAGTGCAGATACCTCAGCAAGCAGCCATATTATCGTGCACCCATACCTGCCTCTACAACTGCTACCAAATCCTTTTGCATCTGACGAACACACACACGCACAAAACACACACACGCTCACGCACCTGCAAACACGGCTGCCTGCGTGGCCGCCAGGTTGGTGTCCCTAGGTGCGGCCACCTGCACACCCAGCCCCTGGCCCGCGCTGCTGCTGCCGCCGCCTCTGCCTCCCCCAGTGGAGGGCAGCGAAGGCAACCAGCTGGGACGCTGTGGGGAGGCGCCGCTGCTGGCCCCCATGCCTGCCTGCTGACCGCTGCGCTGCTGGAATGTGCGCTTGGGAGGAATGGGAACGTCCTGAATGGGAATGAGTGTTGCGCGTGTGTGTGTGTGTGTGTGTGTTTGTGTGTGAGCGCACGACCTTGAAAAATGTGCATACCTTGAGCAGCGAGACCTCTGGCAGAGTGAGGAATGATGAAGGACATAGGAAGCTGCTGCCTTCTACATGAGAAAGCATGTTAGCAACATTGCTGTGCCATGGAATACAGCAAACGGAGGGCAGTGGACGCATTGCAAAGTCGCCAGCTAGCTCAATCATGCGTTCGAGCAGGTGCCACCCATACCGCGTATCGCACGCCTGTGGACACCTCCAGCTCTCCTGACAGCCGCTTCTTCATGCTCTGCAACAGAAATATTGAGAGCAGCAAGACGCAGGCACTGTGAGAGCCTCTCCACTGCTCAAGTGCCAGCTGTGGCTGTGTGCAACTGTGTAAGCAGAGAAGCACTGCAGCACAGATGCAGTGCCAGAAGGGGCACTCGTCACACGAATGTTAGGCTTCACTCTGCTTCGAAGATGATTGTAGCTTTAGCATACCGTCTAATGAACTGAATGAAGACGAGGGAGCATGGAGCCACACTGTGTTTATTTCAGTTGTTGCTTTAGATCCTTAGATCCTAATGCAGCCCATGGGCTTGCCTGTGCAAGCACGCCAGAATGCTGCTCATGTCACCCCTCACTTTCCCTCACCTGCATGAACAACAAGTCATACGCGGCTTCCACTTCCATGGCCTTCTCTTGATCTCCACCGACTCTGTTCAGCTGCTTCTGCTTCTGAGCTAGGATCTCCTCAAAGCTGGACGAGGCTGACACTTGCAGCACTTCCCGCGCCCGCTCAGGAGTCATGGCATCAGGCATCTCCTGCTCCTCGCTTGGTCCCTGCTTGCAAATAATAGTGGTAGGGTTTTGGGCGCTTACCAGATATTTTATGGCCACATGTTTGCAAGTGAGCAGAGCGCAGTGAAGCAGCAAGATTCACGCGTGCTGTGATTCACCCAACAACCTGACATGAGCTAACCTGCAGCTGAGGTGGCAATCAAAGCATGTGCAGACCGCCTAAACGCTGGGACTCTAGAGCCCTCCCCAATGCAAATGCGGACGCTCACCAGGTTCCCCCCAGCTGCTGCCACGTACAGCCTTTCCCTTCCACCCCTGCGCTGGCCATGGTGTCTTTGAGAGAGTGCTCTGTGCTGTGAGGAGGGGAGGAGGGAAGAGGGTGCTAGTGGAGAAGGTGGATTGCTCGTCTGGGCACGGACGCTGCTGTGCCTGCAACGCCTGGCTGCGTGATTGCCCACTGCTACACTCCCTCCCCTGCTCAGGAACAGCGTTTGAGACATGTTGTTTGTTGCTCTTCCTTTCTCTCAAACACCCTACGTCTTTATGCAAGGCACAGTTAGCCTCGCATACTAATTAAAATATTTTATACTTTCGACCCAAGCTGTCCACCAAGCAGAGAACTCATCCCTGACAAAAAAGACCCTGCGAAAGACCTTGTAATAGGTCTTCAAAAATTGATCCATTGATGATTTGCTAAAATAGCAGGGAGGAGCCCCCAGCTTTGTCAAGTCCAGCTGTTTGCAAGCTGATCAAGCTTGGGCCGGTAATAATAAGTTTTAGAAAACATGCCGGCACTCAAGGAGGGCGAGCCCACGCCCTTGCATCTACAAATCGCAGCAGAGCTGTTCCCTGGCGAGCCACAAGGCTTCCCTTTCCTGTCTGAGGATGCGGACTTCCAGCTGCCTGCTGGAGAGGAATTTGGCGTGCCCGATGTGGACGAGAGCGAGCTGAGCAAGGAGGCAGATGACATTCAGGCGGAGACGGGCTTTGGCTCCGTGATTGGTGCGGCGAGGGAGGGAGAGCAGCAGAGAGAGAGAGAGAGCTGCGTCAGTGATCTTTTAGCAGTATTTTACAGCCAGCAGCGAGAGGAGGGGCAACAGCTCTCCGTGTTCGGTAGCAACAGCTGCTGGTGGGAGCACCCATGCACCTCCCTTGCGCAGTCAGTGCCCGAACGCGCCTCTTTTCGCACCTATTCTCGCCTGCAGTTGTGCTGAACTTGCCTGTGGTTCCCACGGAGAAGTACGACAAGCTGGCAGCCGTCATCAAAAAGATTTACGGCAGCATAGGCACCATCAGGGAGGGTGAGTGTGGGGCACTGGGTAGTGGGCAGCACACACACATACACAAACACAGACAGACAGACAGCCAAGCTGGCCTTTCACCTGCCTTCCGGCACATGGAGACCTGCCCCAAGGAGGACAGCAGCAGCTGCAACTGCTGGCAGTGCTCAGCTCAGCTGGGTGCGACCAGCAGCTGCGTGGTCCATGGTACCATGCGCGTGTGTCATGTGCATGCATGCCCGCAGGTGGGTTCTTCCTGCCCCAGGATGCCAACGGCAAGACCAAGGGATTTGCTTTCATCGAGTTCTCCTCCCCGCAGGTGGGTGTGTTGGAAAAGCAGCTCAAATCAAGGACATCTCCTGCTCTCTTGTACAGGCTTGCGGTCATGCCATGCATGAAAATAATATTTAACACCATGTGCCCTAAAATCTCCTGCACCTTTGAATCGCGTGCAGGAAGCAGTGGCCGCCAAGCAGCAGACAGACAAGTACCAGCTAGACAAGTCACACGTGTTCTCTGTGCACATGCTGGACGATATCGACAAGTACGCACGCACCCCAGATACATACACGCCTCCGGAGCCCAAGCCCTTCAAGGCCATGGTAAGGAGAAGGGGCAGCCTGCAGAATTTGCATGCCGTCTCTTCCGGCTGGGACCCATAGGTGCAGGCTCTTTCTACAGTGGCACGCTTGATGATGGTGCATGTGTCTCTACAGGTAATGCTGCTACGACTTGAGAGGGGCCAAACAAACATGTACTTGTATGTGGATGTGTATACACACATACATATGTGTGTATGTGTACGTGGTAGCCTGCAAAAACGCATAGCTTTGAGTATAGCTTTGAGTAGAAGCATAGCGCCTTGGGCATTGCTGCCAGCGGCTGGATGTGTTTTGTTAGCCAATCTCTGTGTATACATGCCACATATTTCTGCTGTTTGGCAGGGAACATCCAAAGGCATGGCGCATATTCGTGTATGTGTTTTGGCCAATCAGTTTATAAATGCAAAGTGCCTAGCATCTCCTTTTTCTCCTCGCCTGTCATGAGGCTCCGTTAGTACCCATGCTCACTTCCTTGATTTGACCTTTCCTTCTCCCCGCTGCAGGAGGGATTATATGACTGGATGACTGACAAGCTGGGCAGGGACCAGTTTGTGATCCGGGCAGGCGACATGTCTGAGGTGTACTGGAATGATGGGAAGCGCCAGCGGTGTGAGGAGGTGGGTGGGTCTCACGCATACACAGAACCTGTGAACAAGCTGTTTCCTTCTTGGCTTTTACTGCTCTTCTTACTATGAATATGGCGAGGCTCGGCAAAGGTTTGTGTGGGTCATGGATGCTGGCTTGAAAAGGATAGGACAGGGTTACTTAGCTGTACCTGCCTACGAGGGCAGCTTAACTGAAGCAAGGAGGTGCCTGTAACCAAACCAAGCCAACTTTCGTATTGCCAGCATTCGCATGCCGAGGGTTGAGCCTTCAGCCGGCTTCCATGGTGCGCCCTGGTAGTAATGGCCAGGTGTGGGAGTGGAGCACTAACAACTGATGGCTCCTTTTAGGAGTTGCCGTTGTAATGGAGAAGGGGGAGAGCTCTAGACAAGGTCGACATCTCTGTATTGTTTGAAATATGAACCAGGATGACACAGTATTGCCTGGAGTATGGACCAGGGTATAGCTTAGTAGCTTTGACACGACACACGAATGCAATGTTTTGCTGCTCTGTTTGTCTTTGCCCTCACGACATTGGCAAATATGCGTTTTTTGTTCCAACTCAAAGAAAACCCTAAGTGCAAGAATCGCTGACGCAGTGTGATTTGTATACGACAGTAGCCTGTTTCTTCTTCAGGGTTTGTGTGTGCATCAGGAACCCAGGACAACCCGCAGGATTTGAGCACGCAGGCATGGAGCTGTGGTGTTCTATGGCATCGCTGAAGACTTCCGTCTGACCAGCGCATCAACCCTGACTTGCACCTTGCTTTCAAACAGGTGTACAAGCGCCAGTACTGGACCGAAACCTTTGTGCAATGGTCGCCCTTGGGCACATATGTCACCACCTTGCACAGGTAAGCAGACCTGGGTCAGTGGGTTCCCTATCACTGTTTGTCATGCATCTTTCGTGCCACGCTGTTATGTAAGTAATATGTAAGTAATATTTCATGTTGTACCCTATAGCATCATGCATACATCTGCAGCCCCAATGTTAGCATTTTTCCCACTGGAAATGAAAAAAGAGTACGTCAATTGCCTGCAGTGCTGCGCTCTGTCCTGAGCCTGTCTGGGGCACCTGTCAGGTGCAGCAGATTTAGGCAGGAGCGCAAGGAGAGAAATGGCATTGCAGTGAAATGGTGAAATGGATCTTGAAGATAAGCTTGTGGAGGGTCATCTTCCTTAAAGCAGTTGCACACTCAAAAACGTTCCTTGGAGCAGTTGCACACTCAACAATGTCTGATGGGTGCAAGCACACAAGCATGCACACATACACACACGCATTCACAGTAGCACACACGCTGTTGCGCTTGTCCTCATACGACTTGCACACATGTCTTCCAGCTTGCTGTCTTCCTTCCTCCATAAGCAAGGTGCGGCCGTCTGCTTGCTTTCTCCCTCTACTTGCTGTCACATCTGCTTGCTGCATCCCCTCCTTTCTGCGCAGGCAAGGTGTGGCCATCTGGGGTGGTCCTAACTGGGAGCGCGTGAACCGATTCGCTCACCAAGGCGTGTGCTTGCTTGAGTTCTCGCCCAACGAAAAGTTCCTCATCACCTACAGCAGCCAGGTGGGGGTGCAAGATGACACATGGGTTTGTGGACAAGGCATGCTTCATGGGGAGAAGGGGGTTGCTGGTTGCGGTGCCTGGTCTTGCGCATGCCATCACGGTGCCATCACGGTGCGGTTCCTGGTGTTGCGCATGCCATCATGGTGCCATCTCGGTGCGGTGCCTGGTGTTGCGCATGCCATCACAGAAGGGAGCGTGTGCTTGCAAACTGGGAATACACGCGTTGCTGCTTTGCCAGATTAACCACAATGGTTTGCTCAGCTCACCCCCTGCACCCAAGGTGACACCTCAATTTCTCACTTGCTTTTCGGGCGCAGGAGCCAACCAACCCTCGCGAATCCGTATCAGTGAACTTCATTGTGCACGATGTCAGGACAGCACGCAAGCAGCGTGTGTTCCAGGTAAAATGAGCGTCAGTGCGGGTGCCTGCATTTCTCTGCAGTTGAGCGTGTACCTTTTTTATGGCCCCTTGCCAATGAGCAAATGTATTTCGTACGTACCTGGGCGTGTGCTGAAATGCCTTTGTGTGGGCATGCGCTTTGTGCCTCTCTCCAACACATGTGTTCTCTTCTGGGCCCCTCCCAACAAGCATGCGCACTCGATTGGAATGAACGCATGCCTCTGTGTTGCTTGGTTCCCCTAAACTTCGGTTCTTAAAATCAAGACTTGCTGGTCAGCTTCTTGAGCATCTGCCAGCATGGAAGGGGGCTTGTTTATCTTTTCTTTTCTTTATGGAAAACATTTTTTGAAAGCAGAACACCGCCATTTCACAAGTTTGAAAAAAAAGGGTGTAGGGGCTCCAGAGAAAAACAGCAAGCAATGCATGCAAATGTTATGTGTGTCCTTGGAAATTTCAAGGACCGCACTCGCGATTCAAGCAAAAAAACGTTATTTTAGGTGAGACAAGCAGTTTTGCGACAAACACGGGACGGCACCTCTTTCAAGAGACAGTGGAAATGAAAGCAGTTAGACAATTTTGTATTGTATTGGAACAAAGAAGTGTTGAAGGCGTGTCTCTGCCACCATTGCGGTGTTCCCTTCATGCGTCCATCACCTTCCAGGCACGTCCATCATGATACACTCCATGTGTTTACATCATGCACTTCGTAGTCCATCATCATAACCCCATGCGCTTATCACCATGCAGTTCACAGTACATCATCAGACACTCCATGCGTTTATCATCATGCAGTTCACAGTCCATCATCAGGCACTCCATGCGTTCAACATCATGCACTTCATAGTCCATCATTGTGCGCTTGATGCAATATCATGATGGGGCAAGTCTGTAACCGTGAGGCACAACACCATTCTCAGGCATGTACATCGTTTTCAGGCACTGAGCACCGCCCAAGATGCTGCCCAGAAGCATCAGTTACCCCAACATTTTAACCCCTTGTACGTTTGAACCCCTTATATACCCCTGGGTGTTCAAGCTAGATCAAAGTTGTGCTACATCCATGCGCTTGCACATACGCGCGCGCACGCACACACACACACACACACACACACGCACGCACGCACACACACGCGCGCACACACACACACACACACACACACACACACACACACTGACACTGGAATGTACCCCAATACACACTCGCAGGGCCCTGCTTATGATTACGCCATTGGTGCCAACCAAGGCTTGGGTGGGGCCTTGAAATGGCCTGTGTTCAAGTGGAGCGGCGGTAAGGATGATGCGTACTTTGCGTGCCTGGGTAAGGGCATCATCAAGGTGTTCAAGACGGCCGACATGCGCATGCTGGAGCCCGTCAAGATGGATGGCGTGCATGTAAGTGAGCTGTGTGTGTGCGTATGTGAGAGAGAGAGAGAGAGAGAGAGAGAGAGAGAGAGAGAGCAGTTGCGCGCGTGCGTGTGCGTGTGAGAATGCTCTGTCCGCTTGGTATGAGATGGTTCTGTGTGGATAGTGCAGCAATGCGCTCGGCAGTGCCTGCCTCAAGGTTTGGCTGGATGTAAACATGGGTGGGCTGCACCCGAGCATGCTCATGTCAGCTGCTGCAGCTGTTATGTTGGCCATGTATGAAGCTGTGTGTCTGCTCCCTGCAGCTGTGTATGAAAACCAGTGGACTGTCCCAAAAGCATTCATCAGCTTCTTGTGGCTGCTGTGCGTTTGCTGTGTATGAAGCGGTTCAGAGGCGTACACGACCTGGAAATGTGTGCAGACAGAAGCAGGCACCCCGCGCCCATTGCCAGCGCTTAGTCAGGTGGTGGCTTCTCTTGCTAATGCGCCTTTTCTTACATACTAGCCAATTTTCCTTTGAATTAAAGGAAGAAGCGACTTACCAGCGTGCAAGTAAATACCTTCTTGCTCAGACTCAATCATACGCAGGACATTTGATTGGTCTCCCAGCGAGCCCATCCTGGTGGCCTTCACTGCTGACGAGCAAAACGCGCCGGCAATCTTTTACGCACACACTAACTCACGCGCAGGACTTTGATTGGTCTCCCAGCGAGCCCATCCTGGTGGCCTACACCGCCGAGGAGCACAACATGCCGGCAATCTTTCATGCACACATTAACTCACGCGCAGGACTTTGAGTGGTCTCCCAGCGAGCCCATCCTGGTGGCCTACACCGCCGAAGAGCACAACATGCCGGCACGCATCGTCCTGGTCAAGATCCCTGAGCGCACGGAGATCCGACAGAAGAACCTGTTCAACGTGTCGGACGTCAGCATCTTCTGGCACCCACAGGTGCGGGGCGTGGTGTGAGTGTGTACCTTGCTTGCCATGCGCGTAAGGCTGTGGTGTGTGTGTGTGTTTGCGCCAGCGATTTCCTGTGCTTTCAGGTGCGGGGCGTGGTGTGAGTGTGTACCATGCTTGCCACGCGTATGGCTGTGGTGTGTGTGTGTGTGCCAGCAATTTCCTGCGCCTTCAGGTGCAGGGCGTGGTGTGAGTGTGTGCCGCGCATGCAAAGAGTGAGGCTGTGGTGTGAGTGTGCCAGCATCTTCCAGCACCCACAGGTGCAGGCACGTGGTGTGGGTGCGCAAGAAGTGAGGTGTGGCAATGAGTGCCAGCAAACTTGTGGGTGCGCAAGAAGTGGGGTGTGGCCATGAGTGCCCGCAAGCTTGATTTGCAACATTTTTTATAGTTAAGGCTCCTGTGCATCCTCATCATCTTGTGCTCCACACTCCAGAGGCTGGACGCCACGAAATTAATGCCTGGGATCTTCAAACCTTCACTCAAATTTCTGCTTGACTCCCCAGAGCTGGAGATGTGTGACCACTTGAATCAGCTCAGGGCGCTAAGCAGCTGCTGGCAAAGTTCCTAAGTTGGTGGTTCCACCACCAAAGCAATTGTATGGAAGCCTATCACACAGATCTGATCCTCACCACCGTGCTTTGTTGTTGCTCTTCACAGGGCGACTACCTTGCCGTCAAGGTGGACCGCTACACCAAGACCAAGAAGTCCACCTACACCGGCTTTGAGCTGTTCTCCATCCGCGACAAGGACATCCCCATGGACGTCCTGGAGCTGCCCAACAAGAGCGAGAAGATCATCAGCTTTGCTTGGGAGCCCAAGGGCCACCGCTTTGCCGTGGTGCATGGGGATGGACCACGCTTCTCTGTGTCTTTCTACTCCATGCGCGACGAGAAGAACAGGCTGGCGCCACGCCTGCTTGGTGGGTAGTGCTCTGGTGCTGCTGTGTACCTTTATGTCGCTCTGTGTGTGCCTTGTAGTGTGCGTTGCTGTGTGTGTGATGCATGTGTAGGGTTGGCAGGTCCCGTATATGTATGCTGTATATCCCCGCTTTTTCACAGTTACAATTTGAAATATATATATGTATGTATTTAGAAATAGGAATACCGTTTGTCCACGACCACTTTGAATATTAATTAATTCTGGAGCCAAAATTCGAAATTTTTTACTAATTATTGCCAGGCGTTCGAACCCATTCGAATTGGGAGATTAATTAATTTGGGGGCTGAAAAGGGCCTTTGTGTGGAAAAATGGCCTCCCAGGCCCCCAGCTCAAGCTCCAACCCCTTAGCTAGGTGGCTCAAGCCTGTAAACCCCGCCCAGCAGCTCGCAGCAGGACAAGTCAGTCTTGCCAAGGCCAAGGCAGCCAGGATCGGGCAGCCAGTGAAGCAAAGAAACCAGTGGGGCGTCCTTCAGGTGACAGCTCGATTGATGTTGCTTGCGTGAGCTCCAGTGTGCTGGGCACCTTGTGACAGCGATTGGATTGCTTGGATTGCTTGCTGATGGTAAGGTGTGTTCTTCTCAGGGAGCAAGAACGCGCCCAAACCTCTCCAGCCCCCTGCCCCTCAGCAGCAGCAGCGTCCTGTGCTATGTTGTGAGACATTCCCTTCCCTGTGTGGCTCCCTCTCTTGTGTAACTCCTGAACATAGCTCCTCCAGCAGTCCCCTCCATCAGCAGGAACTCTCAGCATCAGCATCGGCACAGCAGCGGCAGCAGCAGCAAAGATTCGAATTGGGCTGCAGCAAGGATTCCAATTGAGAAATTAATGTCAGCCAGAGGCCAATCGAACCCATTCGAACTGAAAAATTAATTCTGGGACCTCCATTCGAACTAAAATCGAAATTTTTATTAATTTTCAGAAGGAGACCATTCGAACTGGTCGTGGACAAACGGTATATATATTATATGATATCGGCCAACCCTATGCATGTGCTGTGCAATTTCTGCTCAGCTCATGGCTGCATCTGACCTATCCTGAATTGTGGAGCCGCGCCTGCTCTTAGTGGGCGGCGCTGCTGGTGCTACTGTGTGTAGCGCCTTAAAGGCATGTGCGTGTTGTGCAAGAGTTAAGCATGGCTTTTGGCTGTGCTTGACCCGTCATGGACGGGTCTCGTGCATGCGCGTTGCTCCTTTTGCTCGTCTCATGGTTACACCTGGAATGAAACAATGGGACGCTCTGCTCATTTTGCTCGTCTCATGGCTATACCTGGAATGAAACAATGGGATGCTCTGCTCCTTTTGCTCATCTGATGGTTACCCCTGGAATGAAACAATGGGACGCTCTACTTTTGCTCGTCTCACGGTCACGCCTGACATGGAACTCCATAAGACTTCGATGACTCATGCCATGCATGACATGACAAGATTCCCAGCAGGGAAGGAGCTGAAGCTTCTGGCTAGCTGCTGAAAGGCGACGCTACGCTACGCGCAACACCCGGATTTTGTGCACCCCCCTGGGGCACCTCCGGTTGCATGCAGCTTCACAGTCGCACAGCTGTACATGCCCCTGCCACTTTCGTGACCGCAGGCACCATCACCAACAGGGCCTGTTTTTCCAGCACTCCCCTTTTGTTGCTCCTGGTAGCATGCTTTGCAGTCACAGCTATCAGCCCCAGGCACTCTTGAAAAAGCAGACACCATCACCATCAGAGCCTGCACTTGAGCAGTGCCCTTTTCCTGCGCACAAAGCAGTATGCCCCTGCCGCTTACACAGACACAGGTACCGACGCCAACAAAGCCTGCATGTTCAGCAGGGTGCCCTTCCTGTGCATAGAAATGTATGCCCTTCCTGCGCTTAGCTGTGTGTCCCTGTCACTTACATGGATGCAGGCACCATCACCAACAAGGCCTGCAACCAGGTGCACTGGTCCCCTCAGGGCAAGCACATCGTGCTGGCAGGCCTCAAAGGCCTCAACGGCCAATTGGAGTTCTTCAGGTGTGTGTGTGTGTGTGCGCGCGTGCGTGCGTGCGTGCATGCATCTATGCGCACGCGCGTGCGTGCGTGTGCGCCCACATGTGCTTGTTTGCTCCGCATCTTTTCTTTTGGTGTTGCTCCCCCTTTGGGCCATAGTGCAGGCGCACACGTCATGTCAGACGTCTGGTCTTTCCAAGAGGGACGCTTGCCGGCAGGGGGAGGGGGGCACCATGTGCTGTGTAGATGGCAAAATTGCATCTAAACTAAACATAAAAGGGCTATGTAGCAAGGAATCTATTTTTGGTGCTGATGCGCAACCAGGATGACATGGGATTCATTTTTTCCTGCGTTTGTGCGCGGTGTGGAGGGCATGGAGACCATGGCATTTATTTTGTCCTGCATTGATGCGCACTGGGGTGTGCAGGGCATGAAACATATTTATTCATTGACAAATTGTATTCTGCACCTGCACGCAGTGTGGAGGACATGGAGACAATGGCAGCTGCAGAGCACTTCATGGCCACCGACGTGGACTGGGACCCTACCGGTGAGTGCAGAGCCTGCAGAGCGAGCATCATTGTGAGTGTTTACTGCATTTCATAGAGTGCATTCATGGCTGCTGACGAGGCCTTGGATCCCGCTGGTGAGTGCCGCCCCTCAGCCGCGATCCTTCAGGCGCACCTTTGAGAATAGGGAAACAGTTTGTGCCTTGCTTTCTGTGACGGCACCTTTATTAGTAAGCCTGCTGCATTGGATCTCAGGGGCATACATTAAGAGCGCACAGATCTGCCATTCTGAAGCAGCCTCCTGGAGGCTTGTCCTGGCATTGGAGCCTCATGCAAGCAGCAGATGCAACTCCCACCGCACCCTTCCTCCCATGAACCCAGCAGTTTGAGCTCCATGCATCCCCCATTCCATCCATGCGCCTAAAATAATGCTTCCATCAACAGCTGTTCTTTGGTTTCCTTCTGTCATCACACTGTACTCATGAGAGCTGACCTTGATTGTAGAGTGCTGACCTTGGTATGTGAGCGCGGGTGGGGCTGTTACCTTGTGCCTATATTTATGTGTGTGTTTACTGTTCATGCCTATGTAACATACATACATACATACATACATACATACATACATACATACATACATACATACATACATACATACATACATACATACATATGTGTGTAATATGGGGTGTGCATGGGGCTGTTGTTCCTCCATGTTGTGGAGCACCTAATGCCAACCATGATTCTAGCCTGCAACATAAGTAGTCATGCATTTGTATATGCATACTCTTGCAGCTCTAGCTCTGAACATGTGCATGCCCCGCTGCCTTGCAAATCGCTACATTGCCTTCCTCCTGCAGCTCTAGCTCTGAGCACGTGTGTGCTCTGGTGCCTTGCAGGTTGCTGCATTACTTTTCTTCAGCAGTTTAAGCTCTAGACACGTGCGCGCTCTGCTGCCTTGCAGGTCGCTACATCGCTACCTCAGTCACCAGCATCCACCAAATGGAGAATGGGTTCAACCTGTGGTCCTTCCAGGTAAGAGCTTTGGGCATTCAAAGCGCGTGGTCGGGTGCGCTTTTAAGAATGTGTAACACATGTCAATGATCCAATTTTGATTGGGCTGTGGAGTGTGGACAAACGTTCTAAAGGTTACAATCTCCTTACTCATGTGGTAGGATAGGATTCGCTATTAACCAGGCTGTCCATGCTCATGCGTCATGATGCGTCATAACCTGCATCTTTCGCTTAGAACACCAGCGCACACCTGCACAGCATCCCTCACATGCTTGCATAATTTGGGCACATTGCTTTGTGAGAGGGAAGCCTGTCCTCCCTTTGATGCATAACGAGGTGCTCATCCCTTATATCGATGCATGGCAACGCATGCCCAAGCCAAGTACATCTGCAGTCAAAATGGACAACTTGATATTTTGACATGTCCACTCACGGCGAGGTGCTGTGCCAATGAACCCACCAATCGTGAGAGCGGCTAATCCAAATCAGCTGCTTTGACAATGAATGTATTGACATGTCCACGCAGGGCAAGCTGCTGTACCAGCAATCACGAGAGCGACTGTTCCAATTCAGCTGGCGGCCGCGTCTGCCTAGTCTGCTGCCACCAGAGCGAGACGCGGAGATCCTCAAGAACCTCAAGCAGTACAGCAAAAGGTAGGAGCGTGTCCCATTGTGTGTGCATGTGTGTGTTTGCTCGTGCGTGCATGCATTAAACGTAAAATTTGTAGGCATGGTGGGAAGGACAAAGCGCTACTCATGCAGGACAGAGTGCTACTCATGCTAACGCAAGCTGCCCATGCAGGTCAGCATGCAGCCGCAGGTGCATGCACTCTCATTTTTGTGTGAATTTTTGCAGCGCTGCTTCGCGCATGTGCAAGCATGACGATGTGGATGAGGTACTGCTCGTGTGGCCCAGCATGCAGGTGCAAGTGCATGCGCACGCACACATGTGAATCTGTATGGTGTTGCTTTGCGCGTGTGCAGGTACGACGAGGAGGACGAGGCACTGCTCATGCAGGCAGACGCTGATGTGCTGCAAGAGCGCCAGCGCATGGCAGACGAGTGGAAGGCCTTCTGCGACAAGCGGGCGGAGTATGTGGCTCTGCTGGATGGCTTCAAGAGCAGCATGTGAGTTCTGAGTTCCTTGGGTTGGAGGCCTTTTGTAACGAGCTTTCCTGGAAGGCCATGAGAGACGCGCGGGTTCCTTGGGTGGGAGGCCTTTGGTGGCAAAAGGTCTGCTGTGTCATAGGCAATAGAGGAGGTTTGGTTTGAAATGGTTTACTGACCTCAGTTGCACATGTTTGCCTGAGCAAGGAATTAAGTTCCTTAAGTAAAGGCCTTCTGCAACAAGTGGGCGGAGTGTGTGGCCCTGCTAGATGGCTTGAGCGCAGCATGTTATGTTGCCGGGAGGTGCATGGGAGGGTCAGGAACATGCTGGCATGGCTGGTTGTGTGGTGTGGGCGCGTAGTTTTGGGCGCTGCGGTCATGCAAGTCCTACCCTGCCTTGTGTGTGCTTTGTTCTCCTGCCCTCCACCATTAATGGAGGCCGTGTTTTCACTGCCTACACAGTTTTCTTAATATTACCCCTGGCCAACTTGTATCATGCCTGTGCTTGTTGAAGGCCAACTGGTAATGCGTCTGGGGAATTATCTAACACAAATATTTCAGAGGCTTCCGTTTCTCCTTGAGAACTGAAGATGGGACTGGCAGCTCGGGACCCATGTGACAGAGTTTGCCAAAGTAGAGGAAGGCAGGAAGACCAAGTTGCACATTAGTCTGCAACCTTGCAACAACTTACATCTAAACTGTGCTTTCTTTTTTTCTCTGTGCCCACAGGTACGGTCCTCGGTACGCGGAGAAGCCTTTCAACATTGAGACCGTCACTGTGGAGCAGATAATTGATCAAAAAGAGGAGCCTGTGAACAAGGATAAGCTGTGATCTCCTTGACATCACCTGACGTCTGTTTCCCCTGATTGCCTCCATTGTCCCCATATTTCTCCATCCCCATCCCATTTTATTAGTGCAAGTAAGGATTGCCTCCTTTGCTTGCTCACTTGTTTTTTAGCCCACTGTGATGATGGGCAGGCCATTGGCATTGCCAAGTGTCAGTGTTTGTTTTCACTATAGCCACAATCATGTTGCTGCTGGCACATGTGCTAATCTTCCGATCAGCAGCCTTATACAGACAAGTTTGCACGTTGAACAGTCTGCTGCCTGCATGTTGTTTTGCCCATACTTTAACTGGTCAATGCGAGCAAGCCCAATTTTTAAAAGAACAGCGCTGAGCAGGCAAGGGAAAGCCCATTTTGTAGTGGGTTGTGTTAGTAAGTATAAGTAACTATTCAATTTGAGTCGAAGCAATATGATATGCCTAGAAGTGGTCTAGAAAAAAAGAGAAGCTTGTGCCGGATTCTGGAACCTGTTGTTTAGTTTTGTTTACCTTGTGTTTTGGCCTTCAGCCAGATGGTTTGACTGCTCAGCCTGCTGGTCTCTGCCAGCCACACCAAACACGTCCATGATATCAGAAAGAAAGCAATACATCTGATTTGAGTCTTGCTCAATGGTTACAATGGCTACTAAGGGGTTTGACCTTCAGCCAGGTAGTTCAGCTGCTCGGCCTGCTCAATTGTTCCAACTGCACAAAAAATATCCATGAGTTTGGAAATAGAACGATAAGGGAAGGGAAGGGTTACATAGCTGTACCTGCCTGCGGGGGCAGCTTAGTTGAAGCAAAACAAGCTATAAAACGATAAGTCTCATTAGTTTGCTTCAAGGGGTTACAAGGGTTACAAGGGGTTACAAGGGAAAAAAGGCCTCAGTCAAGACGTTTGACTGCTAGCCTGTTCATAAATACACATGAGATCATGAAGAAAAAAAGGAAGTTTGTTGTTATCCTGGTTTAGAAAAGTATTGATATCCTGGGAATTCACATGGTGAATGGTGCCTAGACAGGACATCCTGTGGTAAGTCTCATTAGTTTGCTTCTGCAAGAAATGAAGAACATCCTCAGAGCTAGCTTGAAAATAGTAGAAAGCGCCTGATTCGTCCAGAAAAATTCTATGAGAAGAGGGGAAGTCAGAAAACAACTGTGCATAAGTTCTTCGAAGAGAACACACAGAAGCGCAAGAACAAAGGAACACGGCATGCTTTTCATCTTGGAGTCCTCCTTGGATAGGATAGGATAGGGTTACATAGCTGTACCTGCCTACAAGGGCAGCTTAGCTGAAGCAAAAGGTGCCTGTAACCAAACCAAACCAAACTTGTGTAAATGTCAACTGAAAGCCTCGAGCTGAGTTCAGAAGTGTCAACTGTAAAAGACACACACATTGTCACTCTAAATGAAACAAGCACGCTAAGTCATGTACAAAAAAACTCCATAAGGCTGAAGTGTTAGGAAAATACACTTTTGTGTTTCCACAAGAAGCACAGAAATTTTGAGAACAGCACCGCTCTGAGAAAAGGTCCAAGAGGCCAAAGTAAATGTGTTATGTTCTGCTTGAGTCCTCCTTGATCACACCTATCACAAGCAGATGTGTGCTCCTGCCAAAGTGATGTCTCAACTCTTTTAAGTGTGAGCATGTAAGCGAAAGCGTGCTATGTTTCTCAGCGTGCGCTTGCCCAAATCAAGATGCAAATACCTAAGGACAGAGAAGGGCGCGCCATGAACAAACAAGGGTCTCAAATGAAGAGCCATCCAGTGATGATACTTGGCTATTTTGTTTGTGTTCACCATGTTCTGCCAAGGCATCAACAGTCCATACACCTCGCAGCCTGTTTTATAAACCACCATTAAACTCCCTCATGACTATCGGCTGCCCAGAACGAACACAAGGTTTACAAGATTTACAAGGATAAGGCCTTCAGTCAAGAAGTGCGACTGCTAGCCTGCTCATAAAAGGCAATTAATCCATGAAGGAGAAAAGGAAGTTTGTTGTTGTTCTGGTTCAAGAAAGCAGACACATCATGAGATCCTGCCTGTGGGAACAAGGGAGCATATTTCCTGCGGAGAGAGACCACCTGGAGATGTGTGCAATGAAAGAGGACGTGTTGTTCATCCTGGACATCAGAACGAACACAGTGAGTGAATGTGGTGCACCTAATTGGTTACAATGGGGTTTAACCTTCAGCCAGGTAGTTTGGCTGCTCGGTCTGCTCAACTGTTCCAACTGCACAAAAAAAGTCCATGAGTTCGGAAATAAAACCATAAGTCTCATTAGTTTGCTTCTGCAAGAAATGAAAAACATCTCAGAGCTAGCTTGAGAATAGTAGAAAGCGCCTGACTCGTCCAAATAAATTCTGTGAGTGGAGGGGAAGTCAGGGAACAAATGTGCAGAAGTCCTTCAAAAAGAACACACAGGCTCATAAGAACAAAGGAACGTGGCATGTTTTTCATCTTGGAGTCCTCCTTGGTCACACCTATTACATGCAGATGCGTGCTCCTGCCAAGGTGACGTCTCAACTCTTAGGGTGTGAGCATGTAGACGAAAGCGCGCTATGTTTCTTAGCATGCGTTTGCCTAGAAAGAAAAAGAAAAACTACGTAGGCAGAAGGATCTCTCCCTACATCAATTAAGGAAAAGGAGACACATTGGCTCAGAAGAGCCGTGAGTCCCCTCCACCACAAAGCTGTGAAGTAAGAATGCTAATGCCTTAATCAAGATGCAAATACCTGGGGACAGAAAAGGGCGCGCCATGAACAGACAAGGGTCTCAAAGGAAGTGCCATCCAGTGATGATATTTGGCTAATTTGTTCGTGTAATCACCATGTTCTGCCAAGGCATCAGCATTCCACACACCTCGCAGCCTTTTTCTCAGATCAACAACAAACTCCCTCATGACTATAGGCTGCCCAGACCGAACACGATGAGTAAACACATTGCACCTGTCCAAGCTTGTACATGCAGCCAGAAATTCTGAGGTCCAGCATTTATGGGAAAGACTGCTCATTTCAACATCTGCTTGCAGTACCTTACTGAGTGTAGTGCTGTTGCTTCGCAGTAAAGCATTGTAAAACCTAACTGCTGTACGAAACCAATAGAACTGTAAAGGTTCATGCCCACACTCACGCAGTACAGAACAATTAGCCGTGCAAACACCGTCCAAAATGGCTATTGCAAATAGCTATCTTAGATCTGTGCGTTGACAATTCATGTCCACAAAGATAGCAATGAAGTGTATAGCGCTTTCTATGTTTATTGGAACACGCGCAATGCTCAGGAGAGTGATGGACAGCACATTGCCAAAATGGGGTAGTATTTACTGCCACAGGTTTTCAGCTAGAGGTTAGGATAGGATTGGGGTTACATAGCTGTACCTGCCTACCAAACCTTACATTTTTTCTAAACCAGGATTGCAACAAACTTCCTTTTTCCCTTTATGATCTCATGTGCATTTATGAACAGGCTAGCAGTCAAACGTCTTGACTGAGGCCCTCTTTCCCTTGTAACCCTTGTACCTGCCTACGAGAGCAGCCTAGCTGAAGCAAAAGGTGCCCGTAACCAATCCAAACCAATCTTGTGTACAAATGTCAATTGGAGAAGGAGACAAGTCCTAATGCTGAGTTCAGAAGTGTCAATCTCTATGAAAAAAAGCACGCATTCTGTCACTCCCCACAAGACAAACATGCAAAGTGTATCCACTGGCACTCCATCAGGATTGCAGAAAATCCCAGAATCCAGAAAAACCATACTTCTGTGTTCCCACATGATGTTCAGAGAAGTAGAGAAGAGCATTTAATTTAATTTACTCTGAAGTTGGTGTAACAGGCCATGTCAGATATGTTCAAGATGTTTTTGCTTCAATTTTTGGCGCCACTAGTCATGTATGAATTGCAATGCTTCAAAAGAGCAACCGCCCATGCAGCCTGATATGTGCACATGTAAGCATGAGATATGAGGTGCATTACACCGCTTGAGCATTCTACACGGTTGTCTTGAGACTCCAAACACCCTATTAAAGACCGTCAGGCCCCAGGTATCCTGGCAGATCTGGCCTACACATTGCTCGGCTCTTGGATGGACCTCGGACTCCCCCATACCTCACAGAGGGACCCCACGGAACCTTCATTACCTGAGCCTTCTTGTAGACTCTGAATCTTACATCTTGGCCTTCGCTTGCTGCTCGTCCTCCTCCACCTCTGGCTTCCCATCTCTTCTGCCCTGCTGCTGCTGCTGCTGCTGGTATTGAGGGAGGAAAGTGCTGGTGCTGGACTGGGGCAGGCTCTGCACAGAGGTTATCAGAGAACCAAAGGTAAGGTAAGGTTACATCGCTATATCCGCCTGCAAGGACAGCTGAGCGTAAACACTGAGGCCTGTGACAAGACCTGCACCATCTTTCATGTTTGGCTGGACTTCTTCAAGGAGTTCTTGCTCATGTCCCTGATGTTCTCCAATGGGTGCTAGGTACAAACTAACTTGTAGAAACTTGTCTTGTTTACTTGTTGTAGCCTTGAAAGCTGGTTAGGATTGTTTCACCAGCGACCAATCAGTTAGAGATTTGGCTGTAGATTAACCAGGCCTGGCCAAAAGATGCTCAACTCATGAAACTTGAACTTTAAGGATAACACAGAACCAAATGGCTTCAAGGGAGTTCCAGTCGGAATGACAGACTGCTGGCCTTATCATGTAAAGAAGGAGCTCGAGAAGAAAAGGATATCACTCGTTGTTATTTTGGTTCATGATGGTGGAAATATTAAGGGATTGAAGGACATGGTGAATAAAAGACAAGTAGGGGGACCACCCGGAGGAGGGATTAAGGAATATAATAAGGGTACCTGACAACAAAGAGGCATAGTTATGCCGAAGAGAGCAAGCGAGAGAGTGCATATGCTGAAATAGAGCATGTTGCTCATCCAGAACAAGGAAAAGCACATCACGTATACGTACATATGTACGTACGCCCATGATAGCTCCTCATATAAAAATCCACCATGTGTTTTGCAGCCTTTTTGGCTGGCGTATTCTACACTTTTTCTTGTTCTTTTGTTCTGCAGTGCCATGACTTTTACCCTTCTACCGATCACGCCTTAGAGACTTCATGAACCAGGCTGATGTCCTAGGACTAGCCAAGTTTGTGTCTGCATGCCCGAAATGCTGTGACTGAGCTTCTACTACTGGTAGAGCTAAAATTGTTTTTGGATTGGACTACCAGTGGTTTGATTACAGGCACGTTTTGCTTCAGCTAAGCTGCCCCCGCAGGCAGGTACAGCTATGTAACCCTTCCCTTCCCTTCATGAACCAGGCTGATGTCCTAGGACTAGCCAAGTTTGTGTCAGCATGCCTGAAATGCTATGACTGAGCTTCTAGTATTGCTTTTAGATGGGACTGGTTTGGTTACAGGCACGTTTTGCTCCAGCTGGTCTGCCCCCGCAGGCAGGTACAGCTATGTAACCCTTTCCTTTCCTTCTACTGAGAGGCCCTGGCAAGATAATCTTTTGCCAGTTGGCAATGCAGCACTTACTTCATCCGCTCAGGATAGGGGTGAGGTAAGGATACATCGCTATCCCCGTCTACAAGGGCAGCTGAGCGGAAACACTGAGGCCTGTAAGCAGACCTGGCCAAAAATGCTCAACTCACAAAATTTGGGCTGAAAAGAAAAGATAACAAATCGTGTTTGTTGCGGTCTGGTGTTAAATGGAATAGCACGCGGTGGATTATGCTCAAATGCTTACCTCTAACTTAGTTGAACCTGTTATGCTCAAAGGCTTCAAAGTTGTTGGATCATTTAAAGCTCACTCAGAGCAGCCAAACTTACTGGCTGAAGGCTTAATCCCATTGTAAACCTTGAAGCTCACTCTGAATGGAACAGTGGACTGATGTACATATTTCAAGAGCATTTTTCCAAGTATGCCCGCACAGCTCCATGTCCACTAGGATGTAAAGCAGTGTTTGGCATCCAGATGAAAGAAGGCACACGTTTACTCCTCCATTGGCACACTAGCTAGCCTGAATGAAATCAACTTCACAAGTCTCAAGCGGAACTCAGAAAACTGGAGGTCCATTTCCATATCTCCGTTCAGGATAAGGTTGCAAAGTTACAATGGGATTTGACCTTCAGCCAAGACTGAGTGCTTTAATTTCAAGTTTAAAGTTTAAGTGCTTGGCTTGCTGGTTTGTGCCAGCCAAATAAGATCCACATTAAAAAAAAGAAGTTATATTTTGTCATTTTGCTTCTTTGAAGGAGCGAGACGCACAGAGCTCGAAAAAATAATGGCATCAGAGTGGATTACAGGATACACCGACAGAAAAGCCTCAGGCTTGAGCCAAGGTGTTTGGCTGTTAGCCTAGGCAAGGAATGAGGAGCTCATGAAGGGATGAAAAACAGGACTGTCGGGCTAGGTGCTGTGGGGTGACGCACAATAGCCACACTCAAGTTACATAGGAAACTGGACTGTGTTGGGCTAGGTGCTGTGGCATGGCGCACAATAGCAAATATCAAGATACATAGGAGAAAGAGTGCTGCTAGCATGACATGTGTGTGCAACACTGACTTCACAGGTCCCAAACAAAGTATCCAGAAAAAAGGCAGCATTGGGGTGACGAAGGAGAACTAAGGTCAGATTAGGATCTGTTGGTGTTAGCCTGACTACCCCAAGCCTTTCCTTGACTTCCTAATACTTGACTTCTTTGACTTCATAATTCTTGATGAAAAGCAGGGCTCCACCAGATCAGACCGAGAGAAAGAGCAAGCACAGTTGTCTCCAGCAAATTAGCCCCCGGGGCCTGTCCAGCAAGCTCAAGGCCCATCCCTAAGCCTGAGAGGAAGCTAAGCATCACATAGCAAGGGCCCCTCCCTTGCACAGGGGCCGAGTGCAGCGAAAGGTAGCATGAAGCTATGCAGACCTTGGCTGAGGCACTTCACCTTAAAAAACACCTTGACAACTTGTTGAACGCTGACTTCTGGAACCACTTCCATGCCCCCTTCTTCACGGCGCCTGTGCTCACGCCCAAGACACGAGCCAGCTCCAATTGGCTGCTGATGCTCAGCTGCTGCCAGTATGAGTCTGACCGACTATTTGTACAATTTGTCGGTTTACAATACAACATCAGGTACAAAAAGCCTGGAACTTGGCTGGTCGCCTCTAATCAGCGACCTGGCGCAAAAGCCTCATACTCCAAACTGTCTCACAGGTATCCGGGTGACGTCCAGTTGCGCATACACCTCAGGGCTAAAGTAAGCACGCCCAAAGGCTGAGAAGAAAAGGAGCCACGGCAAGAAAATGATGGAAGCCGCCACAGAGCCTACCAGGGACCATCGCACATCTGCAAGTGAGGGGGAGCAAAAAGGGCAAGTGGGGATTTGGATCACTGGAAGCACCCGGCCCCAGAACCTGGCGTGAGGTGCTTTCTTATATAAATGTGCATATGTACATATGTGTGCATGTGTTCATTTGTTTTTGTACGTGATTATGCATGGTATTTATATACTTAGCAGCACTAATGTATTGCGAGACTGATTCATTGCGAGGTCCCAAAATAATTTCATTTGTTTCCTTGAGAATGTTGAGGGTTTGTGATGTCTGCCCAAGAAACTCAAACTTTGTGTACCTCTGCGTTTTTGCGTCTCAAGGTATGACTCATACACTGGCTTCTGGTTTCTACTCATCCCCTTCCTCCATCTCTTCATCTGAGGAGTCCTTAGGTGGCGGTCACACACAATTTTTTTCGACTTTTTTTCCGTCGGTTTTGAAAAAAATTTTCAGTTTGGGCGAAAAAAATTGCGGTCACACACAAAAACCGAAAATTTTTTTCGCCCACCCAAAATTTTTTTCCGTTCAAGCCAAAAGTCACTAGTGACCGTGTTTGGGAAATTTTTTTCGGTTTGGGTCACTTTTCAGGAACCGTTTGGGAGTTCCCCCTGGGAGTGCCCCTTGAATGCAAACCCTAAAAAACCCAAAAATCTTCAATTCTATCTACATTTCACTATTTCATTTCTGATAATCCATTAATGCCCCCCTAAGGCAAGAAAGGGGACAATGTGAGGGGGAAGGGGCCAAAGCAGGCCAGCAAGCAATTGTTGCCCAGGTCAGGTGAGGTGGAGCATAGGCCTGGCAGGAACTTGCACATGTCAGAGGCAGTGGTGGTGGGCAGCGGGCCTGCTACAGGGTCAATATCGAGCACACGAGCCATGTATGATGCAAGCTTGACCCTGACTTGATAAGCACCCACAGCATCAGGCCCGCTTCGCATGAGCTCAGCCGCACTAATGACATGAGAGGCAACAAAGTTGTCAACATTTAGCACAGAGGGTTGTTAGATGTCCCCAGTGCTCTCAATAAAATTTTGAAGTGCACACAGAACTGTTGCAACGTTTGCCGCAAAGGTGGGGTTAAAAAGCCTGCTATTTTTGAGGATTGGCAACCGCTTTTTGAGCCTGCCAAATGAACATTCAACCACACGCCTCCTCCGAATTAGAGCATAATCAGAATTGAATTGCTACTTTGTGGGATTGGGGGTTAAGGCAAACGCTGAATCAGCACAGATGTAGGGCTTGAAAACAGTTCCATCTATTGCCATTTCCTCCATGCAAGCATTTGGCGGCAAGGCAAGCCAAGAACCATAATCTATCTTTGCACGCAGAGCACTACAATTTCATGTGTGTGCATCACCAACTTGACCTCACAACTTCAATGAATGACATTACACACTGCACTCTTACTAAGATCGTAAGTCCACGCAAGCATCTGATAGTGAGCACTTGAACCGGCCTAATCCAAAAATATTTCCTGCCTCTTCTCAACAGGGATTGCATTCCGCATTTGTGTGTCACGCTTGCAAGAGTGGCACAGTGCGTTTCACACAGGGTTTTAAAGGCCGGCTTGCTCATGCGGAAAGCTTGCTTGAACTGGACAGCCTCATATTCAGGCTGAGTCCTTCCAATGTTGGCCCAGTCCCCGAGCACTTGCTTCTCCCGGATTCCAAAAGAAGGATTGTATTTCAAGGGCAGGGCAGGAGGAGTAGAGTGTGAAGGACGGAAGGGAGGAGAAGAGGGGGCACTCACAAAGAGGAAGCGCGCTTGCATGATTAAGAAACAAATTATCACCTCCCTTACGCTCCAGAAGCCCCTTGCTTTCTTGCCACCTCCCATGTGCCCTGCTTGGACCATGGCAAGGCAGGCTGCAAGCTGCGCTGTGTGGTTACTACCATCCAGAACCAAGGTGACGGCTGGAATCAGAGCTTTCAGGGCCCAAGTTGAGAAGTCTGACTGCTCAGTTGCTAGCTGTGGCATGATGGCTGCCAGCCATACAAGGAGAAGGGCAGCACTTATGGTCCTTATGTAAGGGCCTGCCAAAAGCGGCCTGGAAGGGGCGCTCCCAGGGAGGCTGAGCACTGAAAAGAAATCTGAAAAAAATCCTGTGTGGACGCTTGAATTTTTTTTCCGTCGAGGTTGAAATTTTTTTTCAGTTATC
>OU611756.1:2322307-2589807 GCA_914767535.2 Dunaliella primolecta
TCAAGAGCGCGTCTGGTGCTAGCAAGTTTATAAGCGTACTGGACAGAATGAGCATTAAGCTTGAGAGCAAGCTTGGTGGCTGCATGAGTGTCAAAACCAAGCTCTTTAAGGAGCTCCAAAGTGTGAAGGGTATAGATGATCCCACCCACACCTAACAGAATGGTATGGAGGGTGACTTGAGCTGAGGCCCTTGAATGATCGATGAAAAAACTTGTCCATATAAAAAGGAACACTTCATGGAGGAAATCCTTGCCTATTCATCTTGTTCTTCCTGTACATCACCTGTGATTTTTGTGATGCCCAAGATGGTGTACAGCATCTCACCCCCAGGTCTACTCTCTTTGGCTCAAGCATACTTCCTTGTTCTTTGGCCCTCTTCTCCCTCTCTCACAGCCTTCTCCTCAGATGGCTCCTTAACTAAATTTTGGAAGCTATACATGGCTGATAACTGCTGCCAGTCGTGGGGCTACACAAGGTGTATCTCGGTGCTGTGGGGCTGTACATACTGAGTTTGGGGTATATGCGCACATGTATGCTTTGTTGGAGCTACACAGACGTCTGTTAATCCTCTGGTTGCTGAAGATGGTACTTCATTGCTAATTTAGCAAGCATGGAGCTGTACATGAATGTGACCTGGTTATTCGAGAAACACTTTGAGCATCTTCTGCGCTTCCTAAAAATATCATGTTTTTTTGGAGCAACGCAAAAGCAGATTAAACTTCAAGCTTCAAGATAAGTTATCTTTTTAGTTTCAAGCTCGGGTCTAGTTCAGTTGCAGGCATCTCTTTGTACTACATAGGGTTACAAGGGTTACAAGGGAAAAAGGCCTCAGTCAACTACATAGTATGCTTCAGCTAAGCTGCCCTCGTAGGTAGGTACAGCTATGTAACCCTTTCCTCTCCTTTCCTTCAACTGCCTGACATTCACCTCGTACAGTCTTTCAATACGTTTTCCTTCACGAAACAGGACAGCAACAACTTGTTGCTGCAAAACTTGAAGCATTATCCTTTTTTACACAACTTCTCGCTTCTTATTAACAGGCTAGCAGTCAGTCGTTTTGACTGGAGGCCTTCTTTTACCTGTAACTTCAGGTTACAGATTGTAACCTGAAATTCTTGCCTATATGGATATATCCATATAGCTACATGTGAGTTATCATTACTGAAGGCAACATCTCATGTAGTATTGCGAGCATTTTTCTTTTCTTGGTATGTCATGGCAAAGTCCCTCACCTCTTTCCACCAAGATACACTTGAGCAAGCAACTCTTCAAACTGGTAGCAAAGGAAATGTACTTAAATGCTTGTTGAGCCGCTCTCCTGAGTTTGGAAGAGACGAGCATACCCCTATCTCCTCCCCCATCCCTGTCCCTAAAAGCTTATGATTCTTTGCAAATTAGCCCCCAAAGAATTTAATGCGCTGCTAGACACTTTGTCAGACTTTTTGCCTGGGCTAGCTCGAAATAGAGTTGAGAGACAATGCACAATGTACTCTGACTACCCCAGCCTGCTACTTCTTTTTGGTAACAAACTAGGTCGCCCTGCCAACCCTGCCACTCCAAATCCGTCCCCTGTTGACACTGAATCCTTTTGCTTGCGGACAAGCTCAAAGTCTGGCAGCCACAATGCACGCGGTATGTCCTCATCAGAAGCGTGGTTGCTGCTAGACTCTGAGCCTTCCCCGTACAAAGAAAACTCTCTATCCTCATCCACGGCGTGCGCGCCTTGCTGAGCACTGCCTGGCATGGAGTGTTTTGGGGACAAACCTTCAGGCCTGCAAGCACCAAGGAATCAAGAGAGAAATTAGAGCAAGATCTGTTCTGTGTTTTGATGGCTGATGTAGGTTCAAAAAGCCATGCTTGCCACCTTGGTGGGCAGACACACATGGGTTTATTACAGTGAGAAGAGAGTGTTTTTTTTAATAGATGCCTCCTCACCTTGTGAAGGAGGAAAGAAGGTGGTCAAGAGCATTTGCTTTAAATAGCACTCATGCTTCTTCAGGCCAGAATGCTGTGGCTTTCTACCAAGATTTGGAGCAACCAGCACCTCCTTCATATGCCTAATGAGCTGAGGAGTTTTGCATGCACCACTTCACTTCGTAAAACTTCCTCTTGCAGACACTGCAACATAATGGAAGCTGAAGATAGCTCCAGTCACAAAAGTCCAAACACTAACATCGAACTAATACGAAGGCAAACGAAACAAAAACTGAGCGAGAAGGGGAAGAGTACCAAAGGGGATTACCACAGATTACCCACCTTGCAAAGCTCTTACGCGATGATCTGCTCAGCAGCCGGCTCACAATATTCTGGTCAGCTTCCCTGACGGGACTACTGGTACCAGATCCTTGCTGGCCCTCCCCTGCGTTGCCTAAGCTGAGCAGGGGGATTTCCTCTGTGTGTTGTGTGTGTGTGTGTGTGTCCGTGTGTGTGTGTGTGTGTGTGTGTGTGTGTGTGTGTGTGTGTGTATGCGCGCGCGTATGTATGCACGTGCAGCTCAAATGCTTACTCCAATTGTTGAGGTGGACAGATTGAAATACGTTGCTAGTAATTTGAGTTTCCCATTTACAGCTTGGCATTCCAAAGCTAAGGCAAATTCGAAATGGCTGAGTTTTAGGAACACGCGCACACCCACACACACACACACATTGCCCCTGTCACCGCAACCAACGCCAGCAAAATTACACCTGATTGCCTCAAGTGGAGCTGACGCGAGTGCATGGAGGATTGGCGCTGCTGCGCACGCGCCTGGGCGCGCTGCCGTGCTTGCTGCCTTGATGCTGCAGCGCTGACTTGCATCTCATACTCTTCTTTCATCTCCAGCACAGGGGGCGTCTGTGAACGTGCATACAAACAAACGTCCAACTTCTCTACACAGGGGGCATTTGTATAAGATTGCAGATGTAACAGTGTTGCACACCAAATCACGCCCTTCATCTCCATTATTGGGGGAGCGTGAACACGAAAGTTGCTATGTTCCTTAGCTTTATAAAATCTTCTGTGTAGATCCACAGCTAATAGGCAACAATCTTTCTCCATTTATATTCTTTGCTTAGGTTGGATAATAATGCAATGCTGAGAGATTGCAGGGGGAAAACGCTGTCAATGCAATAGTTTCCTTTTTCATCTGTCTCAACGTGCTCCAAAGCCTCAACCTCAGCTGCACATCCCCCTAGCAAATCAGAGATCTTCCCTCTAACTCTAATCCCCAGCCAAATTGAGCGCAACGCACATTATGCATGTGACCATGTCATATGCATATGCATACATACATACATATATATACGCACACATACGCACATACATACATACATGAATATACAAATGTACATCTTACATGTATACATACAATATGTATACTTGTGTGTGTAACTGTGTGTACCTGGGAAGCCAAGCTATGGGGCATATCCAGAACCGCAAGCGAGATCCCAAATGGTCTAGCTAAAGGGCATATGCCCCAGAACAACAAGAGGGCTCCAATACTTGTCTGAGAGGCCCAGAACCACATGGCTTTAACACATACCTGAGAAGCCCAGCTATGAGGCATGTCCCAGAACCACAAGTGGGCTCCAAAATGGCCCACAAGGACACCTTGCGAGGTCCACAATGCCGTGCTTCTGTCCAAGGAAGAACTGAGCACAAATTGGCCTACAAGTCATGCAGAGGCAATGGGCGTGGCTCAACATGGGGTTAAAAGGGTGCACATGTGTGCAGGATTGTGCAGTAATTTCTAAAGAAAACCGGTGAATCAAAAGTTTGGCAAACCGGTTTAGCCGGTCAGCAAGGTGATTTGCTTTACCCACACCAACAGACAAACACGCCAGCTTTATCCACACTGTGCCAGGCACAACCCTCCCGGCAATCGAATGAATCCTATGCAAATCAGGCACCGATCCCATTACTGGCAGCTTGACACAAACCATTGCTGCCTCCGTCCACCCAATCCAAGCTGGACACGATGCTTTGATGACCCCGCCACAGCGCAGTCTCCTTAATCTGTGCAGAAGCTTCCTCCAATCCCTGGCTGCTGCCACGGAAGCCCTGCATATCCCAGACCTGGAGAGAGAGAGAGAGGAAAAAACACCATGCTTTCACAACAAAATGATGATTTTATTGATAAAGCATGTACAGTGATTGCTGGCATTGCTTTTAAAGTCTTACCTATTTCACAACGTGGAAAGTTCAAAAAGGGAGATATGGGCAGAGGCTCTGAGGGGGAAGGAGTGCAAGGCAGGGCATCACGAGGCCCTTCTTCTTTTGCAATGTATCTTCCCTTGAAGAAAGGGACGCGTCCCCCCTTCCTATACAATGTGCTCCCTCTTACTTTGAGCAGCAGTACACTGCCTGCGTATATTTCCTTTGTGCTTCTCTCGATCATGAGCGTGCTTTTCTGGACAGGCCATATCTTGAATCGCTAAGGGGACCACACTTTATAATGGGCTTGGGTAAAGATATCTACCTTCCAGGTTGCCAATACCATGCAGAGGGGGGTAACCATTGTTAAAGTCTCTCTTAAAATTTTTTGGGCTTGTTGGGGCCAATTCTGACTCCCAATTTTTTGTAGTAGTAACCGCCATATGCAATGTTAACAGCCTGCATATTCAAAAATAGGAAAGAAGGAGGTCAAAAATTGACCTTTTTGGCACCCCCTGGGCTGGAATTTGTGGATTGTTTCTAAGGGAAATGGTTGAAATTCTGTATCTCACCAACCACTGGGTCTTTTTACCCCATTCTTTTTTGCAATGATATTCGTTTGGTGTAAGGACTCCAAATCACTAAAAAATACCTGATTTGGTGCAGTGGGTGGTCAGGAATGGAGATAAGGTGACAAAAACTAGGGTTCACGCCGCGGCTGATCAGGCATGTGTCCCGTTATAGCACCCCTGAAACTCTAGTGTTAGAGATAGCTTGTGAAACAGGCTACCACAGGAACCTAAGTATGTATGGTATGCTAGGACATCCATGCGTTTTTGAGATATAGCCTTTCAAAATCCACACAATGGTTACCCCCCTCTGAATGCCATGCCACTATCAAGCCTTGAGGGAGGTTACTTATTAGCCAGGCGTGCAGTCATCTGAGTTAGCAGTCCCTCCTTACTCAGATGGGCTCTGATTGGCAGCAAGCTCCCAAATGCCTTTCTGCTATGGTTTTGGACAGGACAGTGCCCCTTAAGCTTCTTTCCTAAATGCCTATCTGTTGAGTGGTTCCAAACAGGACAATGTCTCCTAAGTCTCTCTCTCCAAACTGCCTAACTGTTGAGTGTTTTTAAACAGGACAGTTGTCTCTCAAGCGAGAAGGATGTTGCTCAACAATCGCTTAATGACCTCACCTTCATACAAGAGAAGGAAACGAAGGAAAAAGAGGCTACACACATTAGGTCTGGCTGCACGCAAAAAAAGAAAGGCTCCCTAACTAGCAAGGTAGCTAGAGGCACACCTTTATGAAGCCCGCTGAATCGCCTGTAGCAATGAATGAGTTGGTCGCATCCACAGTCAGGGCAGCCACGGTTTCATCAAGCTTATGGCCTGTAGGCAACGGTTGTAAAAAGTACAAGCCCATGCTGGACACTAACCAGCGTGCATTAAGGAAAGACCCAGCAGTCGGCGCTGAGACAACCAGCAAGTCCCGACAGCAATGGCAGGGCAGCCCTTACATTTTTGTTATTAAAAGGCATAGGCTTTTGAAATTCGATGTTTTTTTTGGAATTGATGAAAGTGGTTGCAGGGCGGCCCCGGTTTCACCCAGATCGTGGCCAGACAGCAGCAATTGCTGAGACGCAAGGCACGTCATCAGCGTTGTGCCTTGGGAACACATGTTGTTCACTTCTGAGCATGCCCGAGCATGGTGCGTAGAAATGATTGCTCAGCGAATGACAGATCTGGAGCAAACATTTTCCAGCAAACAGTGACCGTATGCGTAGGAATGCAGGATCCTGCCAGCAAGAGAAGCCAGGTAGGTATGTGGAGGCCTTGTAGGTACAAACGTAAAGGGCCCCCAGATACCTACCTGCCTTCCCTCGCCAGCAAGATCCTGCATCCTTCCACACATGGTCACTGTCCTCAACGCACTGAGTTACCGTACGAAAGATGATCACCATAGCAGCACGACTGACAGCAGCTCTATCCTATGAATGAGTATGCCTGGCAGCTGCCTTGCAAGAGTCTAACAGCAGCACAGGAATGAGCAAGATTCAAGTGAAATTGCAAAGATTTAGGTGAAATGGGAATGCCTTTGCCACAAACTTGCATGAGGACGCGCGCGCACGCACGCGCACACACACACACACACACACACACACACACACAACCTCTCTCGTGCGCATGTGTACATGTGATGATCATCTGCAAATAAAAAGGCATTATATTCTTTTCTTATGAAAGAGTGTTACCTGTGCCTACTTCTGCAGCACAATTTCCAGATTGGTCCCAGATACGCAGGAAGCGATCAGCTCCCACCTGCAATAGCAAAACAAAGGATACAAACAGGGCAGCTGGTGCATGTGCAAGTCGTGAGGCTCTTCTCAAGGCAAAGCATAGGTATTGACTGCTGCATTTCAAGTAAAAGCAGGGGGCGGGTCATTTCAACTCTGCACTTCATGCTACTGGTCAACTCTCAGTGCTGCTCCGTGCAAATTTTGCTGCCAGGTGCTCCGGCCAAGCTCTACAGGAAGGCATCGCTCCACGTGGTGTGCTATTGTCCATTGACACGTGATTGCAGGACATTGTAACAGCAAGGCGTGGTTGCAGATTGCTGGTTCATGACACATGTTTGCAAAGCGCTAAAATTGCAGGGGGTGATTGCAGTTTGCTGGTCCAGTGACACATGATTGCAGGACGTGATGTGCTTTTGTCCAGTGACATGTGGTCGCAAGACCTTTCAGATGCTGTGTGTGCACTTCGAGCAATTTAAGAAATGCCAAGTTAGCAAATGTTTTTTTTATAAATGTCTAGCTAGCGAGCAGATAAGTAAATGCCAAGCTAGCAAACGCTGCGCATGCATTTTTGAGCATCATAAACAAATGCCAAGCTAGCAAGCAGATAAGTAGATGCCAAGCTAGCAAACGCTGTGCATGCATTCTTGAGCAACTCAAAAGCCAAGCTAGCAAAGAGTATCAAGGGTCATGGACCAAACCCTCTCACTCCGCTGCTTGCCTTACAGCTACTCAGAGCACAAGCTTTAGTGGTGTCATATTAATAGAGAAAAATTATGGTGATTTCCAGAGGCAAATAAGGCAGCAGAAACTCTGCAGTGCTAGAAGGAAGCTATTAAAGGTCATGTCCCCCCCGTTCCCCCTTTTTTTGTGTCTCTTACCTGCTCTTACACATACATATGGGCACGCGCGCAAGCTTACAATTCATGCAGAAATAATGCTCACACCTTTTTTTCCTTGAAGACTACTAAATGTCACAAAAAACTGTCGCAGGGGCTCCTTGAGGAAGCGCACGGCCTTGCTGGGTTGTCCATTTGCAGGCGGCATCCCATGACTTTCTCTTTCTCTCTCTCTCTCTCTCTCTCTCTCTCTCTCTCTCTCTCTCCCTCTCTCTCCTTCTCACGTGCACACCCTCTTTCACATGAAAACACTCCCATTCACGAGCAATTAACGTGTGCACTCATTCATTGCCTTGTGCGCACGCACCGTCACGAAGAAGCGTTGCAGGGGCTCCTTGAGGAAGCGCACAGCCTCGATGGGCTGCTCATTTGCAGGCAGCATCTCATGGCCCTCGGGAACAATGCGCCTTCGTAGCGCACCGGAGTCTATGTTCCACAAGCATGTCTGTTTGCGCAAGGTGTGAGTGTGTGTGCATGAGTGCGCAAATGTTGAGCACTCACTGGGCTCAGAGCACGTGTTTGCACAGTTTTGAAAACGCTCTCATAGACCCTCTCAAACATACTCAATGGGCACAGAGCATGGGTGTGCATGGGTGTGTAAGTGCTCCAAAGACACTCCCGAAGACACTCATGGGGCACAGAGCATGGGTGTGAATGGGTACACAAGCGCTGGCAACCTTTGAGTTTTTGCAGTAAATTATGTACGATCGCCTATCATGGTGATTGAAGAGCATGTGTCAACTCAGAGTTTTCAAATGTTGCTGCTTTTTTAGTTGATTCAGAGTGCGTTGGGTGTAGTGCTGTTGTGTAGACGAAAACCAGGTATTGGTTGACGAAGAAACAGGGATTGGCAGCAAGCTCCGTTAAAATGGGTGAATATCACCTCAGGACAGCGCTGATGAGGTACACACATCGACCCAACAGTGAAAGCTTGCCATGCTAGTCTTTTTGAAAGTCATGGTGCCTAGACAGCCATGAGGACCTAATTTGACGAAACGCACACACATAAGCTCTGCACACCTCGCCATCATCCGACACTGTGACCAGAGTAGGGCTGTTCTCCATTATGTCCATATCAAGGATGTCAGCCTGTGGCAGAGTGTACGCGCGCGTGTGCATGCGTGTGTATGTATGTATGTATGTATGTATGTATGTATGTATGTATGTATGTATGTATGTATGTATGTATGTATGTATGTATGTATGTATGTATGTATGTATGTGTGTATGTGTGTATGTATGTATGTATGTATGTATGTATGTATGTATGTATGTATGTATGTATGTATGTATGTATGTATGTATGTATGTATGTATGTATGCATGTGTGTATGTATGTATCTATGTGTGTATGTGTGTATGTGTGTATGTATGTATGTATGTATGTATGTATGTATGTATGTATGTATGTATGTATGTATGTATGTATGTATGTATGTATGTATGTACGTACGTATGTATGTAAGATAATGGACGTGGCAATGTGTGCTAGCGCATTCATTGACTGCTCTACTTGTATGAGCTCTTGTGCAGCCTTTGCACTGCAGATTGTTTACAATAATATGGCAGTATGGGTATACAAGATTCCCTGCCCCCTCGTTACGCCACAGGTGACACGAACTTATGCCTCAAATGATGCTTATGCCCACAAGTGGTGCCCATCCCACGAGTGATCCCCATCTCATGCCTTGAATGTTGCCTATGCCCATGAGTGATGCCTTTGCCCACAAGTTAGAGTGATACCCACCCCATGCCTGAAACAATGCAGTCCTTCGAGTGATACCTTTGCCCACAGTTGATCCCTACCTTAAGCCTGCTGACAAAAACCAATTTCCTGATAGACACCACTGTGGTTAGACTCACTTTCCTACTGGCACAAGAGACGCCCACTCCCACTCTGCCCAATCCTATGACGGATTTTCGCTTTGAGCCCGCTGACACAAACCTAATATCTGTTTGACAAGTTGGCACATGGAATATGCCCATCCATCTCCACTGTCTCAAACACACTGTCCTCCTGGAATATTGTATGCCTTTGCATTTGTAGGGTTGGCTGATTCCGTATAAATACACCGCACATATCAGCCTTTTGGCAGGAAAAAATGCAATATGCTTGGCATGTATACATATATGGAGTTGGCCATCCTAGGCATACGCGATGCTCGTTCCCACCTTAAAAACCACAAGTCATGCGACCTTGTGCCATAAGCAATGCCCAACCATCCTCACCTTGTGCCTAAAGCACTAATGCCCATCCATCCTCACCTTGTGCTTACAACACCTATGCCAATCCATCCTCACTTTGTGTTGCTGGCACACACACCCATTACCGGCAAGCAACACACTGTGCTGCTGGTGTTGGTGATGCCCACTCCTGTTCTGCTTGACCCCACCTTGTGGCCGCTGATGATTCGCCCAGGCTGCGCCTCTTTTTGGCCATCATCTTCATAGAAGGTGACCTGCACCCAAGCAGTGCTTAAAAAAGTGCTATGCCTCATTTAGCCATCGTCTTTGTGTAAGGTGATTTGCAACAAAGCAGTGTGTTGCTGCTTAAAGAAAGTGCTGTGCCTCTTTTGACCGTCTTCTCCTCAGAAGGTGACCTGCACCTTAGCAGAACCTTGCAGCAGGTACCACAGGGAAATCGGAGAAATAAATGCAGAGCCACAGGAAAAGAAGGGCCGGAAGACAATGGGGCTGCGTCAAATGCAGCTTTTGTGCAATGCAGGCAGCAAGTGGAATTGCCCTTGGCAAAACAACCCTCTGCATTGGACTGCTGCTATGCGCTTGATGTGCAGATGAGCTATACTTTTGGTATTGGGACAGATCTCTGAGCAGATCTGCACCTCTGGTCCCAGCCAGCTATGAGGAAGAGCTTCATGGACGAGCAATGGATCCCCAATTCCACACAGAAAACCAAGACGACTACCTCCACCACCACCACACCACCACCACCACTGCCATCACTGCACGCACCCGTCGGTCCCAGCCAGCCACGAGGAAGGGCTTCATGAACGAGCAATGGATCCCCAATTCCACACAGAAGACCAAGACGACTACAACACCACCACCACCACCACTACCACCACTGCCACCACTGCACGCACCCGTCTGTCCCAGCCAGCCACAAGGAAGTGCTTCATGAACGAACCCCGGATACCCAAGATGGCTGTCACCTCCTCCTGCGTCTTGGGCTGCAGGGTGCACAGGCACGCCCCGCTGCTGAAGTTCCACACCTTGACCTCGCCATCCTCCGCGCCTGTGGTAACGAGGAAGGAGCAAAGTGAAGCAGAGCATCTTAACCTCGCCATCTTGACGAAAGCAAAGCAGAGCACCTTGACCTTGCCATCCTCTGCGCCTATGGTGACAAGGTAGAAGCAAAGTAGAGCAGAGCACAGGAGGTGATCTTGTTTATGTTGGCGAGGTGTGGAGTTAAGGAGCCATCAGTTCTGGGTGCTTAGCACAGGAATTGATTTGATTAAGCTATGTTGGGTGTGTGTGGAATAAGGGAGCCAACAGAGAGCACTCAGTGGGGTGTGGGGAAGGGGAGCCATCAGAGGGCGCTCAGTGGGACTGGTCATGTGCACACCATCAAGCAGAATCATGCACGGATCATGGATTGTGCGCAGATCACTGGGTATGGATTGTGTTCAACCATCAAGCAAAAATAGTGCGCAGATGTAGGCATGGAGAATGTGCGCATTGTCAGGCATGGACAAGATCAAAGAGAGTTGCAAATATCTGGTAAGGAGCAATCAAAATTGACCAGGAAAATAGTAACCAGAAGTAGGTAACCCAGAAGTAGTGAGGCGACTATGAGGAAAATGGGAAATGCAGTCTAGGATTGAAAAATTCCAATCAAGAACGGTACAGGAGAGAGGAAAAGAGGCAAGGTTCAGCTGCGCAAGATTGAGTGCCCATTGGACGGATGAGAATGTATTTTATGCCAGAAAAGTTACGTAAACATGCGTGGGCATGCCCACCATGCTGCCAGAATTTAATAGCGAGCAAGGGTGGCAGAGCACAACAAGTATGCCATAATCAGTGTTGTTCCGTGCGACCGTCTGAGATGAAAAATGCGATAAAATGCGTGTAAAGTTCGAGATCTTCGAACTATTCGATCGCACGTTTGGTCGAGGAGAGGGTGGCTGGGAAAGAGGTTAGCAAAGCCCGTACAGGCTTGCCCCGGCCTTCCATCCTCTTGGACTTTCTATTTTAAGCGTTTTTAATGAAGATAAGAAGCCTTGATGAGTTCATGTGCCAGAACAGTGGCCTTCGGGTGACCTACCAGTGGCCTTCAGTTGACTTTGCAGGCTGCACTTCGCAGAGGGGGGTAAAAGTTCGACGAACGGCACATTTAAAATGCGATAAAATGCGTGTAAAGTTCGAGTTCGATAAAGTGCGAGGTTCGTCGCACGGAACAACACTGGCCATAATATTCCATTTCGGGGCAATTTAAGGCAGGAAAAAGGCTGGGCGGGTCCTACTGCATCTCGGATGCACACAAGAGAAGAAAGGATGAGAGGATGCACCCTTGCTTGCCTGTGAGCAAGCGCCGCTTGGCATGGTCAAAGTTGATGGCGGTCAGCTGCTTGCCCTTGTGCGTGTTGGTAAAGCGGTAGCGCAGCTTGCCTGTAGGCACATGCCACACGCTTATGGCACCGCCCTGGTCTCCTGTCACAGCCTGCAAGCAGCGTGATATTGATAAAATCATGATAAGGTTTGAATATGATGGTGCTTTAATTGGGTTGGCCAGTTCCAAAAATTTGTACATTAACATGCAACAAGCATCACAGATGATGCTTAGAAATAATGGTTGAAGCTGCCACTGCTACTGTAATGTGTCATCTAATCGTGCTGCAGGCAGGCACAATGACTAGAGTCCGGCCAGTGCCTTCAGCGTGTGGCACGTACTGCATGTAGCGCAACTATGTGCCACATGCTAATGGCACTGCCTTGGTCTGCTGTCACCGCCTGCACTCAACATGATTTGTACACAAACGTTTCACCAGGCACGCAGTCAGGCGTCTTGACTGAAGGCCACAGTCACTTCTTACCATCAGCGGTGTGGCAGCTCAAGTATGGATATGCTGCATCTACTCAGGTTTTTGTTGAAGAGATGTAGCAGCTACGCTCAATAATTTGTCAGACACCCTTCCAGAGGGTGCTCACATGGTGCTTCAATCAAATGAACTGCCTCAATTGTGCTGCACCAAATTGTGCTGCACCATGCAACTCATTAGCCTGAAGGGGTCAAAGTGCTTAAAGGGGCTGCCTGAGACCCACATGGATATAAATCCTACGAACTCCCAGCTCAAGGGCTCCCTGTCTTGTTAATTTAAGCCTTCAAACCAAGAACCAGGTCTTCAAACCCTCAAGCCAAGTGCTTCCCAATCAGGCATGACAAAGCATGGCATTGATTTGCAGGCTTCAGGCTTCCCACAAAACTTCTGAATCAATAAATACTGCGGACCCAAGCTTAGACAGACACACCAAGAATCCATCTATTTGATGTTCAAAGTTGTTATGACTCATCACGCAGCAAACCCAGTTAAGATGGTTGTCATTAGTTGAAGCTCCTTCCATAACACAAATGTTTGCAAAAGAAAAGAAGTGACCATTGGTTAGTCTATCACAGAACTCCAGCCAAACCAATAGGAGCAAGCTGATCAAAACTTGCAACTTTTTGCAGAGTGGTGCAATCTAACACACTTTTTCATTCCATCCTACTATATTTCCATTACGTAAGGTGGTAAAAACATTTCCTGAAATATGATTGGTCCCGTTGGGAAGCTGTGAGCCCTTTAGGGAAATTCAAGGCCAGCAGAGTGCAACTGTACCATGTTCACCTTAATCTTGCAAACTGCCATAGCGTCACTAATGTATTACAACGCTAATTTATTATGAGGTCTCTACTCATCCTTCCTTCATTTCTCCATATTTAGTAAGAAGAAAATGGTGCTTGGTGAAAGGTTGCCATTCTTTGCCTGCCCTCCAATTTCAGCCACACCCACTCCTGCCTAACCTACTCTGCTGTTGCTGCTGCTGCAAGTCATGCAAGCACAGCCTGCCTCCCTGCCTGGAAGCTTGAAAGGGAGAGGCTGCACCCACATCACCCCAGCCAGGCTGCACCCACATCATTCCAGGAAGGCTGCACAGGCGCCTGCTTCTTGCGAGCTCTGAGTGCGGAGCTCCCAGGGCGCCTGGCCATTGCCCTCCCCTCGAGCCCCCCAGGCTGCCAGAAAAGGTCCTCCGCAGCATGGGGCTGTATTTTGGGGCCCGATGGATTGCTCTATAAACCTGACACTTTTACCAGGCCTTGAAAAAAGTAATTATAAAAGACGTCTCATACTGAGAGGGACACTAATATTTGTTTAATAAATTGCAAAAACCCCAGTGTCACTACAATAGTACATGCGATTAGGATTTTTTGCACATCCAGGACCGTTAAAAGAGCAGTAGAATGCCTCTCAAGTTACGCTTCTTGAGTGAACAGGGGTCAAGCCTCAGAGGTCCACAACGCCCGTAGACGTTCTCACTCAGCCAATCCACCAATTGACCATTCTTTTTTGCGATGGTGTTTATAAAAGCACTGCCCCATACCTACGGGTAAATTTGATGAGATGATTTGGGCAAGAAAAATGCAGTCTTACATCTTAGACCCCCTTTTCACTTGTAAGCACCCTGACACACACATAAATCCTATATATCCAAAGCTCCTTATGCAGATTTGTGCCTCTGTAAGCAGATAATAAGGTTGCATTAAAGAGTTCGGAAAGAGTTGAGTCAGGAATACTCAAAATCATATCCTGTACCCCCACCCACCCCCCCCCCCAGATTGCCAAGTTAGGACTCTCCCAGAGTCTCAATGAACTAAGCGAGAAAGTTTGAAGCGGTAGAGAAATCCAAAAGGAGCAGGTCTTGTGAAGTTGACAAATCGGCTCTCCACTGGCAAAACAGAACACACATGGCTTTTAGAGCCATGAGGTCCCTACAATGTTCTGAGTTGCACCTCATTAAAGTCTGCTGCCTACAAGGTCCCCACAAGATCCTGAATTGCACCTCATTGAAGTTTGCTGCCTCTGCTGCTTTTACAAAATCCTTCACGTGCACGTTTTTCTTTTTGGACCTAGTTCGCCTTGGCAACCTATTTGAAGACAAGCCCGCACCTCATTGAAGTTTGGGTTGTAGATGATGCGGACCACAGGCGGCCCAGCAGCATTCGTCACAGAGCTCACGCTCTGCTGCCACAGCTTCGGTTTCTGGTTGCCTGCAGCACATTAAGGAGCAGCAGTTATGGTCAGGCAAAATCATTTCTGCTGCAGCTATGATCATATTGCTGCCACAGCGTGGCTTCCGGTGACATGCAGCATGAATTTGCGCCTGTAAAGGGCATTTTCTTTGAGCAGCATGTGAGTGGCAAGCACAAATCAGACTTATGGTGGCTTGCGGCGCAGCGGGCAGCACAGAAATGGCCGCTGCTACCCCCTTCCATCTCTTGAAGCCTTCAGACAAGCAAGGACTCCCATGCCTCAAGTGGCCTGAGGACATCTATGGGCAAGGATAGGCTTCCCCGCCTGAGGTCGTTTGCAGGAGGTTTACGTGCCTCAGAATGCCATCTGCTCCAGCTAAGCTACCCTCGTGGGCGGGCACAGCTATGAAACCCTTTCCTTTCCTTGCATGCCTCAGAATGCCATCTGCTCCAGCTGAGCTACCCTCGTGGGCGGGCACAGCTATAAAACCCTTTCCTTTCCTTGCGTGCCTCAGAATGCCTGAGGGTGATTGCCCCCTGTTGCCAGCAGCTTTGACAAAATATCAAGGTTGCCCCAACCAGCATGCACCATCTGCTTGTGTCAAAATACCAGCAACCATCTGTTTGCCATGCTCTTAGCACAGGCGCAGGCGCACCTGTGAGCAGCCGCTTGCGCTTGAAGTCGTAGCACATGCACATGAGGGTGTCATCAGCGGGGTAGACCTGGCGGTCGCTGATTGTTTGGATGCACTTGTGATTGCGCACATCCCACAACTGCAAGCGGGATAGGGATGTACCTGATTGTTGGGACGCACTTGTAGTTTGCACATCCCACAACTGCGAGTGGGATAGGGACGTACCCATGGTCACACTGTCATTGCAGAAAGCTTTTTCATAGCCCTACCTTTTTACACACATTCCATAATTTCAAACGTTCTTTGGCTGCTCATGCACATTGGAATGCATGCTGAAAAGAGGGGGCCTCTACCTTTTTACGCACAAAACCCAACAAAGGTTATGAATTTTGTTAATTAAGTTTGACTCTTTGGGTCTCAAAAAGAAGCCGTGTACCTACTACAATTCGGTCTAACTTCACCACGCAAAGGGTTGACAGGGACCAATTCCTTGGAGCTTTCAAAATGAATACAGCTTGCAAGGCAACAGTTCTGACAACAAGGATGCACAAGAGATCAACCTCACCTGCTCATGAATGCATTTTCAAACCAATAAACAGTCTCAGTGAACATTCTCTGCCTCACCTTGACTTGCTTGTCTGCGCCCAATGAGATGATCTGGAAATCATTGTCATTTACAACGATGGACATGACACTGGAGGTGTGGCCTGTCAGGGTGGCCAGCGACTTCTTGCTAAAGGGGTTCCACAGCATGATGCGCCTGTCCTGTCCACCTACAAACGTAGCAAAGGTAAGAAAACAAGGCCTTATTGAGTAAGCATTCATCTGGCCCTTTGCTTATCAATTCTGGCTCACGTGACTGAGAGCAAGTGTTGGCTGCCAGTGACAGCCCTTGCCCCAAGAAATCAGGAGCAGGGCCTTCTGTGCACTGCATTTTCTGCATCCTGATGGAGTGCGAGTGGTTTGACTTTTTCATGAAGAGCGACAATGTGTAATTCTCTTTAGCATTAGGCACTTCTGAACTCAGCTCAGGGACTTTTTTCCTTCTCGAATTGATACATTCATTCACAAGTTTCGCTTGGTCTGGTTAGAGGCACCTTTTTGCTTCAGCTAAGCTGCCCTTGTTGGCAGGTACAGCTATGTAACCCTATCCTATCCTGTCCTATCATTCTGTGCACAAAAGCAATAAATTGGCCCCTTGCTCTACGTCTGATTTATTCTGGCTCATGTGATTGAGAACGAGCGTTGGCTGCCAGTGACAGTCCTCGTCCCAAAAATGGCATCAGGAACAGAACCTCCTGTGCTTAAAACATGTGGTACTTTCATGGAACGGTTGCAGGATATTCCGCTGCTTGCCTATTAAACAAAAAGCAAAAGTGCAGCGAAGCAGAGCTTACTGCACCTCCACACAATCATTACATGGTTGAGCATGCACCTTCTCTATATCATACACAGACGCGTGCCACTCCTCAGCTACACTCCTAATTGCGTCCCTCTGATGCCGTCTGCGCCTCTGTACAATCCAGCACCACTCGCATTTACTTACCTGAAGCAATGTACTTGTAGCTGCTGGACCAGTCCACCGTGTTCACACCCTTGATGTGCCCTTCCAGGACTTTCAAGGGCACCCTCTCCTCTGCACGTGCATGTTAGCAAAATCTTCATCTGGGCACTTGCAAAAAAGTGTGCGAGGGTGGCCCTTGACTTTTGAGTGCTCTTGACAAGATAGGGCAGCAAGATAGGGAAGGCAATAACTGGCCCTAATTTTTTCCTTCGAGTGCTCTGAATGAGGAAGGAAAGGTAGAAGACAAATTATGATCATTCAACCTGAATCATGCATGCATTCTCTGCTGTGTGTGTGTCAGGGTGTACTGGTATCTTAGCAGTAGAAGCAACACTGCAGACTGTGCAATGCACCGCTGGCTTTGTGTTGACCTCCCCAATTCCAACTTGGCAAGGAAAGGTGTTCACAGCCATTCTGAGGGTGACTATTGATCACAATACATTGATCACTGTACATCGAATGGCAGATTTTGACCATATAAAGGACCTTCAATAACTTGCCAAGGTGAGGGTAAAGCATAGTGGATAAGGACCTCAAATGGAAGTACAGTGCTCTCTTTTCCCAGCTCAACCCACAACTCTGAGGAATGTGTGAGGCAGCCACTAATAGTTTCTGTTCTCTCACCTGCATCTGTTACACAGATGTTCCGATCAAGGGACCCCGAAATCACAGCATTCATCTCTTCAACATACCTGCGAATGGCACCAGAGAAGGGCTTCTCTTTTCTTTCCTTTATTTTCCAAATGGCACCAGAGGAGGGCTGAATATAATCGAGCAAAAGGGGGCTCATGAAACGAGTATGACCAAAAATATGCTCTTGTCAGTGCTCTCACACAGGGGGGCTATGCAGACGCACGTTTGACATTGTTGCAGGTGCACTCTTATGACGCAAGTGCATGCATGTGACAAAAGAAGAGCCAGGTGCTGGCAAGGGGCACGCCCATCAGGCACGCCAATCAGGCTCAAACGCAGCAAAGTTGGCACCCTACACTAACTTACGCAGCAGCAGCTTCAACAACCGTTGCTCTAACAACCTCTCCACCTCACATGTGTGCTCATGAGTCCCTAAGGCAAACGCTCCTAGCACAGATATGCCTTCCAAAGATGGAGTGGCCACTCACTTGAGCGTGACCCCCCACCCACTGTGGTGATTGAATGTCCATATGAGCAAACCAATGTACTCACTGGGTGCTCACTGAGAACTCACTTGACTGTGGTCACCCAATCAGTGTGGTGCCTAAACTTCCACTTGAGCGTATCTAAGTAGCGATCAGCACTGTTTTTGTCTTCCTGCAAGCAATGAGCATTAACTCAGGTTGGACTATGCATGCAAACACGCAGGCTCTGCCATGCTTGCTTTCAAGGGTGAGGGCATATCAAGCTAGCTACCGGCCAACCCACGAGGCTGGTCCGTCAAATTAATTAAGTTACAAAGTAACTCAATAGATAACCCTGATTCATCATTTGCTGGGATATGCTAGGATAATGTCCATGCCCCTCTGTCCTTTGCATATCTGATTTAAAACTTGTTGATACAAGCAAAGGTAAAGCAACAAAGTCAAGTGTAAGATTTGACCCAGGGGGCGTGTGGACCCAGGGGGCTGCGCGTACCCGCTACATAGTGTGATACATTAAATTTGAAAAATATCAGCATAGGTGTAGTGTGAGCACTCACCGCAGGGTTCATGCGAACTTCGTACAGCCGCACATAGCCGCCCCCATCCCCAAACACAATCATCTCTGCATCTTTGCAGCGCTGTGGCTGCCACACATCCATCGCCATCGGGGCGTAGTCGATCTCAGAAATCTGCAAGTGCACGCCGACAAAATTCCATGCCGACGGGGCATAGTCATTATGAAAACCTGCGAGGGTTGCACAATGCCACAAGTCCATTGCCATTGGGTCTTGATAAACAAATAAATCTGCAAGGGCACAGCGCCACAAGTTCATCGCCATCGGGGCGCAGTCAAGCTCAGAATTCTGCAGGAGCACAGCGGTACACAGCAAATACACAATGATTGCCACTGGGGCATAGCCAACTCAGAACCTGCAGGAGCACACAGCAAATAGCTATCACTTGTGCGTCTTTGCTGCACTGAGGCTTTCAGTGACTCAAAACGACTGTGACATAGGTACTCAAAGATAAGAGCAAGCGCAATGTCAAAGCGACTCATCAAGTTTCAGAGACCTTGGCATGCTGCAATTTTTTTCTTGGGAGATACAGCAGCAGTACCACAGAGAGCATAACATAGGCACCACATGTTGCTTCAACTAAGCTGCCCTTGTAGGCAGGAACAGCTATGCAACATTTTCCTTTCCTTTCCTTCAGCAGCAACCAAGCACACCTGACCACTGAGCTCGTACGTGTGGAGGTCGTAGATTTTCATGGACCTGCGAAGAATTTGATGCCAAGGTGGAATATTTGAGGAGAATTGATGGAGGGAAAATAGGAAGAACAAGGGAGGAAGGACGACAGCTATGCATAAGTGGCTTACTGCAACAGATTTCAGGCACATCGTGTCAAAACGTCACAAGGCATCCATGCATTTCAATGACCAACCCTCCCTCCCACCCTTCCTCCCTCTATCCACCCATCCAGCCCCCGCCCCCTCTCTCTCTCTCTCCATCTACACGCCACCCACCCATCCATCCGTCCATCAAGTTGCCCGATGGAGGTCATCCTACTTCAAATCTGGCTTAAGAGCCCTCCTTCAGATGCAAGAGCACAAGACCCCAACCAGCATGAGCACGCGGACTTGCTCAACATTAAGAGTTCTGACAGCTACCTCATAGAAAAGGAAAAGACAAAGCTGGACTTTGCAGGTGCGCATTTGACAAAGCAGAGGGAGGAGGACGGCAAGGATGCCTGGAATTGGACAGCGTAGAATGTGGAGATGAAGAGAGGGGGGGCTGCACAGCAACAAAGCATGCGCGAGGGAAGAAGATCATGAAAAGTAGGTAAGTGTCTTACCTGGAGAAGGATGACACTGCCAGCCTGCGGGTGGTGGGCAGCATCTTCACACAGGTGGCCCAATTAGGGCCGTTCTCAATGGTCTTCAAGTGCTTCATGTCCTGAGCACATGTTCATGTTGTGTGTGCGTATGTGTGTGTGCATGTGTGTTTATATGCAGGAGGCGTCAGATGATGCTCAAGAGACTGAGGGGTGCTTCTGAATTTAAGGTTCAGTGGGGCAAGCAACAAAAATCTTCTCAAAGTTTGCTTAAATTGATCGAAAAGATCTGCAAGAAGAACATAACGAAGATGGGTAGACCAAACCTGTCTGGCACTTGAGGTAGCAATCATGTCTGGTACATTCTCTGCACAAAACAATGTTATGGCCAATCAACAGTCTCTATGATTGCGCCTTTTCACACCAACCACCCTTCTCACTTTGGCGTTCCAGATCTTGACCATTCCATCTCTGCTGCAGGTCACATAGCGGTCAGCTCCATTGGCCAACGTGATGTGGGTAGCGTATGTGATGATGCCCTTGTGTGCTTCCTCGTCACGCACTGGCGCCTCTTCTGCAGATTACATAAAAAAATGTGTCCAAACGCATGCACATATCACCAATGTTTCCAAGTGCTCATGACGATGCCCTTGCGTGCCTCCTCGTCACGCACAGGCACCTCCTTTGCAAGTATATTAAAGAAGAATCCCAAGCAAATGCACACACCATAAAATTCACAAAATGTTGCCAAGCGTACAAGATGGTGCCCTTGTATGTCCCTTCATCATGCACTCGTCCCGGCTTCGCAAACTGCATCACCACACCAGGAGAGGCTCCTGAAAGCATTACTAGTGGGCGTCAAGGGCCAACCTTAATATATATTCATATATATACATATATATACATATATATATGTTTGGAGCCCTGTGTTTGAGAGCTGTTGACTGGTATATATAAACCGCAAGATCAAAGAATTTGTAAAAGCTGGTGCAGACAAAAGCAGATGACACTCAAATTACAATGCACAGATCTGAGCACTCCCTTCCCCATGTTCTGCCTTTCCCCCCTTGTGTGCATACCTGGTTGCTCAAAATTGATTGACATCTCCACTTCTTTGATGCTTGCTCCACCCTGGGACTCCATGAGCATGAAGTTGGAGAACTCATCCCAGTCGATAGTTTCATCGCTGTTTGCATCGATGCGCATGAAGAGCTTCTTCAGTGCCAGCTCATCGCTGCCATCTTCCGTCTGCAAGGTGCCTGATGATGAGATAAAATATGCGTACAGAAACTTCAATAAAAGGACAGCGAATCCCATGACCAAGATTTGATAACCTGAGGCCATGGGCCCAGCATTCCTGTATTCTTGGTTTGTAAGCTTTTCTAGGCATGCGCTTTTATCATGTTATTCCTCTCTTGTACTCCTTCTTTCAAGCAAGACAAAAAACAAAGCAACATCTTTGCCAGGAGCTCGATCACGCTTACAGATGTGAGTTTTCCTGCTCTTACAAATTCACTGTGCCCATTTCAGCACATGCACGGTTGAACATGCAGCAAATGCAGCGAATGGGAAATGCAACAAATGAACATGCAAAACGCAACGTGCCCACGCTTCTACTACTGCGCCAGTGCTTCTACTACTGCGCCAGTGCATGCCATGCCACTTCTGCATGCATACCTAAATTGTGTCACAATCTCCTTCGATACTACCAGCCATACTTTTGTGTGGTTGCGCCTTTGCATTTAAGTCTCCGTTCTGTTAGCTGCTTTGTTTCAGCCGTGAGCACATTTGTTCTTACAACCCTGGGGCTTCAATAGGACCCACCTTTGAATGCAGCAGCAAATTCATCTTGGTTCAGTCGGCCTGCCTTGCCTTTCACAGCCTTTTCGAAGGTTTCTTTGATCCTCATGAGGACGTCTTTGTTCACCTTGTCCTTCTGCGCATCACAAACAAAAAACATCATCATTCATAAGCAAACATCGTTCTGATGAGGGTGTCCTTGTTCACCTTGTCTCTCTGCGCACCACACAAACACCATCATTTTTACGACGACGTCTGTGTTCACGTTGTGTTTCCGTGCATCATTAAAATATGATCAGTGGTCACTGAGGGAAAGCCAGCCAGCATTCAGGAATTCAGTGAAGGTTCCAGCGAATGGAAAAATAATGAAGGTCATCGCCTCTGGAGAACAAGTAAACCACAGCAACCCCCTTGGACCGCACCTGCAATAAAGGGTCGGTGCCTTTCTTGGCATGCTGTGCTTTCCACTTCTGGTACCTGGACATCCATTTGTGCACCTGGGTCATTGATCTTAGTGATGTGCATGTGGATCATGGAGCTTTTTGGTGCGCATGTGGGACTTCATAGAGCGTGTCAATGTGCACGTGGGTCATCATTGATCTTTTCGATGTGCACGTGGGTCATCATTGACCTTAGAGATGTGCGCGTAGGTCACCATAGAGTTTTAAAAAAGTGCATGTGGGTCATTGCTGATTTGATTGATGCGTGCATAGGTCATCATTGATCCTATGAAAATGGATTAATGCACGCTTGCAAATCATCAATCCATTAAGATGATGCGCACGTTCGTCATCAGTGATATTATTGACGTGCACATGGGCCATCACTGATCTCAATGGTGTGCGCATGGGTTATCATTGATCTTGTTGAAGTGCACGTGGGTCATCATTGATCTTGTGAATTGCCCAGGCACGCACTCTCTGTGAAAACCACTTGTGTGGCTGCACGGACATACTCCAGCCTGATCAGGAGCAGGCAGCTCCCTGAGTCGAGTCCTGCCCAGCATGCTTGCGATGTGTGCCAATAATTTAGTGTGTGTGCTTAGGTTGTGCCAATGATCTAGAGCATGCGCATGCCCTACCCAGGTTTTTGTGCGTGGCTTGGAGACGAGGGCTGCTGCTGTACCACGAAGTCTAGCCCCACCCCACCAGGGCGCGCACTCCCTCGTCCAGAGAGCCTGGCGTCAATGGGGCCTGGCCTGTTTCCCATCCCTGTTTGGGGCCGTGAAGGTGCTTGTTGCAGCATCAGCTGTTGCTGGTGCTGCTGCAGCTGCTTCTGGTTGCGCAGGCGTTGCCCCTGGGCTGAGTCTTGCAGGCGTGGCGTGCTCATAGAGGAGCCGGCAGTGGCAGGGCGTGCGAGTTGGCCTGGGTCTCGGTTCCACAGGTTGTCCTTCAGCTCTCCTTCGTTTTTTATCGGGACATGGGTGTGAGCTTTGTGGAGCTCTGCATGTCCACCAGGCCTGTTCAGGACACTTGGATGGGGGGGAGGGCGTGCTGTAGTGGACCCTGGCTCATGGTTGGGGCTCATGGCTCTGGCTCACTGTGTAGAGGCTGGCTCACTGCACAGATGCTGATTCATGTTTGTGGCCCACTGCGTGCGGAAAGGAAAATAACGCCCGAAGCAGCACTGCTCGTGAGGAGGAGCTGGCAGCCATCTTCCCAGTGTTTAGGGAATTAAAGTTTCTCTACTAAAAGATTCACTGGAGGTTTCCAACTGGTATGTGTGTAGTGTGTGTACATGCTTGTGTGTGTGTGTGCGTGTGTGTGTGTGCTTGCATGTGTGTTTGTGTGTGTGTGTGTGTGTGTGTGTGTGTGTGTGTGTGTGTGTGTGTGTGTGCGCGTTTGTGTGTGTGTGTATGTGTGTGTGTGTGCGCGCACGTGTGTGTGTGTGTGCGTGCGTGTGTTGTGTGTGTGTGTGTGTGTGTGTGTGTGTGTGTGTGTGTGTGTGTGTGTGTGTGTGTGTGTGTGTGTGTGTGCACGCATGCGCACGCGCGTTTGACTAGCCTATAGCATGTGATAGCTATGTTCATTTTTCCTGTGCACCACCATACAAATTCTCATGCAATTGCAAGGCCTGCATTTTGCTTTCAGGCTGGGCAAAAACTACATAACATGCATACTCCTGTTCTCCCCCAAGACTGTATAAGTTCTCCCAAGACTTTACAGGGCTTTGTGGAATTCGACATTTGGTAGGATGGCCTAGGTACAGGCACCTTTTTGCTTCAGCTAGCTACCCTAGTAGGCAGGTACAGCTATGTATCTCTTTCCTTTCCTTTCCTTAGTGGAAGCTCATGTGTACTCCATTCTCCCAAGAATTGAGGTCGTTGTCACGACTCACCTTCTATAGTACAAGATTTACTTGTGACCAACGCCTTCATCATATACCGGCAGTGTACTCAGACCATTTAAACTCCTGCCGAAGATAGCAGTACGTATACATGTGATGCTTTAAATCAAATTTATCCGTTTCCTTGGTGGTCAAGGTCCACAAAAGGCCTTACCGTATTCATAAATGGTGCACAGTTTGACATACCGGCTGGTAATTAGTTTAAATGAAGGTTTATTGTTGTTTGTATCCCCGGGAATGAGAACGTGTAGCTTGTACAGTGTGCAAAGTGTCACTTTACCAGTTTAAGGGTTTGGGATACACTCTTCTCTCTCTTGCAAAGGATGGCATGGACTGATGAGGTATGCATCTTTTGAAAAGGCATGACAAACTCTGTCAACTGCATGCACGAACACGCTCAAGCATGCACCCACACTCCAATGCACACGTGTGGAAAAGAGAGGGCGCGCACACACACACACACACACACACACACACACACACTGAAACACACACACATACACACACACTTCCCTCTGGACTAATCCTAATGTACAGGTGCACAATAGCCGTGCTAGCACGAGCATAAAGAAGGCACGTGAGGAGCGGTTGCAAAAGCGAGCCAATGAGCCCGTCACAGTGGCCAACAGTAATGCGGGTGCTGGTGCCTTCACCTTGACGCTGTCCCTTGTGGTGGGCTGCATGCTGTGGCGCAAGTACGATGAGCAGCTGCGGGAAGTGCAGTGGAAAGAATTGCCCGTAATCAAGCAGGTGTGGATGTACACGCATTTGCATGCTTTCGTTTGTTTGTGTGCATGTGCTCGCATATTTGTACAGTTATCCATGGAAAATTCAGGGCATGGTGCTTCCCTGGAGAGTCAGGCTTGGCTGCCTTCCAATTGCAGAAAGAAGTGCAAGCTGAGCGCTCAAAATCAAGGCTAGGGATGATAATGCCGCTGAACAAGCCTGCGTGGTCATCAACCAAGACATTTGCTTTGCTTGGGGGGGTGAAGGAGTGGCAAGCATGCTACACGTCTTACAATGATTATGGTTGGGACCAATACCTGTCACTTTGCTGTAGGAAATTTCATTGTCAGTGGTGCCAGGGGTTTACCTAAGTGAAGAGGTGCAGCTTACTATGAATGTACACATTTTTGATGGCACTAAAAAGAGCGTCTTGATGGCAACAATAAGGAAGAGATGACAATAGTTAAAGAGGCTTGATGGCAACAATTAGGGAGTCTTGATGGCAACAGTGAGAGGTTCTTGATGGCAACCGCAGCCACAGCAGTCCATGCCTGATTTCTAAGGCAGGGAGTGAGGTGGCAATTCGGGCATGTATCTGCTCTTGTGATTTGTGCAATGGCCTGTAAGCAACAAAACCCTCTCCAGCGCAGCTTTGATGGCAGGTGTGGGCATTCCCCCTGCCAAATACAGCATCCCAATGAACATGCATCCTTTCAAAGCTGTGTTGCCTTACCAGATCACCACCTAAGGCAGACAGATCCAAGGCAGCTCGCTGCATGTGCAGGGAGAGCTGTGCCTGCAGGGGCTGGGTTGCCTACTGCGCTTTTCTTGCTGTTGATGCCGTGCAGATGATTGTGACGTCTTTTACCAGCTGCACACTTTTGTGAGCAATTTTGGGGTTGCTTGTTCCAGTTGAGAGCGCCAACGCCGTATTGTTTCCACATACCACACATCACCTTTTCCATTATTTTGGGGAGGAGCAGAGCCAGAAGAATAAGGCCAATGGTCATGACCATGTCAAAGAACAGGCAATAGCAAAAATTAGAAGCGTCCTTTGCAACCAATGCAACTGAAGATGTATCCACGGCACGCGCGCACACACACACATACACTGCCTTACTCACTCACTTCTGCACACAGAACTCTCTTCCATATGTTCTCAATCTAACCCGTTGTGCGTGCACAGAGCCCCCTCCTCCCCCTTCTTGTTCTGCAGTTTCATGCATTGATAACTGGCAAGCCGCTGTCCGGTCCAAACCACATTGCCCAGAGGAAGCCCAAGCACCGCACATCTCCTGTATCCACCTCAGGAAAGGCAAAAGCTGGCAAGGTGAGGGAAGTTAAGAGACAAAGAGGCCATGGTAAGCAAAGAGAAGCATACCATGCCCTCAGTCAGGCGTCTTGACTGAAGGGCCTTCTTGATCTGTACCTACACTCCTGTACCTGTACTCTGTAAGCAACCCTTGCCCTCAGCTCCCATAGCGCTCCTGCTCCCTTTTGCTTGTTATCCTGCTCTTTTCCAATGAGAACTATGAGAGGCCGTGGGATACGGGCAAAGGCCTTCAAGGTGAGTGCTTGAGCCTGGCTGAAGGTGAACATTGGATGCCAGATACATAAATGCAAGGCAATGTGAAAGTAGTACGTTTCCCTCCCTGGAGGGTGGGTTTGAATGCCGCTCTACAGCTGTACAGGCTTTTGAGGGGTGCTTGCTACCTGAAAAGCACAGTCGAGCATGTTCTGCAGATACCAATTTTTTTGGGTCTCCCTCACGCTCTTCCTCTGTGTGACATGTAGCATCAAAGGGCTTGACGAGGCCACAGGTGGGAGCACTCTAGCCTCTTGTCTCTACTTGCACAGTGAAGTCGCCAGGCCATGGACAGCCGTGCATGCTTGCCAAGTTTGCATGCGGTGTGCTCGTGCGCATTGAACCTTTCAAAGTCCAGTAGTGTTCCTTCCTTCACCTTTGTCCAGCCAGTACTCAGCCGTGAAGCATGCTGCCCATGCGTGGCTTGCATAGGATTGTCATGAGGTTTTTGCGAGGGATTGTTGGCTTTAAATGGAGCGCATTAAGGAAAGGGCACTGGCAAAGAAAAGCCTGTCATCTTTGCCACAAGGTTACCCACATTTGTTTTTTCAATGACAAAAATCAAACCATTTGAGCGCCTCTCAGCCTGCTGCTCCCTGCCTGTTTTCCTTATGCTCACTGCATCGTACAATCAGCACCAAATAGTGAACATAGGCTGCTGCTCGCTGCCTGCTTCTCCTCCGCACCATGCAGATCACGACCAGCATCAAATTGGTAACACAGGCTGCCATTCATTGCCTAATTCTCCTCTGCGCTATGCAGAGCACAACCAGCACCAAATCGGAAGCTCATGCTGCTGCTCACTGCCTGCTTCTCTGTCGCACCATGCAGAGCACAACCAGCACCAAATCAGCAGCACAGGCTGCTGCAGAAGCTGCGGAGGCACGGCTAGCAAACGCAAATGTGCCACTGAGTGACGAGCCAACTGCATCCACTTCACAACAACAACTTGCGAGCAAGAGTAAGAAGAAGAAGTCAAAGAAATAGCACCCCATGCCAGCATGCAAAGTTGGTAATGAGTAAGAACAAGGGAAAGGAGACGCATTGCGCTGGATGGCCCTGAAACGAGTTGGTGCTTTTGCAAGTGGTGTGTGTGTTGATATGCTTGGGCTAGAGTTTAACATGATGCAGATGCCTTGGCTTGGAGGCATGAAGTTGCCAATGCCTTTTTACTGAGCTTTGGCGCAACTGCTTTGCAAGTTGTTTCAACATGTCTGTCTGCACGTTTCTTAATGCACGCTGCCTTGTTTTGGTAGGCGTTGTCCTTTCTTTTTCCTTTATGTGTCTGCAGTGCACCTCCCCGTGCCTGCTGTGACAAGTATCCTTGCAAGCTTTCCAGCAAGGAACACACCTTTGGGTGGCAAGACGTTTTGCATGAGGTGTTTTGATTTCTCTTTGAGTCTTGTCATGATAAATCACTGTCGTTGCACATTCCTGACCTAGAAGGAGGTGTTGCAATGTTGTTTTGTTGTGCCGCAAGGGTTTTACTGCTCACGCAACAACATACCTAGGGTTGCCTTATAATCCATGCAACAAAGGCCTTGCTATTTCACAGCATGTTGCATGCAAAGATGCTGATGTATTGCTGTGCAGTACTACCTTGGGCTGCGGCACACAGAGAAAAGCTAAGGTAAAACTATGTGTGCCAAGGCTGCGAGCATTAAGGAAAGGTCCCATGACTAGCAAGCTAACTAGGTTTTCACCAACGTAGAGGAAACAGGTTACAGAAACAAAAGACCTCCAGTCAAAATGATTGAATGCTAGACGGTTTATTAGAAAGGAGGAGTCCATGTAAGTAAGGACAAAGTTTGCTGTTGTTTGATTAATTTGTTTCATTTTACCTCGGGCTCTCTCAGCGCACCTGGGACCTAAAAATTGTTGCAGTCTGGAACACAGCTGCAAGGATCCTTCTAAACAGTCATAATCCAGCTTGGCTACAGGGCCTGGCTACAGCTACTAGCCGTAGGCTTCTGGTATAGTGACTATACCAGAAGCAATATGGAAGCTACGCAGTGTTGGCAACCATTCTACTCTCAATACATTGCATGCAGACATGCCTGGATTCAAAACTTTTACTTTAAAAGTACCAACGCCTCCCCTCTGACAAGAAAGAAAAGAAAAAGCACGTAGGCAGTGAGAACACTTCCTGCATTAATTAAGGAAAAGGAGACATTGGCTCAAAGAGCCGTGAGTCGCCCTCTCCAGAGAGTAATAAGGAAGCTAGTGTGACTCAGGTGGGTTTCTGGAAGCATGTGGCTCCAGGGCACCAGAGTTTAGTGTTTTTGTTTCCAATGGCACGTCTGGTTGAGGTAGGTTTGTGAGCATATTGCACAGAGAGGGCATGGAGCTTTCGTGCGAGCTTGGTAGACATTAGCGGTCATTCCTATTTCTTCAAACTGATCCAGGGTATGGGCAGTATAGATAGTCCCTCCCACACCCAGGAGGATTGTGTGGAGATTGATCTTGGCACCTAAAGTTATTTGCACAGTTCACTGTGTTGTTGCTGTGAGGCTTCTAGCTGGGCACCAGGCCTCGTGTCTTCGCAGTATTTGAATTCTACAAAGAAAAGAAAAGAAAAGCCTACGCAAGCCAGGTCCAGCTGCGTGCATTAAGGAAAGGTCCCCTAACTAGCAAGCTAGCTAGGGCCTCACCGAGGAGGTTCACAGGCCCAGCCTAAACCAAGCTATGAACCGATGGGGAATAACTAATGAGGGTCAGGCGGGTTGCTGTCAGCCATGCGCCTGCGGGCGTAGACTCTCCTCCTCTTGCTCTGAACTGCCTCGCCCCCAGTAATGCCCCTGCCAGAAGAACCCTGCAAGTATAATGAGTTCCTGGTGTTTATAATTTTTGTCTTTTAAATCCCATATGCATGCTAAACACAAGCTGGGCTATGCTGACAGGAAGACAAGCTATTTTACTTACTACCAGAGCTTGCTACCTCACGTAAGAAAGAAAATTAGCAATGCCTTTTGGAACATGCCCAGTCTCTCAACTCGAATGAAACGCACTGTCTTCCAATACCGCACAGGCACCTTCTACAATCAAAAACATGCGGTCCGATATAAAAGATCCACTAGCCTGACATGCCCCCTACCTGATTGCCATCACATGGATAGCGCTCTCCACATCCTATCCGGCTGCCAATGTCCTGTCATGCGTAATATGGTAACTGAGCGTCACAATAATGCTTGCAGGATGATTTTGAAACTGGTCAGTGAAGGCTCATATGGGGCAAATCTTGTGCAGTTGGATGCGGGCAACACAAACCGTTTGGCCCAGCACGACCTGCAAGTCCCTGAGCAAATCTCTAATCGTGCTGTACCTTCCAACCTCTTCAAACCCACGGTTTCTATGCAATCCAGACGCAATTCCAGCCGCCCTGATGCAATCTTGGTCACTCCTCACCCAACTAATCCAAACAGACCACCCACTCCACCCTCAAACCGGGTACTGCGCAGTATGGAGAGGACCACAACTCCAGCCCGTCATATTCACTTGATAGAAATCAAATACTGTGAAGATACGAGGCCTGGTTCCCAGCTAGAAGCCTCACAGCAACAACACAGTGAACTGTGCAAACAACTCTAAGGTGCAGAGATTACTATCCACCCAATCTTCCTGGGTGTGGGTGGGACTATCTACACTGCCCATACCCTTGATCAATTTAAGAAATTAGGGACTGACTCACAGAGATCTGAAACACTTGCAAGAAAACTCCATGCCCATTCTGTACAATTTGCGCACAAACTTACCTCTACCAGACGTGCCATTGAAAATAAAAACACTCATCATAACACTGGTGCCCTGGAGCAGCGTGCTTCCAGAAACCCACCTGATCCACATTAACTCCCCTCTCATCTTCTGGTGAGGGAGACTCACGGCTCTTTGAGCCAATGTGTCTCTCTTTCCTTAATTGATGTAGGGAGAGTTTTCTCTGCCTACGTAGTTTTTTCTTTTTCTTTTTCTGGCTCTCTTGTACGCTAGCTGTGTCGCATTTAGGTTTGAGAGCCCTTGGAAAAGAAAAGATGGGTAGTGAAAACACACCCCACATAGTAGAAGAGGAAAAGAGATACTTAGGCCCAAAACACCGTGCATACCCTCTGCCAGAGTCCTTCGGTGAGATTCTTGCTAGCTTTCTTGTGCGTAGACTTTTCCTTTCTTTCTTTACTGTGCGTCAACATTGCCAACAGATTGATTTTGAAAGTTCAACATCACTAACAAGTTCTTAGCGAAGGCTCTTATGGGTCAAACCTTGTGCATATGGATGTAGCCAGCGCAGACCGTTTGGCTCAGCATGACCTGCACATCACTGAGCAAGTATCTAATCGTGCAATACCTTCCTACCTCTTTCAAATTGTTCCCTGCATTCCTGATCAAGCTAGACGGAACTCCAGCCACCCAGACGCTATCTTGGTCACTCCTTGCCCTGCTAACCCAATAGACCACCAACTCCCCCCTCACATTGGGTACTCCGCAGTATGAGACGTAATGAAGAAGTAAGAGGCAGCACAACTCCAGCCAGGCAACTACATGAACTGAGCATCCAAAACCGCCATATCCACTTAATAGAAATCAAATACTGCGAAAATACAAGGCCTGGTGCCCAGTTATAAGCCTCACAGCAACAACACAGTGAACTGTGCAAACAACTTCAAGGCGCTGAGATCACTCTCCACACAATCCTCCTGGGTGTGGGTGGTAATATCTCTACTGCCAATACCCTGGATCACTTTTAAAAACTAGGGATTGACCCGCAAAGGTCTACCAAACTTGCACGAACAGCTCCATGCCCACTCTGGGCAATGTGCGCACAAACTTTACCTCTACCAGACATGCCATTGAAAACAAAAACACTCATTATAATTTTGGTACCCTGGGGCTGCGTGCTGCCAGAAAACCACCAGACCCACACTAGCTTCCCTCTTATCCTCTGGTGAGGGAAACTTACGGCTCTTTGAGGCAATGTGTCTCATTTTCCTTAATTGATGTAGGGAGTGTTATCACTGCCTACGTGTTTTTTCATTTCAAAAAAGCCATAAATCTCCTCCGCCACAAAGCAGGAACAAAGAGGACTAGTTGGGACCTGGAGGGTCTCCGGAAGCACCCGGCTCCAGAACCTGGCTGTGAGAAGTATTTCTGTCTTCAATAGCACGTCTAGTGTAACAAGCTTGTTGGCTTACATAATGGAATGGGCGAGAAGTTTGCAAGCAAGTTTAACGAGTGGGCTAATGGGTTTGCCAGCCTTTTTTGTATCTGAGTACCTGAGATGCAGTGGTTTAAGAACTTCTGTGTGTTGCCTTCCTCTATAATGGACTGATTAGGCACAGACACTTTCTGCTTCAACTATGCTGCCCTCTGAGGCAGGTACAGCTATGCAACCTTTTCCTTTCCCTACCTCTCTCTTTATGACTGTGCGCCTGTTCCTCTGCTAAAGCTTTCATTTGGACGACGTTCTCATTTGCTGAGGACAATTGGTTTCACTCGTAGCACTCCTGGGTTCTTACCTCTGTAAAAGAAAAAAAAATGTATAATTAGCATGGGATAGCTTCCACTGCACCGTCTGGCAGGGCTTCGCCAGTGTCTTGACACTCTGAGTACGGCGCCGAGCCCCTGCCAGGCGGAAAGGTGTGCTTGCGCACACGCAGCTTGAAGGTGGACCAGTTGCCGGCGTTATGTCCAGCAGCATGCCCACGGATGGGATGACGAGCAATGCCCAGGAGAGCCCCCGGCTACTGCAGAGGCTTGACAAGGAGAGTTGGCAGCAACACAAGATTGCGCTTGATAAGGAGTGGATTGTCGCATTTCTGCGTGAAAGGCACCCGTTGCGTCTGGATTTTGCCTCACAGTGCCTGTACACAACTCTCATGTTCGCATGGCTACAGTACGAAGGCCCCCTCCCCGAGCCCGCCCCGACCCCGCGCCAGTTGAAGCGTATAAAAGACAAAGAGAAGAAGCACATGCGCCAAGCAATGAAGGCCCAAGATGCCCAACAGTGAGCACATCGTTTGGTCAAACATAGTGCCCATCGTTTGGTCAAACATAGTGCCCACGGAATCGTGTCTTGGCTTGTGATACGTAGGATTCATGGTGCTACACATGTGAACTGGATGCGTCTTTGGAAGTATGTGGGGCTAAACAGTGGTGGTGATAGTCATGGTCAAACTGGTGTGGGGTCATCCATTGCACTCTGTTTGTGGGAGCTAGACATGGCTGGCTTTGGTCTGCCTGTCATGGGGCTGCACACTACCAGTTTCCTGTGCTTTGAGGCCAGACACACTTGGTTTGACTTGTGCGCGAGGCCAGTGTTGGGGCCACAGATGCCTTTCTTTCTCATCCTGGCGCTAAACATGTGCTTCAATTGGAAGTATGTGGAGCTGAACAGTTGGTGTGAGGGGTATTGGGGCTATACAACATGCAGTCCAGAAAGGTGTGGGGCCACACACAGTACAGCATTTTGGAAGCTAAACATGGCTGATGATTGCTGCCAGTCATGGGGTTACACAGGGTGTTTCTTGTTGCTGTGGGGCTGAACATACTGAGTTTGGGTGTGCGCACATGTATGCTTTGTTGTAGCTACACACATGTCTGTCAATCCTCTGGTTGCTGAACACGTACCTCATTGCTATCCTGGCGAGCATGGGGCTGTACATGAATGTGGCATGGTTTTGAGAAACAGTTTGAGCAACTTCTACGCTTCCTATATCTCTGTTTCTTAGCAACGCAAAAACAGTTGTAGACTTCAGGCTTTTTTTTTAGTTTCAAACTCAGGTCTGGTTTGGTTGCAGGCATCTCTTTATGCTTCAGCTAAGCTGCCCTCGTAGGCAGGTACAGCTATGTAACCCTTTCCTTTCCTTACCTCTGTATTCCTGTTAAAGTGGAGAATTCTTCAGGTAGCAAGCAACTAAGTATAAGTTGAGCAGGCAAGCCACTTGACTCAAGGCTCAGAACGTTTTTATTTAGTTTTTGGAATGAACCAGCCACTGAGTGATTGAATTGAATTTGCACAACTGGGCAAATATTAGGTGCTTCAACTCTGTCAGAAGAGTTTGTAGTGTGACTCACATATTGCATTATGGGTTGCTAAGTTTTTTGAACAGTTGTTTGACAGCATAGCCCGGTTTGCCCATGATTACTCATGGGCCCATTTCTTTCTAACTGTTGGTGAGCGCCAGCAAAATTAACTTGATTGAGTAGCTCTGCAATGAGATGGTTTAATTATTAACTTTTACTCCCCTTAATTCTGAGGAGGATATTGGACACGCCCCCCCGCAAACACAAACACACACTTCTTAGTTTACTAAGGACAACAGTCCTTTTGGTCGACTTGATCCCGTAGGACCACCTTCTGTTGCTACTGGTTGTGGCAGTAACTCAATGCTGAGGGTCCGCGTTTAAGACCTTTTTAGGTGCCCTTGCCTCTCTTGCCTACTTCTTAGCATTGCCTTCCATTCAACTGAGGCCCTTTTGGGACATCGCTATGTCCTGGGCACATGTAAGGAACACACACACACAACCACCAGTCAATTCAATGAGAACAGAGACCTGCAAGAAAGCAAGCAACGCTAGAATTACTTTGCAAAAAGTAAGCAATCGGTGCTTGACTTTAAAAAGATATCATTTACGTGAATTCTGCCTCTTTTCAAAGTAAAGGCAAGATAATTAAACATGCTTAAATCTCTGGAACTGGAATGTGCGTGAGGCTCTCAAGCGCAAGCACGCAAACGAGCAAAGTTAACTCCTGTCAACCTGATCTGCAATTGAGAATACAATGCTCAAACTTCTAAATCAAACATTCAAAAAGAGAGGGGAACTACAGGTGGCAATACCTGCATAGTTTTATTTTCTTCCTTTGTACAAAACAATTGTGTACAAAATCAACACTGTACATGGCATGTACAATACAAACATGTTCAAATGAAGAGACCTGACCAGTTGCCAACACAATATTTCCTCTTCCCCTTTTCAGGGGATTGCAAAACAAGGCAACAGGGGCTACAGGAAAGGATACAAGGGCTGCATAATGCTATAAAATGATGGAATCCTGGCTTTGATTGCCGAGGAAAATAAAATTGATGAAATCATATGAGATGCTGAAATTTGACAGTGACTTCACTCCATCAACTTTATCTGCCTTATCAAATGACCTGCGTATCTGTAGCACTCAGTGGGTTACACCTTTGTATATGCTCTGACCCTACTCCTCGTATGCTTATCGTTGGAGGATAAACAAATTCCATCTGCATTGTCAAATAAAGTGTGTATCTGTAGCTCTCTGAGGGCTACACAGTGCCCTGCCCTGCTCCTCATATGCTTATCGTTGGAGGAGTAACAAACTTCTGACAGCCGTCTGTCCCTTGTCCATGGACTGCACCTATTGGATGCTGCTTTTGTGCAACCATGTGTGGGGATTTCTCATTCTTCCCACAAAGCATCAGGAACAGGCTTCAGGTCCTTAGAGATGTTGATGCATATATATACAGATATTCATGGCATATGCATCAACATCTCTGAGGAACATAGACCTACTCCTCAAGCTTTGTGGGAAGAGTGAGTGAAGCTTTTGAGATAGGTAGTAAATACAGGCCATGGAATGAAGGCCCTGCCAGATGCTGCTGACACTGTGCATACAATTTACAGAGCCGTGTAATTACAGCTCCAATGGCAGGACAATACCTTGGGCCTGCTCCCCATTTGCATGGTAGGGATATGCACAGGGATGCATCTGAGCAGCAGCCTTTGGTTGGTGGTGTCCAAGGTCGATGGAGTGAAGGTGCTGATACTGCTGGTACAAGAGCTGGGATGCTGATCCCTGGAAGCTACAAGATGCCAGCAGCTCGTTTAAGCGTCCCTCCTCCACTCCAGGTCCTGCTGAGGTGAACGTAGGCAGGTGCTCTGCACCAGCAACAAGTTATTTGCACGATAGTAAAGAAGACGGGGTGGGTTGGTCAGGGAGAGCAGTAACCATGCACACACTGCTAAATGATTCAATGTCAGCTTGTCCCCCTACCATTCCAGATCTGGCAACGTAGCTCAAGTCTGTACCTCGAGGCTTGCTAGAAGGGAAGTAGGTACTAAGCTGGACAGTTTGTTCCAAATCCTTTGTCTTGATCAAACTCTGGCTTGCAGATCCCAGCTAGATGCATGAGACGCCTAGCAGAACCTGTTGCTGCCTCTGAAGGGAATTATACTTTTGGGAAAAAGGGTATTCCAGCAACAAAAACTGGAAGCATACAACGTGGCGAGCACCAACCTCTCCCAGCACTCATCAAAAAAGTTCAATAGAGCTTCCATGTTGCTTTTAGAATTCGAAAAATTATTTGTTGCAATGGTTTGTTCTGAAAGCAAGCTGGCTGCTTTTCTGCGTAAACGAAAATTTGCCTGCATGTTCACCTGGTGTGTTGCATCATTTAAGGAAAATTTTGCAAGCATGCATCCACTTTACCTACACATTGCAAGCGCAAATGGGCTAAAGCAGCCCTTCACATCTTGATCACACTGTACAAAATTGGTGTGAAACACCTCTTACTGTGCTTCTTTTCCTGTTGAGAGGGATAAAGGACACTTTTTGATCTGAAGTGTTTTTATCATGCTGAGCAGGGAGCAGGGTGAAAATGTCTCAAATATGAAAATGCCTGGTTTTCACCATTTGGATCTGCTTAGCAGGCACTGAAAATGCCTTAAAAGCAATGGAGCTGCAACATACTTACTTATTAATACTGTAAAGCCATTGGAGATTTTAAGATTCCTGGCAAGTGCACCGAACTTAAAACGATGCCCATGTAATGCGTGGGCAAGCATGCTGTGCGTGACAGGGTATGCAGGCAAGAAAATGCTACCAAATGCTTGTGTCCCTCTTCCATGTACCTGATACAGGATGCAAGGCGCTGCTGGGGAGCACAGCTGGCAGGGCCCTGTGGCCGCATATGCCCAAGCTCAAAGCTGTTCGCTGCAGGGCTGCAGCTTGCTGCATCCCCTGCAATATGCGCTGCTGCGGGAGCAGGCTGGTAGAAGCGAGTTGCTGCTGCTGGTGCAGCTGGAGGTGGTGGTGCCTCTGCTGCTGCTGCTGCTGCTGCTGCTGCTGCTGCTGCTGCTGCTGCACTAGTGGCTGGGTGAAAGTGTGCAGTAGTGCAAAAGCACGGTTGACCTCACTGCGCTCACTGGCACTCCACCCTGCCAGGATATGGGGCTTGACCAGCACTACCTTGGCCAGCTTGGACAAAAACGTCCAGGGCTGTGCCTTCAAGGTGTGCGCGGCACGCAGCAATGTGCACAGCTCCTGCAAAGGTGTTTGGATCAGTCATCTTACATACTGCTCTCAGTAAATGCCTGTAAATTTACATGCTGCAACTAACCTTCATATAGGTTGTCAGTAATTGGCTTGAGCATGTTGCGTAAGCAGAGGTTTGTAGAACTGATGGAAGTGGAGTCTGAGCGTGTCATTTCATCCTTCTTCCTTCTTCCACATCACCCATTTAATACTAAGTCCCAAGCATTGCAAGAACAAAAGCATCTGGCAGCATGGATCTCTGCCTTAACCCTTTCACAAAATTTACAACGGAAAATCTGCAAGAAGTACCTTGGGCTTGAAGCCGAAATGGGAGCTGTTTATCTGGCCCCCTTGCTCCATCCGAAAAGCTGCAACGTTGAAGATCCATTGCAATAGCTCTCGATCAAGGAGTTCAGCAATCTCAAAGGCGTAGACCATGTTGGCCAGGGCCTGCTCAGAACAAATCACAGGAAGTTGTACCAGTGAGGTTTGGAATTGTGTCAGAGCAAGCAGCCTTGGGACTCCTGCACTTCAAAACTCGTCCTTCTGCACATGTAATACACAAAGCGATTTGGAGGAGCACACCAACAGCATGGTCCTTGCCTGCTTGTTAAGGATCTCAAACCCAAGCACTAAACCCCACAGGCTGCTGTACACAAATAGAGCCTGCAGGTGAGCCTCCCTGGATCCCAGAACAAGCTGCTGTGCTGGTATTGCGCATCGCCAAAAGAGTGTTAACAGTCTTCTGATGACTGGCTGCTTGTGCATAGCCTCATGTGTAGCATTTCAAGAACAGTCACCTGCTCATTCAAGCCGCCTGGAATTCTGTATGCCCAGGGCTGCTTCTGCTGGAGGGCAGAGGATGTGGCATGCAGCCTGCACAGGCAATAGATGAAACACACAGCATGATTGTGCGAGAAGAGCACCTGCTGACTATTGCTCACAACTGAAAGGCTTTAGCAGGCGCACTAGGAAGGTTGTGGCTAGCAGGTGAGGATACCCCTGAATTGATGAGGCCATTATGGGAGAATTCACTTTTCTCTTTTGCTCCAAGGTCTTTCAGTGCAGCTGATTTGCAAACGCAAAGACATGCACTCAACATACCAAAAGAGACTGGCCACCGGGATGACCACCATTTAAGCTGCTACCGTTGAAAATTAAAAATGATCAAATGCTCAAAAGGCAAAACCAGGAGATTCAACCTTTGGAATGTGCTGCGCAGATGTGCAGCATCTTGGCCAATTCACTGGGCTCTTCATTGGTTTGGGTTAGGTAACTGTAAGAGAGTCAAATGTTTCATTGAGGAGGCTTAAGAGAGGTCCAAACAGGTGCTTGAAAAAAGCACCCTTTGGCACTCTTGGCATCTTGCTGGTCCCTCTCTGCCCAGCCTTGCTCATCTGTAAAGTAGCCGCACCTGGCTATGGCCTTGCTGCGCACACCCTTGAATGGGATGCTTAAAGCTGTTTGCAACGAGGACACAGGCAGGTGCAGCTGCTTCATTAACGTATTCTGTGAATGTGTGCACTTTATTAGGAGTAAAGTTTGGGGGTCCAGGGGGCTGGGGCGGGGAGTCCAGATACTGGCCTAACTTTGGCAGGGAAATGCTGAAAGCAACGCAACAAGTACTGGGTGCACAGTTTGGGGAGTCCACTTTTGCAAATTGGCAAACAAGGTGAGGCGCCAGCGTCAACTCATCAACTCCTGAAGTTGCATCAAAAAGCAGGTCTGCATGCCCAGGAGGCGAGGACACAGTTGAGTCCATAATCTTGACAGCTCCCAGTCCCAACATTATAGTCCATAGCCTTGATAGCTCCAAAAGACCCTTGCTTAGAGCTGCTCCCTTTGAATGAGATCCAGGAATGCACACATTCACGCCTGGGCCCCCACACTTGGCAGGGCGTACATCGAGAACATATTGTATGGACCCATACTCAGGTAGCGACCAAACACAGCACTTGCCTGGTCTCAGCCTTAAAACCAGTTTTGCCACGCATCTGCTCATAACCCAAGTGCACTGGAACCAAATTTGACCCTCCCACTAACTCATTTCAATGGATCAGGTATGACCCAAAACCTACCTAGAAGCCAAAGTATGGGGTAAGTACTGGTTAGAGCCTGCATCTTGGAGCCCTTTTCCAGAGCTGGACAACTCCCCCGTATCGCTGGACATGCTCTTTCCCGGTTTTCATTCTCAAATTCTTCCATAAAACATTATGTTCACCAAAATTTGATGAAAATTAGAGGACCCCAGATCACTCTCCTGGCCTCAGATCACCCTAAAATGGCCCACAGCTCCATCTTTACTCCCAATTTTTTGCATTTGCGACCTCCATATACATTCTTCCTGCATATTTAAAGAAAGCAAAGAAGAAAGTCAAAATTTGACCTTTTTGGCACTCCTTGTGCTGGATTTTCTTAAAGGGAGATGATTGAAACCCAGTATTTCACCAACCACTGGTTTTTTTTCAATCCATTTATTTTGCAATGATATTTGCATTTGATATATTTGGTACAAGGACTCCAAATCACCCAAAAGCACCCAATTTGGTGCAGTGGGTGGTCAGGTATGGAGATTTTGTGTTCAAAAGAAGGGTTCACGCTGTGGCCAATTTGACGTACGTCCCGTAATCTTGGACAGTGAAGCCATAGTGCAATAGACACATTTTGCTACATTTTGCAACCAAGCTTAAGTGTCCAAGAATATGGGACACCTATGCTGGGAGCATTTTAAAAGCATCTGTCAGGGTGGGGGGGGGGAGTTGTCCAGCTCTGACCCTTTTCACATGAACAGGCTAACATTGGCCTGAAGTGCTTCAAAAAATGCCCCTGTCTTGTCTCCAGGGCTTAAACTCCACTTTTTTTCCTGCAGGGGCGCTAAGCAAGTCACTTTCTATATTCTGCACATTTACTTTTGTGGCAAGCACTCCTTAATTCCTGGCACAGCATGGCTGGGATGACAAGGAAAAGACATTTTTGCCCTCTTGGGCTCTGTCCTGTTCCTCTCTGTCCAGCCTTGCTCATCCGTAAAGTAGCCGCACCTGACAATAGCCTCCTTGCGCACATTCTTGAACATTCCAAAGATGTGTGCATTGCACGCGCACTGCGCTCCTAGGATTGAGGCAAAGCTCCACACCAAGTTCACCATGGCCTGCAAAGCCCAGAAAGACAGGTAAAAGGTGCACCCTTGTGTCATCAACACCACAAGGATGCAAATACATGCACAGGTCATAAGCAGCAAGCAAAGAAAAGGGTAAGATGCTCAAGAGTCACATGTTTAAGTTCCAGGAAAGGAGATTCCTTACTGAAGGCTTAAGGCATAAGAAAAGAAAAGAAAAGAAAAGAAACGTCTACGCAGGCCTGAGGCCGCGTGCATTAAGGGAAGATTCCCTAACTAGCAGGCTAGCAGGGGCCTCACCAAAGGGCCCTCAAACCTACACTAGACACAGCTAGTCTAATGAGAGCCAGAAATAGAGCTAATGGGGATCTGGGGGGTTGTCCGCCATGCTCCTGGGCGCCCGAACTCTCCCTCTCCCATTTTCTACCGCTGCGCGCCCAGCAAGCTTCCCCCCAGTAGGTTCTTGAAAATGAAGAGCATGTCTGGCGTTAATAATGGTTGTCAATTTTTGGATAGCACGGTAACTAAGCTTGAATGCCAGTGATTTAGCTTTGTAAATAGTTAGGCCCAGATTGACAAGAGCTTTGATCGTGTGCTCATTGTAAATGGTGCCAGCCACACCAATCAAGATGATGTGCAGAGTCATCTTGTTATTCCTGTTTGGATTTCTCAAGCTGCAGGATTTTTGTCTGGTTAAAGTACGAGCATGTTGAGCTGTTGCAGTTTCTATAGCAACGAAGGGGTTGGTGTCAGACAAAGTTTTAGTTCAACAAGGTGAATGTCCCTTTCTTGAGAAGGGATCTTGGAAGGATCAAAGTGAGCTTTTCGGCCTGGGATAGAGCGCACAAAGATAGCATCAGGGCATAAGAATCCTGGAAACTGTTTGCCTTCAAAACTTTGTTTAGGTCCAGTTTCTTTTTGCAAAACACAATGTATCTATCTTCCAGACATGCAATTTTGTGTGCCTGTGTGTGAAAACACAAATGAATGGACAAAAATGGACGCTTGTCTATTTGTGTGTGTGTGTGCCAACACGAAGTGGTGAATTCCCCTCTATTGGGGCACACACCTGGCAGGAGACGTTGGCAGAAGGCAAGTTCTCCTGCCAGGTGTGTGCAGCCATAGAAGGGGGATGAGACACTGGTTGATTAACTAGTGTTAAGACACAAACACACACACACGCCTGCACACATGCACGCACGCGCGTGCGCACGCACACATACACACACATACACACACCGTTCATCCATCCATCTATCCATCCATTCATTCCTTGACTCAAGTATGCATCAAAACATTACTCTTCCTTGCCAAGTATGGAAGCATTGCTTGGTTTGGTTTGGAGCTTTACTCCTGTGCTTGACAAGGAGAAATTCGTGCATGCATGGATGGATGGATGGATGAATGAACGATATACGTAATTATTCAATTAATGGATGAATGAATAGGTAGATGATCAGATGGATAGAAAAGAAAAGAAAAGACTACGCAAGCCATGTCCAGCTGCGTGCATTAAGGATGGATAGATGGATGCATAAAATGAGTGAGTAAGTGAGTGAATTGAAGAAAGAAAGAAAGAAAGAATGATATGTGTGTGATTGTGTGTGTATGTGTGTGAGTTGGTGTTTTGTGAATTTAAAGAGTTCAGCTCCAAACAGCACACTTTGTTGCACACACCTGGCAGGAGAACCTGCCTTCTGCTTCTGCCATGTAGTCGCACAGCTTCACCGCCGTGACATCAAGTGACGCAAGCATGTGGCTGGCTGCATCCGCCAATGCTTCTAGGAAAGCCATGCAACAGCCAGGACTGCCTGCCGCACCATCCAGCTCCTGCAATGCACATTTCACACACGTGCTAGCGTGCCATTGGGGTTTTTCCCTTGAGCAGGTGTGCATCAGTGCAGAAGTCTACATGCAACTTTGATTTTGCCTACAAATTGATGCCTCTTCAGCTCCTGCATGCTGATGTTTTAAACAGTGTTGATGAGGGTAGTGAGCTTCTGGGCAAGCAACCAATTCAAATCCAAAGGCCTTCATTTTCCAAACCGCTGTGCATTGCAGAGATGCATGGAGGGTGCTTGCCCCACCCTTGCACGTTGCCTGGCTTACTTTTGAGCAGGAAGTAGAGCAAAGATGCAGCTTTGAATCGGCGCTCAGGAAACCTGGAACACCAATTTCCCATGGTATGCGCACTGAGGCCGGATCCTTTGCAACTGCACCGATCTTACCTCATCCTTGCAGCTTGCACCTCTGTCCAACGATGATGCTTGGCACTTGCCCGAGCAATGACATGCCCCAAGTTTTTGTGCAAGCTGACTTGCTCTGGCAGGTGTCAATGCCATAAGTTCCCCTATATCTACGTCTGTCCATTTTGCCATACAGCCAGGTTCTCATTGTGATACCCACATCACAGTGATACTCTGATCGACAGTTTGCAATCACAATGATCTGCCTGCATTGATCACAGGCAGGTGTCATTGTCATTATATTCTTGCTTGCAAAGCAACAATCTCTTGATCTGCCTGCATGCTTTTTGAAAGGAGGGAGTAAGCTGCTCCCACAGGGCAGCAATTGATGGGCACCTCCAATGTGTAACACAATTTGCCTAAAAGATGACGCAGGCTTTCTTTTTCATCTTGTTTTCTTTTCTTTCCTTTTCTTTGCCTAATAAAATACAGGGAAGGCGCTTGAAGTGGCCTCCTTATTTAGCAGGGTGTGGCAGGCTTTTAAACATTGAGAACAGACGTGCAGCTTCAGATCAGCATGCATAGGGACGTTTACGCAAAATTTGTGCAGACTGCATTCAAGGTGATCTGCAATCATAGACTTAGCAATGGGATTACCCTGTGCACTGAACCTTGAGCTCTACCTCTGTCCTGTGAAGCGCGCAGCATGCATCAGAGCGATCACACACCTCAAACTTCCCAGGCACATCACACATCTTGGTGCGGATGTGCGCCAGTGCCCAAACGCTGTTGGACAACGCCTGCAAGCAGCAGGGCATGTCAATGTTATGAGTGTGTCCAGAGAAACCTGAAATATCAAGGCAATGTTCATGACTAGGTGCATCACTTTTGCCTAGCACTAGCACTAGTAGCAGTAGCACTCATGCAGCTGTGCTATGATTCACAAGGGCCTCGTGTCAGACACTGCAGGACAGAGGAAATGCAGATCACTATTACCTGGTCGTCAAAAGATTTGCCACTTCATTTGACGCCCAGCTGAGAGGATTGTATAGATATCTGCATCCTCTCTAACCTTCTGTGTCTAAAACAAGGCCTGTGTGTGTCTGCTATAGCTGTAAGAAGGCAAACGTGAAGCACTTGGCCAAAAATAGGTGAGTAAATTTGTCCTGTTTTTAAGGCACCTCAACTTGAAAAGACATGTGGTTGAAAGTTCACTTCATACTGCCTCAACACTTAAACTTCAAAAGAAGGTTTACCACCATTAAATCTCTCACCTGGGCGTCAAAAGACGCTGCAAATGTAGGATCCCTGAGCATGGTCGTCATCCTGAATACAGGGAGTGCGCCGAGTGCAAACATTGTGAAAGAGTAAAAGAAAGACAAATCTACGTCAGCTAAAAGATTGCGTGCATAAAGAGAAAGTTCCCTTAACTGGCAAGCTAGCAAGGTCCTCATAAAAAGACCATCAAACCTAAATTAGACACAGCTAGCCTTGGAGAAAGTCAGAAACAGAGCTAATGGGGGTCTGGAAGGTCATCGGCCATGCTCCTGACGCCCGGACTCTCCTCCTGCTATCCACCGCCTCATGCCTAGCACCCCCCCTAAAGCCCCTTAAAAGATGAAGAGCATACATGGCGCTAATAATATTTGTCAATCGTTGGATGGCATGGTAGCTTAAAGTGGATGCTAGAGGCTTGGCTTTTTGCCTGATTAGTCCCAAGTTGATGACAGGTCTAATGGTGTCATTGATGGAGGTAATGTTCAACACACTAATTGAAAAAACGTGCAAGGTCAGCTTGTCTCCCTCTGTGTGTGCGTGTGTGGTGCCCTGTTTGGTGTCCAAGGACCTCTGGCGTGTTAGACTTGTGTGTCCCGTGCCCGGAGCCTCTGCAGCTAGTGAGACCTTTAGGGGCCCTCAGCTCGTCTGGCGGGGACCGTGTTCCTGTTCCTGCTTTCCAAACTGAATGAGCCCCTCAGCTTTTCATGCTGAGGTGGTTTAACTCACCTGAAGGAGCTTTTCCTGTCTCCCTTGTTTTCCTTGAACTTTTTTGCCCCTGTCCCTCTTGCTTTCTTTGTCTTTTCTTGCCCCTGCCCCTCTTGCCTTCCAAGATTTTGCGCCTGCTCCTCCTGCCTCCTCTTCCTTTTGCAGTTTGTGTTCATGCTTTGCAAAGGCCCTCATGGAAAGTTGCTACTTCCTTGGGTCAGTGTAACCGGAAGAAACAAATGTCACCTTGTTGTTCCTGTGCAGGTTTCTTGAGCTGAGGGTTTTGAACCTGGCTATAGTGTTGGCATGCTGGGCAGTCGTGAACATTGAGAGGTGTACCACTGCATACAAGCTAGATGTTATCCAGACAACATTTGCCTGCATACATTTTTTCAGGAAGCGCCAAGTGGATAAGGTAGCTTCTCTCCCCAGTACAGCTGGTCTTAATGATCTTCACTCTCCACTTGCCTGATAACAATAGCCATCATTGTCTCATGGCTTGGGTCAGCCATCTTGGCCAGTGACCAGAGAAGGTTGGCCAATCCCTGCAAAACACATACACACACAGATACACACATGATGCTAACATCAATATGAGGCCTGGGTGTCGTTGAATGGCATGCTCAAATGAGTTGAGGTCAAGCTGCACAATATGCATTAGGCAACAAGGCACTTCACATGATGCCATTTCTTCTTTTTGCTTTTGCCTGCAGGTAGCACGCCTGCCTGTGCCTGATCCTTGCGTTTTGGACAACAGGGCAATGACCTGCTGCCTTCAAATGTCAAGCCTCACCAAGGAGGCAGTCAAAGAAGGGTGCATACCTGGCTGGACGATTTGGCCAGGAAGTGCACTGCAAGTGGGGACACTGCCCCAACAATGTCTTTTGCTGCGCCGTCCGCCACCTCCAGCTTGACGAGAGCCCTTCAAGCAGTTCACAATATGAGCACACGTAAGCAACCTCACTTCATGCACTGCACAAAATCATGGTCCTTTGATTGTTGAGCTCTCTTCCATTTCTGAATTTGAGGGCACACAATACGCATAGTTTTTGCAGATGAGGTGGAAACTCACCACACTAGGTTGCTGACGCAGCGTGCGTCCAGCCCCTTGATGGGAAGGTCCTCCAGCAGGGCAACTTGTGCACGCAGTAGGTGGGCCTGGATACCACCTGGATATGAACAGGCAGAGTGTGAAGTGTGAGGGTACAAAGCACAACCTATTTGATCATGCATTTGGGCCTGCAATGCTAACATTCTTGAGGACACGGGCTTCCTTTTGTTTGCAGCAATTAAGCAAGCTGGATATGTGTGACTCTGCACCAAGGCTCAATCCGAATCAGATGTCAGGGAGGAAAATCTGTTCTGGTTTCTTGGATGCATAGAAAGGGATAGAAAACCTACCAAGGAGCAGGTGGAAAGCAGGGCTTGCAAGCAGCTCCTGGTGCCATTGTGCACGCTGTCCAGCAGCAGGAATGCTGCAAAACATCCGTGCCAAACGGTAAATGCAGGTCGCCATGTTGATGGCGTCCAAGCAGAGACCGTACTGATGCACAAATGCAAGCAGCTCCTCCTGCAAGGTTGCATTGTTCACAAGAAAGAAATACTGCCTTGCTTCTCAACAGGCAACACAGATGCACAAATGCATATGCTGCAACCCATAGGCAGTCTGGCTGCTCACTCTACTTGAGTATAGCTTGCTGAACTTCATTAAAGCGTTTCATGCGCTTGAGGCTGCTGGCGATGCAAGCACCAACTTAATCAATAACATTCGCTGATGTATAGCGTAGAGTATTCATCGAAACAAAAGCTCGGGCATCCAAGACTTTCTCTTTGCAAGCTGACTGGAGGCGAGTGTGCACAAAATCCTCACCTTGCTTGCAATGGATGTGATCCACCGCAGCAATCGAGGCTGCCAGGGTGCAGCAGCTTCAGCCAGTAAGTGTTCTTGATGATCAACTTGCTGCTGTGCCAATGCATCAGCCACATGTGCAGGGCCTGCACAGTGTTTGGGGGCAAAGGAAGAAAGGAAGTTGTTCAGTGCAGTGTGGTTGTGTCCCTGATTCCTGCTCACTGCTGGCCTGGTGAGCCCCAGCTCCCCCTCATTGGCAATAATTATCCTCTGATAACAGGCCAAGATGCACAGGGGAAGCACATTGGCACGTTTGCAGCCTCAAGAAGCCATTGACCTTATCTCGCGACAAGACCAGCTTCCGTTAGCTCCCTTTGGGACCTTCATTGCCCTAAATGCCACAACCTCCTTTTTTACAGGCGAAATTGATGTTAAATATTAGGCTGCATGCCAAGAGGTGCGGCAAGGTGTGCAGGGCACGCGCATTTGCAAAATTTACCTGCCAATGCGGTCCCCAGCTCATGCGATTGGAAGGCGTGGGCACAGGATGCGGAGCTCTGCAGTGCAGCAGCACAGTGAGGTCAAGAGAGAGCTTGTGAGTGACAGGGGCACGTGTGCAGAAGGGTGGCCAGGAGTAGAAACAGTGACATGTACATGTGTGCAAGCTTGCACACGGATTCCAGCATCGGTGAGCTCAACCGCACGCACGCACGTCATCGCTGCCAGCATCGCTGACGGAGGAGGGCTCGGACAGCAAGCGCTTGTGGTGCCCCACCGCATCGCTGTCCTCAGACGACGTCGAAGTCGACAGTGTCATCGGAGGAAATGCGGGAGAATCCCGGGGCCCCGTCCACCTTACCTACCGTTCTTGATGATGATGATAAAAATATGAGGAAGTTTCCCGGGGGTGGGCGACGGTTAAGTCGGAGGAAAAGAGTAAATTCACTCTTTCCTGTCGATGGGGTTAGGGTTTGAGCTAGAGGCAGTGTCCCCTCTCAAATTTTGGTTTAAGAATGCCGGAAAATGCACCCTCTGTGCCATGCCTGCTGGCCCCACAATTGTCAAACATGACCATGAGCCAAACAGCCCCTGCAGCATATAGTACCCTAGCTTCTCAGCCGATGCCAGACCTGCAGGCTGAGGAAGTTCCAGAGCAGCATTTTCTGCACAGACTCTATGCCCAAGCTGTCCAGGCGCTGACAGCTGAGCGAGCAGGCAAGTCCCAAGCATCCTTCACCTGCACAGGAACTGTTGGCCAACAGTTCCATGGAGGTTTTGTCCTCACGTACAAGAGCTAGCTCCTGATGGTTAGAGAGAAGAGCATGCTTGGTGAGAGAAGAAAAGTGTGGAGAGCGAGAGCATTTGAAAACACACCCTGCCGCAAGCAGACACCGCAGACGTCGACAAAGTGGGGCTGCCGGCATTGCCGCTCGAGGGGGCGGCAGCAGCTGCAGCTGAAACAGTGCACAGACCTGTGCATACTACCACAGCTTTACCAGGAGGCAGCAGTCCAGCTCTGGTGGCTCCACCTCCACAGCAGGCTCAGCAGCAGCCTCTCCTGCACGGCCTGGGCTTTGCCACCTTCACAAGCAGTGCGCAGAGGCAGAAGCGGTGGATCGCACATGCTGTCATGCTGTGCCACCCCAGAGCGCAGGCAAGCAGGTTCCAGGCAGTGTACTCAGGGCCTCAGGATGCAGGAGGAGCAGCAGGCAGCAGTGCTTTAGAAGCTGGCGAGCTGGGTGAAGCCAGCCATGAGGCAGGATCTGCCTCTGCCGATCAGCACAGGCAAGCAGCCGAGCTTGAGCAGAAGGCCTGCACAGCTAAGCTGTACAGCTTCATGAGCTTCCAGGCTGCCCCCTTACGTTCTGCAAGCAATGCAGGCTTCAGAAAAGGTGCAAAATGGTGATCCAGGGGCTCTCACACAAGTGAGGTGCCATCGATTGCGCACAGCTTCCTCAGTGTGGCTACAAACAATCTGTGCCAAAGGGCCTTGTGTCTTGTGCATCCATTCATAGCATGCAAGCCAATGGGAATATGATTCAAACTTCGACTTTCATTGATTCTTGGCAGCAGCAACAGGGTATGTAACTCAGCTTGACGTGTGGAATGGTATGGGGAGTCTATGCAGCTGCATGCAGTTTAGTGTTTGGTTTGCACCTTGTGATGGTTGCCTTTGCGGCAGCTGCTTGATGTGTACGTATCTTTGAAAGGGGGATGGTGCAATCAATGCTTCTGCGCAACTGTTCACACTGCTTTGCCTTCATTGGTGTCGGCCACTTCGATGTGTTGCAGTTCCTTGGACACAGTTTGGGCTTCAGCTGAAGGAGGTGGCCAGCAATGATGTGGAGCCAGGGAAAGGTTAGTGTTATTTTGTGGTTTTGAAATCTAAAGTGGAGCAAGATGGGCGAATTTGTCGCGCCTGAAGCTCTTAGCGCACAGCTGCAAATGCCTGGCCTCCAAAGCCACGAAGCAAAGCCATTAATACAAGTGCTCATGGAGAGAGCTGCAAAGTGTGACCCTTCAGCGTTCCAGGCTTGTTCTGCACTCTGCAGGGAGTGACACATGCTTTCTCCTTTGCGTGTCCTTGCTGCTTCCAGGTGTCATCGAGTACGAGCAAACACACTGCTGCACACTGTGAATTCATTGCCGCACGCTATCCAGGTGTAATTGCGTATGAGCAGCTCGGAAGTGTGGAGGACAGCCGCACTCAGAGTCGCCTGGAAGTTTGCGCCCTTCACATTTTCAATGAAGCAGAGGTGCCCAGGCCATCTCCAGAGAACAGCCAGGAAGCGGTGAGCGGTGAGCAAGGGTATAAGGCTCTTGATCGGGGTCCATTTTGTGCTGGCTGTGCACGCGCCCAAGGGCATAGCAATGTCCCATAAGGACCCCTGCAAAAGAAAGAGATCAGGCAGGATGAGAAAAACAGCAAAAGATGCAGGTGCGAGTTTTTTACCAGCAAAAAATGCTCGGGCTCCTTTCTGTGCTCGCTGTGCACAAAGGTTCCGCAGCCTTCCAGCAGGCACCGTAGCTCAGTGGTGCTTCTCTTCTCTCTGCAGGATGGCAGGCAGGCTGCTGGCCAGGACAGCGTTGACCTGCCTACACCACAGGCAGCTAAAAAGCTGGGCAGGCAGTCAAAAGAGATCAGAGTTCCAGCATTATCCCAGGCAAGCCCCTTCATCTGAGCACTTGTTTTCTGCTCCATTGCAGGTTCCTTCACTGAAAAATCCCACTGCTTGGAGGCACAAAAAAAAAGGAAGAAAGGAAAGAAAGGAAAAAATCCACTGCTTGGAGGCACACATGATGGGAGAAGCATCCCAGGTTGCTTCTCTGGTGCAAATCAACTCAATCTCAGGTTTTCTTCCTTTACCATCACATCCACCAAGTCAGCGTTCAGAGCAGTAAGTCCACATTCAATGCACTTTTTGCGTACTCCAATTCAATGTCTTGATCTTTGATGCTCTTCCTTTGTTGTCACTCTCAGCGGTCAGAGCAGAAGCTTGTAGCCACTGCGATCCACAAGGCGTTACAGGTGAGACTCTTGAAAGAACAAATTATAAAGACGTCAGCATTTTCATTCCTGATTCATCTGCAAAGAGTGTCGATGCTAGTGGCTTAGTATGGATGTGCAAGGCACTAAATGTACGTGCCATGATGTATGCCAAGGCTTCTGTGCCACAAAGCTGCCCAATTTGTCAGGCTGAGAAAGTGACGCAGCCATAACAGTGTCTTAATATCCCATGACAAAGTTCACCCTGTTTCTTGTGTGAGCATTGCTAATAGTGTTTTCTTAGTAAGAAAATATTACGTGTATGCAAGTAGTGCACCGTATAAGTACTCCCTCAGTTGTTGATTGACCTGCCAAAGTTTAGCCTTAGGATTAAAGCTTTACATGCATGCTTCAAGCCAACTCGTTGTCAAGGTTGTTCAGCAGATTGGCTTAAAAGGCCCAGATTTGACCTTAGTCTTACCCTTGTGCCAGCACCCCTTGAACTGAGAGAGAGAGAGAAAGAGAGAGAGAGAGAGAGAGAGAGAGAGAGAGAGAGAGAGAGAGAGAGAGAGAGAGAGAGGGAAAGAGAGAGAGAGAGAGAAAGAGGGAGAGAGTGAGAGCTGTAGAAACTAACCAGACAGGGCTTTAATGTAAAGGAAGTCTCCTTTGACAGGATGGGGATTTAAAAAAGCGATTGCACTTGCATGATATCCCTGGCAATTTAGATTTAAGCAATAGTTCCGGCTGTGTCTTCCGGCCGTCTACATCTGTACTGTGCATTCTTGCCTTCCAACTCGTAAAGTGCAGAATCTGAAGATGCATGGAGACGGCATGTTTGGGCTCAACAAAGCAGAAGTCCGCACAAGTCTTGCCATTCCATGCCTGGCATCCAGCCTTTCATCCATCATCACGTAAGCAAGTTGCAAGCATGCTGCCCATTGCTCTTGGCACGTTCTAAACCAAATCTCAATCTGGTTGCAGTCTAAGCTTACCTTTTTATTTACTGAAGGTTGTGTTGGGTCTCAAACTTCCGTAAGATTGCCAATATTTCCCTGGTACACAAGGCAAAAAATTCTACAAGTACTATAAAATGCAGCCCTTTTTTAGCAAAATGTTGAAACTTTGATTGCTTGATCAAACTTGCAATTCACAACACTGGGAAATAAGCTGCCCATCCAAGTGCAAGCTACCTGAATGTGGTGCCACAACCTTTGTTTGCATAGGAGTAGGTCCCTCAATGTGTCACCTTTTTCTTAATTGATGCAGGGCAAACTTCCTCTGCCTGTAACAACTCTTTTGAGGTTCTGTGTGTGCGCACCACTCAGGGACCCATGAGGTCTTGGGCAATGCATGCCATGCAGTGCTGTACAAAGAGCTCAGGGAAAAAACTTTTGGTCTGTTTCATCCCACCCCTCCTTGCCTTGCAGGCATGCTTCAAGCCCCTTATTGCCATTTACGTGTAGACTCCTCGCATGTGATGCCAACAACATCCACGCAGCTTTGCATAACCAGATCTGTGCATTGGCAGCAAAGGTGAGCATTTTTATGAAGTGTCATTCTTGTCTCCTTAGCAATTTACGGGTGCTCACCTGTGAGCTGAACATTGGTTGCCCAGGCTGTGGGGTAAAGTTGAAAGCAAAACACTCAATGTATGATATATTGAGGTAAGATTCAAAATAGGAACAGGAGAGCCTAGGGACACGATTTGATGTGAGTAAGCACACACACAGGATCCTGAACAGCAAAAGCATGGCTTTCATCCCTACCGGTTGTGATGAGGTGGCATGCAGTCTTTGCATGAATGCGGCTCCTATTCCTTAATTGATGTAGGGAGTCTCTCTGCCTACATAATTTTTCTTTCCCTTTCAGTTTTATGGCTCACAGTACTGATGTTGCTCAGTCATGGTATGAATAGTTCGCAAAGAGGATACACAGCACTACTCTCTACACCTCCCAGGTTCCTAGTGGGCATATTTTTACTGACACATTATAGAATCAGAACTTCTGCACATGCCACCGTGCTCAGTGCTGGGGTTGAATCATTCTGCTGCTCACCCTAATCAGCTGCCTTGGCAGAGCATGGTGAACACACAAACAAATTAGCCAAGTATCATCCCTAGATGGCACTTCCTATGAGACCCTTGTCTGTTCATGGCGCGCCCTTTTCTGTCCCCAGGTATTTGCATCTTGATCTAGGCAAGCGCACGCTGAGAAACATAGCACGCTTTTGTTTACATGCTCACACTTTAAGAGTTGAGACATCACTTTGGCAGGAGCACACATCTGCTTGTGATAGGTGTGACCAAGGAGGACTCCAAGATGAAAGCATGCCGTGTTCCTTTGTTCTTATGAGCCTGTGTGTTCTTTTTGAAGGACTTCTGCACATTTGTTCCCTGACTTCCCCTCCACTCACAGAATTTTACTGGATGAATCAGGCGCTTTCTTCTATTCTCAAGCTAGCTCTGATGATGCTTTTCATTTCTTGCAGAATCAAACTAATGAGACTTATCGTTTTATTTCCGATCTCATGGATATTCTTTGTGCAGTTGGAACAGTTGAGCAGGCCGAGCAGCCAAACTACCTGGCTGAAGGTCAAACCCCATTGTAACCATTGTAACCATCATCCTCATCAGGTCTCATGATCTTATGCCCTGCATCCATTGCGCATGGCTGCAGGAGATTCACCATGCAGGCCCTTCTCTGACAGATGTGAACCCGATAGCTGCGCGTATGCATGGTGGGGGGGCTGCAAACCAGCCAGGCAGAGCACATCCAGTAGCGCAGGAACAAAGTCCAGGCCTGGCCCCCCCTGAGGTGTGCGCAATCCAGGAGGGATTAGCTTACAACTTCAAGGGCTTGAGTCATCAGGTGCTGCTGCTGCATGCCAAGTGATCTCAGTTGCTGGCTCACAGTGTGCTTGGATTTGGAGCACGCGCATGTGGCCAGGTTCAGAGGTGCAGACGTGACACACATCTTTATGTCCACTTTTTGACTTGCATGAGCAAGGTTTGAAAAGCATGCGGACTGAACATGATGAGGTTTTTGCTATTACCCTTTGGTTGGGAGCTGATGGGTCAAGTATCTGTTATCAAGCAGCATACTTTGAGAGATCAGCATCAAAGTCAGTAAAGGCTAACAAATCTGCTAAAATTGCTAAAATCACATCCCTTCTTGCACTGTAGGCTACTACTGATGATCAAGTGCTGCCAGACACGCGTCCCTGGCCGGCGGCTGAGCAGAGCTGCCTGGATGATACATCAGAAGCGCAGCAGCACTGCAACACTCTGCTGGTCCCACGTCCACAGCCCTCCAAGCGCACTCGCTCCAGCCAGCCTTGCATCCCTGCTTGTGAAGGGAGTGTCACACACTCCTGGCAAGAGCCCCCTGCTGCCATGCACCCATCTCCTGGTTGCTGCCAGCATGACTTTGACCCTGCCTCTGATGAGGTTGGGCCAGCCACAGGAGGCAAAGGCCTGTGCCCGGACCCTCTTCAAGCTTTCATGCCCCAGCCCCAGCACCAAGCTGCATCAAGCACTGCTTTCCATTGCCACAGAATTCTGCGCACATGCAGCCCCAACCCATCTCAAATGCAACATCCCTTGAATGCGCAAGATGGCTTGCTGCAGCGCGCACAGCAGCTGTATAACGTGCGGCCCCTGAAGAAGCCAGCAGTGCAGCCGTTGGAGTCGGCTGATGATGATTGGCTGCTGTGATCTGTGATTGGCTGAAGCGGAGCCGCTGGAGTCAGGTGATGATGATTGCCTGCTTTGGGGGGATGAAAGGAAAGAAATAAAAAGACAAACCACGTACTACCTAGTAGGTGGAGAAATTTTCTCCCTACATCAAATAAGGCCCTATTCTCCCAGGGATTAAGGGGATGCATTGGCTGGTCCATGACGAACTGAGTACCCGTAGACATGATAGGATCCTTATCCTTAATTGATCCAGAGCGAACTTCTTCTGCCTATAGTTCTTCTAGGTTTTCTTGATATGATGTGAAATGATCCACTGGCTCTAATCTGCTCAAATGACGATGCTGATGTGATCCTTCAGCACTATGCTGCTCTAAGGAAAAAGTGGTGTGGTCTACTTGCATCCTCTGTTTGCTTTTTACTGGGTGATAGCTTAGCCTTTTCTTTTTTCCTCTTCCTTAATTCAATAAGCAACAAATACTGTGAAGCTTACCAACTTGAAGACACAAAATAGAGGAGCGCAGCATCAGGTAAATATGGTACGATTTGACCTTACGAGGTCATGAATAAAGTGGCGGTCGGGAGGCTGAATACCGCAGGGTCAGAGGACTCCAGGCCAGGGACCAATTGTTGGTTGGTGTGATGGAAAGGTACAGAGCAGAGGTTCAGTAAGATCTGATCATTTTCCCTGTCCAGTATTGTTCCTGAAAGAAAGAAAAAAAATGAAAAACCACGTAGGCAGAGGAAACTCTCCCGACATCAATTAAGGAAAAGGGGACACATTGGCTCAAAAGAGCCTTGAATCCCCTCCACCACCTGCCATATAGCACACAAAGAAGGCAGAAAAAAACTCCTCACATCAGTTAAGGAAAAGGAGCCACATTAGTTCGAAGACCCCCTCCACGGCAAAATTCAGGCAAAGAGAAGCATGGCAGGCAGAGGAAGACAGATCCAGCAATGAGAAAGAGAGTAAGATGAAAGCCGAAAGACTGGAACTCTACAACGAGTTGCAGAGGCCCATATGGGAGATTGCTATGTCTTGGGCGCACTGCTAGTGTGCCGGAAGAGCGTGTCAGAAAATTAGAAATTACAGTCAGTGACTGCAGTGGGAGCCAAGCTGGGAGCCAGAAGGCACCAAAGAAAAATGGCCAATTTTCCTCCAGCACATTCTTGAATTCAACCCCACAAGGATGAGCCGAACCTCTCCATACCTTCTGCTGACCTTGAATCAGAACACCTTAAAAGGCAAGAATTTGACAAGGCAGACAGGAAAAATACATAAGAACAAAAGCTAGACACAGAACTCTGCAACAAGGTCACATTTAATGTCAACCCAAACCCACAAGCAGACTTTATAGGGACTAGAATCCAGTCACTGGGTGCTGCAAATTCTGGATCACAAGCGTTGACCTTGTTAGACCAAAGACCTACAACACAACAGACTCCACCCCAGAGCAGAGGCCATTAACTCGCCCTCCACACCTTCCATACCACCCCTGGTACTACCAGAGATGTACTCCTCAAAGGCGGCATGCACCTACGGCACAGATGGCAAATGCCAAGGGATGCTCGCCCCAAAGCGCATTGATATCCTTTACAATGCATTTGACAGAGCCAAGCACAGTGGAACACATGACACAATTCAGACTTCTCCTAAAGCTTTGCCTCTGAGCTTATGGGCCTCTTCTCACGCTCTATCTTGAACAGCAGCAAACACCAAAGTAAAAAAATTGAAGACTCCTATATGCGCATCCTACCTGATCATATCCGCTCAGCCATCCAGAACTACTTCTTCTTGAGATGGGCATTAGTGACCCAGAAAAAAATGGTCTCACACCACGAACACGACCCCGATTACCTCCACTACTGGAGCGAACACCCTCGAGACAGGATCTTTAAAACCTTTCAGGATGCTTTGCGTCCAAATTCTAGGGCTTCTCGTCATGCCATCCCATCTATGACGACCATGTAATGCATTTCACCCTAGAACATGTCATATGTCATTCACTCTGCAACACTACAAATCAGTCAGTTCTCTGCGTAGCAGTAGAACTGAGGTTCTTAGAGGCGAGTGAGATGTGTGATCTGTCCTTATTGCTGCTCATGCAATAAGGGACACCATCTTTTCCTCTCTCGGGGTATTTGCATACCTGTTAGGCTTAGTTTTGCTCTCGCCCCTAGCAGCTCTCATACCTGTTGTGTGTCAGTCAGTTCAGCCATGCTTTTCCCAGCCGGGCCCAGTGTCGTTAGGTGAGCTGGTCCCTTCTCTGTTAGCTGACATCCGTGGTGGAGTGTTACACCAGTGGATGTAGCTGGGTTAAGACATGTCCTCAGTTTCGCTGTTTTAGTCCTTTTGTCTGTCTTTGCGTCTTGCTTCGAAGCAGGCCAGTCAACTTGGCTAGGCACCTAGCGCGTTCCTGCCTGTCTGCCTCTCATGTTTTCAGCTGTGTCCCCTCAGCGTGTGTCTTTTGCTCCCTCTCCTTGGAGCCGTGTTCTGAAGGCCATGCAGGCCAGATTTTGTTCATGTGTTCAGTTGGTCTGCCCCCCCCCTTGTAACTGGAAATCGCCTATTGAACGAGCCGGAAGAGAACTGGTGCCACAGTAACTTTCCTGTTCTTACCAAGCTGGGGAGGTCCAATGAGCACTAATCCATACTCTAAAATCCTTCATGCCTACCCTCACCTCTGTTGCACATTGGGAACCATACCCTCAACGAACCTCAACAATGCTAGCCCCCCCTTCTGGGTCAGCAAAAAAATCATGCTCCCCCGCAAATCCTGAGGCCTACAGGTTCTTGCTGTCTGGAACACTGCAGCAAGACTCTGTCTTAATGAGAACAACTTGGCTCACTGACTTAGCATGAGACATCCCTGAAACACCCTGGTGGAAAACAACCATCAGCACGATCCACTTCTCAACCCCAGGCACACGGACATCGAGACTGGTTTCAAGAAAATGAAAGATTACCCTCTTAGCAACATCGCACCCCTAAGAGCATTGTCCAAAGCCAACAACCCCTCTTGCCACCAACCGCGTCTAGCCCAAACCTGTTCTGTAAAGTCTAGAGCTGGAAAGAGTGGGCACACACAGAAGGCAGCTGCCATATCCACCATGGAAAACAAGTAATAGGGGCAGGAGTCTTAGGCCCCCGCAGCTACACGTGCTTGGCATATCATCTGAGCACGCTCAAACACTGCTTCATTCTGCCTGTGCTTGCTTGGCATATCATTGCGTGCTTGGCATATCATCTGACCATGCTACCACCTCACGCTACCACCTCGTCATACTGCTGCTTTTTGCTTGGCATATCATTGCATGCTTGGCATATCATCTGAGTACGTTCCACCACTGCATCATACTGCCTGTTTTTTGCTTGGCATATCATAACGCGCTTGGCATATCATCTGAGCATGCTCCAACACCGCATCATACTGCCTGTACTTTTCTTCCCAACCACGCGGGATGACAGAACCATCCTTCACTCCTGAAGAGGCGCCAAGGAGGGCACCCACAAATGCTGCCCTGCTTGCGCAGCATCCCCCTTCTGAAATGGCAAGCCGTACCCCCTCTGCAAATAGTGGCAGAGGCTTGACGTCATACAAGTTTGAAATAGAAGAGGTGCATGCAACAGGGCAAGACACACAGCTGGATGTCAAACCTTCCAAAGTTTTTATTTTTTGCGCAGATAGTCCGGACTTACACAGGTGTACACGCCTATTCATTCATGTCAGATACAGTATGCAATTCTGGAGATTGTGTCCAAAGCACAAGCACAAGGATTCTACTGTGTTTGGCAGGAGCAACAAGCAGGATTTGTGCATGTGCATGCCTGCCTATTGATAGCTAAGCAACACGGCTTCAAGATGTGCTCAAAGTACCTGAAGGCAATGTGGCTTTAAAACATCCTAAAGGTCAAAAGGTTTCCAGGCAATGCAACCTCTAGATGCGCACACCTGCATACAGGTATCCAATTGATGTCGCAGCTGACGTGTCCCAGGCTGCAAGGCTCAATCCCAAATGGTCCCGGAGCCTATGCTCCAAGTGCAGAGCTATGAGCAATGGTGTCTGCATGTACAGCCCACAAAGGTGTTGCAAGGTAGGTGATGTAGGTACAAGCCATGCTGCAGCACCTTGATGCTGGCGCCTAAAAGAATTGAGCGGTGCGGGACATAGAATCATGCCACAATTAGCCCACCGTGCATCAATGAAATCAGGAGAATCACCCAGCTCAGGACAATGGTGGTGCTGCTGCAGCAGCACCTCTATGCTGGTGCCTATCTGCAGCAACCCTGTTGGCCAATAGAAGATGAGTGTTATGGCAGGGAGACAAAGCAGCGGGACAATTCAGACTTGTGCCTACATTTAGGCTCAAGTACACCAGGAGACTGCTGCCAGCTTAGCGCCTTGGACGAAGAATCATCCAATACCGTGAAGCTCACCCTGCTGCATCCAATTCAACACCCTTAATCTCAGAGGCAGCAGCTGAGTTGGCAATAGAACAAGATGGGCCAACAGGAGAGGCGTGCGAGTCGGATGACCTCCACTCCTTGCCAGCTGGTTACATTGTTTACAGCTCTGGCGTCTCTTCAAACATAGACGCATGTGTGCAAAAACACCAAGCGTGACAACCCGTTGCTTGCCTGCCTGCCTGCTTGCCTGCCTGCTGGTTCCCGAGTGTTGTATGGCACAGCTCATGTCTAGTGCATGCAAACACAAAAGCTGTAGGTTACAAGGGAGCGAGCAGCACCACAATAGAACAGTTTGGCATGAAGAGGAGCGCAGGGTGCTGTGGAAAGGTGTTTGCGACAGTTCATGCGAGAGTGACTTTTCACACAGCTGCAGGTACTCCATACAGGCGCTTCCCACCTGCAGTGCCTTGCAAGGAATACGTTTTCTCAAAGCTCTCAAAGCTTCTCAAAGCATAACGGGACTTGTAGAGCTTCTCTAGAGTTTTTCTCACTTGTAGAGCGTTTGGCATGTGGCAGTTGCGGCCCAGACGGGCCACTGCACAGCTCAGCGGTAGGGGTGCCAGGGAGGCTGCCTCTAGAAGGTGCGCCGACACTTGAGCAGCCATCGCGCCAGCAAAAGCAAACCTGTGTGTAAGTTGAGCCAAGCACATGGGTGGTAGGAGTGCCAGGGAGGCTACCTCTAGAAGGTGTGCCGACACTTGGACGGCCATTGTTGCACCAGCAAAAGCAAACCTGTGTGAGTTGAGTCAAGCGCATGGGTGGTAGAGGTGCCAGGGAGGCTGCCCCTAAAAGGTGCGCCGACACTTGAGCAGCCATTACGCCAGCAAAAGCTAGCCCGTGTGTGAGTTGTGCCCAGCGCATGCAGAACAATCCTCAACTGAGTTGAGATGAGCTGAGAGCATGCAGAGCAACTCCATGGTGAGCCATAACTGTGCGGTCAAATTTCATGCTTGCCAACAGGCAACACAATAACCAGGTTAGTCGTACGAACATGAAGGCATGTTTTGCCAAGGGTGAAGAGCTCTCCAAACCTCACCATCGCTTTGATCAAGAAGTTTCTGTCCTCAAGCGCAAGAGTCAGAACAAATATTGACATGCCTCCCTTTTGCAAGACACAGTTCAACATTTTCCTTGTATTTCTCTTCCTTCAGAAATCCCACGGGCTGCAACCTGGGCAAGCCTTATACAATAAACACAAAACGTGATGAAAACATTCAGTGTCATCACACGTTTACCCTGCAGCACAAGTGGATAGCAATTGCTTGCATTCGACCGTCTGCACCCTTGCTTCTTAGCAAAGGGAAAGAGAGAGCCGCTTTCAATTTACTTGACTGTCAGCACCCTTGCTTCCTAGCAAAAAAATGAAAATGAAAAGTACAACACATGCCATTACGCCGCGCGCATTCAGGAAACCTTCCTTGCTTCAGCATCCTTGCTTCCTAGCACATTGCCTTTCAACAACCATCATCCCCTCACCACACCACCCACCTGCGTGTTCTGTCAGGGATCTCTGGCATGTGCCGGCTTGAGGTCCCTCCTTCGCCTTGCGTTGCTATCTCTGGCATGATTGGGATTGCAGCCGCTTTTGGTTCTGACACGGCTGCTTGTTCTGGTTCTGACAAGGCTGCTGGTTTTGGCTCAGACAAGGCTGCCACTAGTTCAGGTTCTGAAGGGGATGTTGGGGCTTGCTGGGATCGAGGGAGCTTGCTCACTTGCTGCAGCTCTGCCGCCACCGCCGCCACTGCCTGCCCATGCAGAGGGAACAAAGAAAAGTCTGCACTTGCCACAGGCTGCGAGCATCAATGCATGGACCAAAGTCTACACCAAGCCAAGAAAATGCAGTGCGGATCCAGTGAGACACAGAAAGTCAAGGCACACAGGAAAAGGTCCTTACTGGTTCTGTTTTACCCATCGTTTACCATCCCTGAAAGGTGCAGCAAACAGGCAGACCAGAAGGGGCTGTGGTAGCAAAGGAAAGGAAGGACAGGGTTTCATAGCTGCACCTGCCTACAAAGGCAACTTAGCCAAAGCAAAAAGGTGGTGGCGAAGCAGCAAGTCGCACAGGTGCGGCAACAGAGACTCAAAGAGGAGCAAGAAAAAAAGGGGTAGAACACACACTCGCATGCATAATAATGACACATTGAGGAGTGCGCACACGTGTGAAGTAACAATGAGCATTCAAGAGAAGGACCATCAGAGAGGCTTAGAGCCGAGACGCATGCTCATGGAGCTCATTCCAAGGAGGAGCTGAGCAGCACAAATCCAACACTAGGAGTAGCAAAGAGCAGCACAGAGCAGCATGGAGCAAACGCCTGGCGCAGTAGTGCACCTGTGATGGAGAGCATCCTGTGAGCACCACTGCCTCAAGGATAGCCGCGGCAGCACAAGCCCAGACACATGCAGCTGAGCTGTTTTGAGTAACCCTTGTGGCATGCTGCACGGCTGGGAAGAGGCCCGGGCTACCTGTGTGTGCTGGCACACAGCAGTTGATACGTCATGGCAAACGGGTGATATGTCTAGGTATCGGCAGATAGCGCTATACTTCACGTTTTCCAGCGCTATTTAGTGTTATATTGCATTATATGATATAGCGCTATTTACCAATGCCAATCCCTAAAGATCAGCATATAGCATTACATGAGGGTCTTTTATAACTCTATATAGCGCCATAGGCCAACGCCAATCCCTAGACATGTCATGTCAGTTGGTGTGTCACACGGTTAGGGTGCGGACATAATGTTACAATTGCAAAACTCTTCTTTACACACTAATGATATTTATTATTATTCTCTTGATCCCAGAGTTCAAAGATTCAACTGAAAGTGGGTATGGTGGGGACTTTGCATCCCAATTGAATGGTGAAGCCCAAACAAATTAGAAATGAGCAGAAAGGTGATCTAATATAAATAAATTATAAATAATATAAATAAGAGGGTGTATCCAAAGCTTTTGCTGAAAGCACATCTGCAATCAGCTGGAGAGTCCATCTCCAGCTGCATTCCATGTTCTTCCCATTTTGGTTGTCCTCCATGGCTTTTATAGTATAATATGGTGACCACATTATTCCCACCTGGGCTCTTCGCAGTAGGACTCCAGGTGGCCTTTGACCTCCGCAGGTGTCGTGCAGGCCCACGCACGTTTGTGGCACACCACGTCATCCCCTTTGCAATTTACTCCTTTATTTGTAATCGTCAATGTATCAGTCTCGTCCCTATTCCCACTGCAGAACTTTTGAAGCCCTTGAAGAATTAATATTACATGGGTTTCATCTATTATTATAGAACATAACATGAGTTTTGAAATCTGCATCCTACTTGATACGTCAGGCTTGGGCTAATGGTGCGCGCTGGCACTCTTGCTTTGGTCTGCAGTTTGTTTGCAGATGTCGTGACGTTACGGCTCATATGCCATGTGGTAGTCGGAAAAAGGCCTGATATATGAAAAAACTGTGACATAAAATACCAACTGCGTGCCTGAGCTCAGAGCGTGAACTGTCTCCAATTTTGCTCCACGCGGCTGGAAGTGCAAGCCTTGCCACTTGCACTAGTAATTCATGCTCTTCTGCTCCGTGCTTCCTGGTGGTTCACACCTTCTTGCCCACAAAGGTAGGCTGTGCCATATAACTACTTAGCTTGGCACTTCACAGCCATTGACTTTTGAAATGCATCCGTGTGATTCATTTAAGATGCATTTGTAGAAGTAAATGGGTCCATAATACCATTGAAAGCACTAGTGCATGCTGCAACTGCTGCAACTCCTCAATCCTCAGCTCAAATTACATCCTAAGCATTGCAATCTGACAGCAATACTTATTCAAAGTGCAGCAGATAAGCGCCAGAAGCCAGCAACAGAAAAAGCTGCAAGCAACTGCCCACAATTTGTGGGCCACAAACTCACATGCATGCACACACTTACATGCATGCAATACGCACCAGCCCAACACGCAACCAAGGGGGGACACCTTACGATGCAGTTGGCTTGGGCATCATTTGCGCCTGTATAAGGTGGCTGCAGGCCTTGCAAGTGATTTGCCAGAAATCCCTGCAGGAAAACGGCCACAAGTAGGGAGTTTCAGGGAAAGGTGGTTCAAAGGCAAGCTACTGATAAAGACAGTGCAAGCTGGAGAATTGCAGGAGCCTTCACTCATGCTGATTAATGCCATTAGGCCTGATGCTTCTGAAGAGTCTGGTAGGGGAGGAGCAGAAGAGGAAGTACGGGGTCTAAAATTGGAAAGCAACCTGGCATCCAAAAGCATTAAACAAAGGAAGCGCTGAAGCCTTTCCAAAGCACTCATTCCTCAGTTTTCTGAAGTCTTTTCTCGACCACAGCTGCAGCTGAGGAGCATTGTAGTAGTGCAAGCCATATCATGGAATGATATTGGATGGCCTATCTTCAAATGCAGACAGCCTTCTTGTCTGATGCGCTTACTCCAGGATTCAAAGATCAATAATCAAACTTGAAGGTGTCCAAAGGAATCCAAGATCCTACACATTTAGACTCCAGATCCTTTTGCTCACCTTTGCACTGACGTCTCGATAACCCCCATTTGTATCTTGGAACGCTTGAGCAAAGCTGGCTGCGTACTGACAGCAGTCCAAGCCACCACATTTGGCAATACTTTGCAGCAAGACAAGCACTTGCTCGCCGTAACTGAGGGTAAATGCAAGTGTATGTAGCACAAAGTTGTTATAGACCATCGTGCCTGAAACTTGAGGCTGACTGGATTGTGGGGCCATTAAGCACTCAGTGCAATTCCAGTTAAGGCACAAGAGTAAAATTCAGGTACAGCACATTATTTGGTACAGCACACATACTTCCATTTTCTTCATTTGTTCGTGCGGTACAATCTTGTCTTTGAGAAAGTGCATGTACCTGTAGCTGCGGAGGGATGACTACAAACATTTCACATAATTCATTGGCAGGGAACAACCCAAATCTAATCACATCCTATCCAAGAGCCCTGGGAAAGCTATAGATGACCAGTTATGCAAAGCTATGGCATAGAAGGTGCCCTGTGCATGATGCAGTCAGGTTTGGGCAAGCATCTGGAGCAGGGTCTCGTAACCTGCATGCTCCTGGCAGAGTTGAGAGCAATGGACAAGCATTTGGAACAGCGTCTTGTGACTAGCATGCTATTCATAGAATTGAGAGCGACATCCCTCTTTCCTTTCAGCCTGCACATTTTTTGGGTTGAGGTGAGAAGAGGACTGTGCCAGTACTGTGTTTACGGTGTTACAGCTTTGCATCCAATAGTGGAGAGGAGGATGCGTACCACCCGAGCCAGCAAGAAACAATTTTTATCGGTGCTCAGCCTGCAGGCTCAAGGCACCAACACCCTGCCATCTTTTCCTTTGCAAAGACTTGACATAATACTGCTCCCTTTAGAACGTGAAAGAGGGGGATGCTGCGTGGAGATGCAGCCAAGCACGCATTCACCTGCATGTGCACACGCCACGCCACTCGAAGGCACTACCACACATGGGCTATTCCTGCCTGAGGCTCAGCCCAAAAGAGATGTTGCTTGGGGATTTGTTTATGCATATGCGCTGGCTTGGGGATTTGTTTATGCATATGCACTGGCTTGGGGATTTGTTTATGCATATGCGCTGAGGTGGGGATTTGTTCATGCATGCACTGACTTGGAGATTTGTTTATGCATATGCACTGACTTTGAAGTTTGTTTATGCATGCACTGACTTGGGGATTTGTTCATGCATATGCACTGACTTGGGGATTCGTTTATGCATGCACTGACTTGGGGATTCGTTTATGCATGGACTGACTTGGGGATTCGTTTATGCATGCACTGACTTGGGGATTTGTTCATGCATATGCACTGACTTGGGGATTCGTTTATGCATGCACTGGCTTGGGGATTCGTTTATGCATGGACTGACTTGGGGATTCGTTTATGCATGCACTGACTTGGGGATTTGTTCATGCATATGCACTGACTTGGGGATTCGTTTATGCATGCACTGGCTTGGGGATTCGTTTATGCATGGACTGACTTGGGGATTCGTTTATGCATGCACTGACTTGGAGATTTGTTCATGCATATGCACTGACTTGGGGACTTGTTAATGCATGCACTGACTTGGGGATTTGTTTATGCATGCCCTGACTTGGAGATTCGTTTATGCATGCGCTGACTTGGAGATTTGTACCCTCCAACACAGGTGAATTTGAGTTATGTTCTAAGGCTTAATAGAAATAACCAGGTTGAAGGAACTCGTATATGCATATGCACTAAGAGGCACTGGCTTGGGGATTTGTTTATGCATGTGCTGACTTGGGGGTTTGTTTACGCATATGCACTAAGAGGCACTGACGGCACTGCAAAAGGCATTGCACCTCTCACGGGCTGCTCCAGCCAAAAAAGCGTGTGCATTGCATTGATAGGAACGCACAGCAAGAGGCACTCAAAAGCACTTTCTCCCTCAGGATCTGTTCCTGCCCAAGGCATAGCCCAAGGGGAGATGATGCTTGGGAACATGTTCACGCGTGCAATAGCAGGCATGCACATCCAAGGCACTTCAAGGCATGACTACTCACGGGCTGTTCCTGCCTGAGGCGTAGGAATAGAAAGGGCTACGAGGGGGATCCAAGAATTCTAATGGTGGTGCGTTCAAGGCGTGGGCAACGCCCGCTGCTATTTTTGCAGCTGCTGGGTTTGAATCACCAAATGCGTTTACTTGAAACTGCTGCTGCTGCTGCTGCTGCTGCTGCTGCTGGGGCCCATGGGCAGTACTCGCTGTCATTGGCCTGTTGACATCACTGAGTGCCTGCTGGCTGAGATGTTGCAGGGCCTCCAGATCATAGACCCTGCACAGCCAACGTACACACACGGTTGGACAGGGCCACTGACACACAAGGATGCATGCGAGGTTGTACGCACAATACACAGAGCGTCAAAAGACAACCCTCATACAACTTCACACGCCACGGCACAACATCACGCAAGCGTGCACACACACGATGTCACACAGGACTACACACTCAAGGCTGCAGTCACGGCTCCAGCTCTAGGGTACTCTTGTACTTGCCCCCTTCTTGTGTGTGTGTGTGTGTGTGTGTGTGTTGCAACTAGCCAGCGAAGGCTCCTCTTGAAGCTAAAATCTACATGCTCATCTAAGCGTGACAATGGTGCAAAGCAATGCAGAGGGAAACGCACAAATGGCCCATCAACAATGCATGATGCCACAGCTGGAAAGGGAGACTCACCGGTATTCTCTATGAATTTCTGGGAACCCTGATATGGTTCACAAGCCTGTCCTCCTGCCCTGCAACATCTTTCCAAATCTTTTTACAATGCATCTATAGGCTTAAACTGTGAGGCAGTGGGCGTGCTGCATGACGGACCACGAAGGGATGAACAACAATTTTGGGCATGTTCACCTTTGCTGCCTACCTAAACAAACTCCAGGTCTGCCTACCAGTGCACGCCCATGGCAGCCGCATCTGCAACCAGGCTGCCAACAATCGATCCCAGAGCTCTGTTTGCACATTCCAAGGCCGCCCCTGAGCACACATAGCGCAATCACGCGATAAGCAAGACTTGGGCATGCTTAATGATGGAGTGTTGTCTGTGCAAAAGCACTGAGAGACTTATCACCCCGCGATGAAAACAATGTGAATTACAAACAATGTGGATTACACAGGGCCTCATAGAGCGCAAGCTTCCTGCACACCTGTGCCAGAGTCACCCCAAGGAGCGACAGGCTGCAGCTCTTGGTACAGCTTCAATTCATCTTCTGAAAAAGACTGACCATCCACAGCGCAGCTTGTGTCACCCAGCACACAGGCTACACACCCCACCTGCAAGCAATTTTCAAGGCAGCCACAAAGACAAATAGATTTGGCATGCAAATCGATCGCGGGTGAAAAAGATAATGCAAGAAAGAAAATGAGACTAGACAGTCCATGGACAAGCCGCGTGCACTATGGAGAGGAAACTTATTACTGTCAGCACTACAAGCACTTATCACTGTCAGCACTGCAGGCACTTTTTACTGTCAGCACTACAGGCACCTGAGCTTGCAGCTGTTGCTACAGAAGCAAACCCTTATAGAGTCCAGTCCACTATAATAGTAGGTATCTTGCTGGCAACTTCTGAGTTGAGCACCATGGACTCCATGGCATCCACAAAACTCTAGAAGCAAGGTGCAAACAATTTGCCACAATGCTTGAGCCTCAGCTGATCATGCCATCTCTGATTTAAGAGACCTGGCATGTAGCATTATCGAAGCCAAGCTGAAGGAACAGCATAACCAAGTTGAACCTAGTCCACACCTCTTTGGCAAGGGCAGTGGACTCATCCAGACGTGCGTGCATTTCTGCATATTGTTGCTGGGCTTCAGCATATCTGCGACAAACAAAGAACAAAAAGGAACATTGCTTGCTGTTGCTCATGAAGTTGCACTTGTTTGCAAATCAACCAAGGAACCTGCAAATGTGCGCCTGATTGTTGCTGCATTGGATGAGCATGCAAATAGACTTTGTCAGAGTTACGAACTACATACAAGAATGGATCCAGGTGCAAGCACGCACACACATGCACACAGCGTCTACACCCACAACGCGCACACACGCACGCATGCGCGCACACACACACACACAAACACACACACACCCACGCACGCACGCACGCACACGCACACACACACACACACACACACACACACACACACACACACACACACACACACACACACACACACACACACACACACACACACACACACACACACACACACACACACACACACACACACACACACACACACACACACACACACACACACACACACACACACACACACACACACACACACACACACACACACACACACACACACACACACACACACACACACACACACACACACACACACACACACACACACACACACACACACACACACACACACACACACACACACACACACACACACACACACACACACACACACACACACACACACACACACACACACACACACACACACACACACACACACACACACACACACACACACACACACACACACACACACACACACACACACACACACACACACACACACACACACACACACACACACACACACACACACACACACACACACCTGCCCTGTTGCATGAGCTGTTGTGCCAGGAGGTGGAGGTGATCGGCTTGTTGCTGCAAGGCAATGACGGCAAGTGCTTTCTCATCCATTTTTTCCTGCTTTTCAGGTACATTGCCACATTTTCATCCCCCAAGCCTGTCGAAAGTTTTAGCCTGTCGACATTTTTTTAAACTTTTGGTCGATTTGAATTGTTTTAGTCAGCCGCCACAATTAGATTCTTTGTGGCAGCTTGAATTTTTTTTCGCCTGTGCTTTCATTTTAGTTGGTGTGAACTGGCCAGTTGGGGGGTCTGTCACAGGACGATTTTAAAAGCCAGGGAAAGGAAAGACTACGCCAAGCCAGATCCAGCTGCGTGCAATGCAGGCCTGCTTCTAAACGGCTACTAGTAGTACGACAGTAGCACTTGAATCCAACAGGACATGACTTTGATGCATTTGAGGCAAATCCATCCCTACGTCCAGAACAAGGCATCTGCATCCCACTAAAGTCAGCCACATAACTTTTCATGAAAAAGCGAGAAGGCCATTTGGCATGCTACGGAAGCCTGCGACGGCTACGTGCCGTTATGATTGTGTTACAGTAGCACAATAGCCTGCAGCCTCGGCGTGCATTAAGGAAAGGCTCATAGGCCTATTGGCTAGCTAGCCTAAACAAAGCTAGCCTAAACTAAGCTAGGAGCCAACGGGAGATAAATGGTGAGGGTCTGGCGTGTTGTCCGCCATGCGCCTGCACAGGCTTGGACTCTTCTCCTCCTGCTTTGCAATGCCTCCCCACAATAACTCCCCTATCAGAAAGACCCTGCGAGTGTGGTGTGTGCCTGGTGCATGTACCAGGTAGTTTTTACCAAGGTCTAGAGAAGTACAGTGTGTGCCTGGTGCATATACCACTGGCAGGTAGTTTTTGCCAAGGTCTGGAGTGCATGGCAACTTCATTTTGAGGCTGATTTGCCGCATAACGTCAGGTTAGGCCCAGCTCCCCACCTTTTTATGCCACTGTTATTGACTTTAAGCAGGCGTATGACTCGATATCCAAGGTCAGAATGTGGGAACACTTACACAAATGCCATTTAAAGACCTTTACCGAGATGACAAATACAGCCTGCCTGACTGTCAATACACAAAAATCTGAGGTCGTCTGCTTTGATTCCAGAACTAGTCTTCCCCCACTGTTGTATGATGGTGACAGCCTCCCCTACACTGATTTTTTAAGTCTCTTTTAAATATCTAGGTATGGTCTGTGACAAACGTCTCAACCTTTCTACAAGGTTTACAAGGTTTATCTTTCTACTGCTGCTGAAGCTGCTCTGAAACCATGCATAGCGGGGACTTATCAAGTTAAGACCTTTGCTAACGATCACAACCTCACAAATCGGCTGCATGCGTTCATCCGGATTTTGAAAACATATGCTATCCCAGCAGGAATGTATGCCAGCCAGCCAGATATGGGCCACCCCTTACTTATGGCTGGGCACAGAAATGGACAACCCGCTGCAGAGGTGGATTCTAAACGTTTTGCGGAACCTTTTTGGGGTGAAAACCACAACACCATCTTGGAGCGTTCTTCGAAAACACGGCATTGAACCTTTTCAATTTAACTGGTTTCGTGCGACTATGCGTTTCTACAACTTGCTCGCTAAGTGCAACAGTCTACTCCTCAAGAAGGTTCTCCACGCAGACTCACTGAGGCTGGCAGCCTTAGCTCCAGAACTGACTCTTGTTGGACATCACACCTCTTGTCTGCACTGGATGGTCTGGCACACTCAGACCTGATGGGAGGTCAAATTATGGCTTCCGATCCTGTGAACTTCAGTCAATTTGTGGTGGACCTCAGAACTAGGCACCTTAGCTACTGGAATCAATTCACAGCCCCTGATCCCAGAGTACACAACAGTAAGCGGCTGACATATCATCCATGGTGCGCACTTCCTGTCAGAGCTGCTCATGCCATTCACCCTCCTGATACGTTGCCTAAATACATGTATTTGGATCTTCCCCATCATGTCCTTCGCAACATTGCCCGATTCAGGCTGCGAGTTTACGCTCTTTGAGTTGAAAAAGCTGTCTGGTCCAATAGTACTTCTCCGGTCTGTGATATCTGTGATTCTGATGGCGTACAAGATGGAAAATATGTGCTGTTCAGTTGTTCTAATCCCCAGGTCTGTTCTCTCCGTCAGAAGTATGTCTTTCTTTTTGAGCACAACTTCTCCTTTTCATTTTTTCATATCTCCCACAAGATGCCCTGTATAGGTACCATTCACCATGTGAATTCCCAGGATATTAATATTTTCTAAACCAGGATAATAACAAACTCCCTTTTTTCCTTCATGACCTCATGCGCATTTATGAACAGGCTAGCAGTCAAACGTCTTGACTGAGGCCTTCTTCCCTTGTAACCCTTGTAACCCCTGAGACTTGCTCAGTGATGTGCAGGTCATGCTGAGCCAGACGGTCTACGCTGCCTACATCTACTGCCATGTGTATAAGGTTTGACCCATAAGGGCCTTCGCTAATCACTTTCGAAATCATTCTGGTGGCAATGTTGTGACGCTCAATTACAACTTCCTTTTTTTCTTCATGACCTCATGTGTATTTATGAACAGGCTAGCAGTCAAACGTCTTGACTGAGGCTTTTTTTCCCTTGTAACCCTTGTGATGCTTAGTTACCATGTTACGAGCGGCTGGGTATTGGCAGCCTGAGAGAATGTGAAGGGCGCTATCCATATGATGACATTCTGGGAGAGGACATACAAGGCTACTAGATCCACTAGTAGTGGATCTCTTAAAGCGGACCGCATGTTTTTGGTTGTAGAGGGTGCCTTTGCGGTATTGGAAGATTGTGCGTTTCACTCGGGTTGAGATACAGCCTGAGGGCATGTATCAGAAGGTGTTGCTGTTGCCCTTATATGCATGTGGTAGCAAGCTTTGGTAATAAGTGTAGTAGTCTATTATGCGATCTGCATATCCAAGCCTTTGTTAGCATGCATGTGGGATTTCCTTAAGGTCTGGGAAGTATTCTAGATTGGGAATAGGGGAGGAAGGTTCAGTTGCACTCAATCTTGCCTCTTCTCGAGCCAGCCAAGCAACATTGTAGAAGGGATTGCTGCCTGGGTCAGTGCTAGGGATACCGGTATCAGTCAGGTTGTTATTGAGACTAGCCTTATGCTTAGCATCCAAAAAGCATTCATTCCCACAGCTATTCCAGCATGAGAATTTGACCTTCTATAAGTTATAGATGTGACCTTGAGATGTACAGGGGGGGTTCTTTAAAACATCTCCTTGTACATGACGCCTGTGCTTCTCTGGATAGAGGATTTGCTTTTTGAGTTAATGAAGTGAGCTGAGGCTGTTCGTGGCAATGTGTGTGTATTCATGTGTGAGTGCAGCAGCAATTGCAGCCAGTTCAGCTCTTCCCATGGTGTTGGTAATACCAGATGATGTCCAGGATGAACGACATGTCCTCTTTCATTGCACACATCACCAGGTGGTCTCTCTCCGCAAGAAATATGCTCCCTTGTTCTCACAGACAGGACCTCATGACGTGTCTGCTTTTTTAAACCAGAACAGCAAACTTCCTTTTTCCTTCATGAATTAATTGCCTTTTATGAGCAGGCTAGCAGTCACACTTCTTGACTGAAGGCCTTATCCTTGTAAACCTTGTAATACCAGCACCATTATGCTCGACTAGATTTTTTGAATCGCTCATAGGATGATACCAGCACCATTGGGAAAAACCCAGCTCGGAATATTCATTTCTACTAATCCTCTATATCATTGAGATCCTAATGCCAAATGTTGGGTTAAAGAGCTTGTCTTCCATTATGCATCCGTTGTCCTGATGGAGTAATCATACATTTGCTACTTCTCAGCCTTAGTATATTTTCCTTGCTTGCTGTGCCTCTTCTTTTAAGCATTTTTTGTTTGGCTGGCACAATCCAGCAAGCCGAGCAGTGAAATTGCCTGACTGAAGGCCAAATCCCATTGTAGCAATTGTAATCATCGCCGCAGAGGCCGATAATTTGACGACAGCGACTCATCAGCCTAAGTCCACAAGTAAAGGAGGAAAAGGAAACCTAGAAGGGGCTGCAAGAGAACTCAAGCAACAGACAAAAAAAACCACTCATGCAACAGACGAAAAAAGAACCCAATTGTTCTCCTTATTTCTCCGGAGCAATGTGAACCCACCCACAAGACTATGAGAGCTTAGAAAGTAAGATATAAGAGAGTTTACACTGGAGATGAACCAGTGTGCAAGTGCAAAAGGAAATGCTAGCAACCAGATTCATCCTTTGAGCAATTGAGGGGAAAACTGATAATTTGGCTTCATGACAGGAAGACAAACGATCCCATAATGGTTGTTGTGCCAGTCCAAACATACAAAGAACAGCGGAATTTTCTTTCTAGGAGCTTGCCAGTTCTGATGGGCGCGACAATAACATTAATAATAGGTGCAGCGTATGTGTAGGGGCGTCCCAGTATGACAAATGCGATGCCCCGCATATCCTTTATATAAGTGGGGGCAACCCTGGCCACTTCAAGGAGTATTCTGTGGTAGTGCCAGCATGACCCTCCTAGTAGGAAGCATCAGCCTGCTCACACGTAGCTGCATTGTCACTATACACACAAATGTACACATTTTCATTTCTAAGAGGCCTCGGGGTCTCCCAGGGTGTATTGAATCTCAGGGCGACTGTTAAGTAGAACGCTTCAAGGCAATGTCATGCATCTGCTGTTTGGACCTATCCCGCACAACTGCCTACAATTTAAGCCCAGCCATTGACATTGGCTTGGCTCACAGCAGACACACCAAATAAGAAGCAAGCCTCTGCTCAATATTCACAGGCTCGAGGCCATACTGGATGGCATGGTACAGACAGGTGTATGACCAACAACGCGCCCTCAGGCTCATACACGAATGACAATCCCATGTTTGTTGCCTCCCCTCCTTTTCCATAAAGATGCAAAGCAAGAGGTTTCACCTCCTCAGGCCGTAGCCTGAAACAAAGCAAATCTAGCCAGAGCAGACAGAAATCCAAATCTGTAAATTTTAAGGTGCATCCTCATTCCGTATCTGCGAGTTTCAAGGCGTCCACCCACCCAGAATATTTGGGTTCAATAACAATGAAGCATGGGTTAAGTTTGCAATGCAGCAATGAGGCATATATGAAGTTTGCAAATGATGTTGAAACTGTTCCCTACCAAAACCAGTATGCCCAGGCCTGGATAACTCTGCATTTATTGTCCATCCTTTGCAGTGCAGCAGACAGTGATGACAATGACAATGATGATGACGACGACGATGATGTTGTTGTTGATGATGATGATGATGATGGTGATGAAATTGAGGGGCATGCGTGAGCCGTCCCTCTCTGGGATCCAAAGCCCATATAACAATGTCCTAACAGCACAAGTCGAAGTCCTTGGCATGCCATAGCTTTCTTTTGAGTTGATGACACCATAGCTTTCTTTTGAATCGATCGTGGTATGGATGAAAGCGAGGATCTCCTTGGCCCGGTCTGTTTGAGGAATCGGCAGGATTGGCTGCCTCCTTTGTTTATATCAGCCGATGAGCCAGAGTCTCAGGCTGTAGGCCAACCCCTTGTAACCCCTTGTACATGTCACACATTCTTGCAGGGCAACAGGTTTCCATGGATTACTTCTCCGCTGAGGCAGTGCATCCAGTGTTGTTCAGTGACAGTATTGGTCAGTGACGAGCCTGCTATGAAGCAGGGTCTGCACTAAGCTCCAGGGAGGATATGCACTGATAAGCAGGGCTGAAGGCCCATGCCACCTCGCTTGCAGGCAAGGAGGGCCTTGACAGCATTATTTTCAATGCCTGATCAGCCAGGATACCGGGCTGTTGGCCTCTTGAGACCCCTTTCGTGATCCCCTTTTCAAAAAGCGCATCTGTTGATCCTTTTTTCAAAGTGCGCATCTGTTACATGCAGCCTGCTAGCACCCGGGCCAAGGCTGGAGGGCAGTGCACAACACTCAGAGCAGCCAAACATTCGAACGCACCCCCTGTGCCAGCCAAACACTCCAACAAACCCCCTGTGTCTGGCTTGTGCCCTGGCTTTCACCTGCGAATGGGATGATAGAACGCAAACTTACCTCCACCCCTGGCTGGTGAGCGAAGCCTTCACCCGACCCTTTCTTTCCTTCCTTTCCTCCCCACAGACCCTTACTCAGCCTTGCAGAGGTGGAGCCAACGAGGCTCAGGTGAAGATGGACTCCAGCACGCCTCGAATGCCCTTTGCGGGGGGTGCGTCCACCATGCCCATGCCCATATTGGAAAGCTGCGGGCTTGTAGTTGAAGCTTGAGCATTCTGCTTGATAAGTGGCTTGCAGGTACCTGACTTCTGGGCCTGGACTGCTATGCGGTCAGCGATGCTGGTTGACCTGCCCTCGCACCAAGAACGGCGGCTGAGCCCCTACAGAGAAAGAAGGAGGTCGAGGGCGCAGCATCAGGACGAGGGGCGGAAGTCTTCTTAGCTGTGGCATATGAGACAAACAAGACTGTAGAAAGGCAAAAAAGAGAGTGAACAAGGAAAGATGGAGAAATGAATTGCTGGAAAACGGAGCACTGCTTTGGCTCTGTGCTTCCAGCCAGGTCGTCTTCACAGATGCATGGCATACATGCCCCTCGCCTTCCAACCGGCTGCATTTCAAGTACAGAAGCTGCACACACAAGCAAACCTGGTTGTACAAACCTGGCAAGAAGGCAGTGCGTAGCCCTGGCTAACGGCCTCCTCGTATGCAGAGTTGCAGCTTGACCGGTGGCTGAGGGGGTGGCCTTCCTTTCCACCAGAGGCACTACTGCGGCGTGAAGCCTGCATAAAAGGCGACACAAGTTTTGCAAAGGCTGTCCCATCACTCTAGTGACAAAATGCGATTGAGCTGACAACAGAACACACAGTACAGGCAGCACGGTTTTCCAGTGCTGTCAGCAAGCAAAAGCACAAGAGAACTGTGCTGGATGGCCGGGCAGGGTGCCTCAGGTCAGTTTAACCAGGCTGCTGCACTGAGTCTGAAGAATACGCCACTTTCAAACAGTATGATTGCAAAAATACAGAGCATCTTTCCTGACTCTTTGTTGTTGTTGTTGTTGTTGTTGTTGTTGTTGTTGTTGCTTAAGCAAGCACCGGACCTTCTTCCCTTCATTTGTCTTGCGATCACATTCTTCAACAAAACCAGCCAGATGACAACATACCAAGCACCTGAGCTATGTTGCTGTACAAATATCAGAGCTATAGAGACACACACACACACACAAACAGGCATGGATTCCGCACCCTGCCCTTAATTTACCAAACTATTCTAAGCCAAGAACATGCCCTTCATCCAATGCCCTCCACAAAATCATTGCATGAATGCAGCACGATCTAATGAAATAGACGGATTGGAATGGGTTGCAGCATGCAACATGCCACTCACAGTGGATTTGCGCGTCGGCAGCAGCGGCCGCCCTGCTTCAGGAAGCAGGCCGCCACTGACCTTGCCCCTGAGGGAGTCGCCATGGGAAGAGCGGCGCGCCCTCAGGTGCAGTGTACTTGCGAGGGGTGCTGGCGGCTCGAAGCCTGCCTGCCCTTGGGACAGGCGGCGATGCGTCTTCAGCTGGGGGTTCAAAAGGATGCTCTGCTCCGGGGGCTCTGTATCCCACAATTCCCGCCTCTGCATGGACGCGTGCACCACAGAACATGTGCTGTTGCATGCCTCCAATGCTGAGCGAGCAAGTGTTGGAACCCCATGGATTAATCCTAATATGATTATAAGATGAGGCAGACTTGCAGAGGGGGGCACACATGAGGGGCTTACATTGGCCTGTTCTTTGCATGCTCTCAGTGGACTTGAGCCACTCTTGGGATCCTCGAGCTTACAAGTGACATGCTGCCAGTTGATACAAGCTTCCAGTAGACCTGACATTCTAACATTGCCACTTGCGTTTACAGTAGGGTGAAGTGTGCCCCACTATATAATTACATAGTATCATATTATGTGTTGCTCATGTAATTTTAGTTTTTCTAGGGTTTTGAAAAATTCACAGCCAGAGTCTGGGCCAGTCTGGCATTGATACAGATGGTTGTAAAGCACGAAGCAAGCTGTCTAAAAAGGATGGTGATGGCGGGGTGCGCCAGATCTGCAGGGGGTCCCCGTGTTGAGGCCAAGGGCCACCTGAAGACACACTGAAAGAAGCTCAAGGAGGGCTATCATGTGGTGATTGTGTCAGGGCAGGAGCATGGGCCATGCATGCTGAAGTGCGAAGGCTCTGGTGAGGTCATGAGCCCTAACAACCCCTCGCAAACATGCAAGCAGCACAGCTATATATATATATATATATATGCAAGCGCCTTTGCGAGGAAGTGGAGGTGACTGACTTGGATGATGGTGATGGAGAAGCAGGCTCCAGCCGCCCTGTCAAGCGCCAGGCGCAGCATTACCCTCTATATGCCAAGTTGACAATCGAGCAGCTGCTTTCTTAGCTGAAGCTCTGGAGCATAAGTGAGCAATTTTCTAGACCCCCGCCCCAGCCTCCCCCCAAAACTTGCTCCTGATCAAGTGCTTCACCATTGCTGCTGGTCAGCCAAGATGGATGCAGCTTCCTGAGGACACCGTTTTGGCAGGGTTTTTGCCTGTTCTGAACCCACATTCTGGACGCCCTCAGGACAAACTGAGGATGATGGTCACTTGGGTCCTTCTATCTTCTCAGAATTGGGTGGCTGCATTGGGGCAAGGACTCAAAGATGCTTGGCTGACCTGGCCAGCCCAGGCCAAAATGAGCTTCCATTTTAAACCAAGCTTCGTAAAGGGTCCAACCACTTGGAATGTAATCACCTTGCGTTTTAAAAGAGTATGACCAAATTTTGCTCAGTTGCCGACCTCTGAAGCACTTCAGCAGGAGTATCAGCTTTCAAAACACTCAGTGGAACAGGACTGAAGAGAACAGTAGAGAGGATGGCCATCAGGCGGAAAGGCAAAGGAGCTGGGCATAAGACTAGGCAGTCATCACATGGTTCAAGCTACGGAGTGCTTGCTTGCATGAGCTGCCCAGTCTCGCAATCCAAATAATGGGCTGGTTTTGGTATTCCAGGGAGGGTCAGACAAGCCAGAACAAATGCGCGGCACACTTATCAAACATTTGTGGATCACCGTGTTTCAGGTGTTTGCGCCTTTCCTCCTTTCTACAGACACAAGAGATCTTCTGCCTGGAGTTACGCCTAGTTCTTTTCATAGATTATACTACAGAAAACTAATAGAAGCAAGCCTTGCACTGGAAACGTCAGCGTGCAATGCACTCTGTGCATGGTGCCCCTTCCTACCTGGCTGGGTCACTCCTTGAGACTCCTGCTGGACATTAAAATTTTTTCCAAGAAAGGCTGCACCTCAGGATTCCTGCTGGCAGGAGACGTGTGCCACCCTTACCACCTGGCTGAGACGCTCCGTGAGACTTCTGCTGGACCTCAAAAATTTTCCCAAGAGGGGCTACACCTTGGAATTTCTGCTTGTAGGTGTGCAATCCATCATTATCTGGCCAGGACGCTCCATGAGACTCCTTCTGGACTGCACCTTGGTCAGGCGCAACTGGCGCGCATCCTCTGGGATTTCTGCTTGCAGGAGGTGTGGGTCATCCACTCTTACCTGGCTTGTGCGCTCCATGACGCTCCTGCTGGACTGCACCTTGGTCAGGCGCGATCGGCGCGCATCCTTCGAGATTTCTGAGAGGGGCTCCGGGTAGTAAGAGGCATCCACATGCCGGAATGGATATGCCAGCTCTGGGGCTGGTCCCTGAGTGGTCGCATGTAAATGAGGTGGAACAAGCACTGGTGTGTGAGGTGGATGGTGAGGTACCGGGGCCAGTTTGCAGAGCATGCGTACACAAAGGTCTCCCCTTCTGCAACCCTGACAATTGCCCAGAGAATGCATTGCCATCTCAACAATAAAAGCTCTGCTGCTTGAATTTATGAAAAATTGCTCAGGCTAGGCAGGGCCGCTTTAATTGTCGTAAGCAAGCTCCTCCAGCTTCAACAGATGCTTGTCTCAGGGGGGCTTCAGCGGGGTTATTGTGGGGGGAACGAGGGAGAGAGAGTCGAATGAGGGACACAGCTACGTAGACGAAGTGCTGGCACACAGTTGCCGTTCAACTTAGTGCTGATAACAGGTCTGGGATGCACACATGCATGATGGAGACAAGGCGTGCACAAAGCTAATTCACACACATGAGGCAAACAGAAGTTTGTGAAATAGAGCTCGAATGTTGAGCTTCAAAGGTTGCCACGCAAGATGCCGCACGTGCGTGTGCGTGCGCGCGCGTGTGTGTGTGTGTGTGTGTGTGTGTGTGTGTGTGTGTGTGTGTGTGTGTGTGTGTGTGTGTGTGTGTGTGTGTGTGTGTGTGTGTGTGTGTGTGTGTGTGTGTGCGTGCGTGTGTGCATGCGTGCGGTGTGTGTGAATGTGTGTGTGTGTGTGTGTGTGTGTGTGTGTGTGTGTGTGTGTGCGCGCGTGCGTGTGTGTGTGTGTGTGTGTGTGTGTGTGTGTGTGTGTGTGTGTGTGTGTGTGTGTGTGAAACTGGAAATGACACAGGATGCAGTGCATGCAGGGTCCCTTTTTCTGCTATACAATGCACACACCTGTTGTACACTATGCTCCCTTGCATGCTCAACTTCTGCTTGGCTGGCACTTCGAAATAGCAGCCGGTGACCACAAGTGGTTTCTGAAGAGGAAAAGCCTTGGAGCAGTGTAGACCTATCCTGCGCAGCATCATCAGCATCAGCATGAGCATTGAGCATTGCTTGCAAGCAAAGGGTGCCTAAAGTGGACGTGGCGAACAAAACAATCCCCTGAGTACTCCAAAATGCTTCGCTCTCACCTCTCCTTCAGTGACATCTCCAGCGAATGAAACTGAAGCTCGTCGGGCCGCGCTGGAGCGCGGACGCAAGGGAGCACAAGAATCTGAGCCCATAGACATACAGTGCAGTTAACCTGTAGTGGTAGTTCCTAACGATTATAATAATCGTTCTGATCTGCAAATCAAAATCAACTTTGCCAAGCTCCCGTTTTGCCTTCATGCCCACCAACCCAGGAAAATATCATCAACAGACACTCGAAAGCCAGAAGACGACATAGAGATTTTGAAATAAAATTCAAAATTTTGGCATCCTATCCCATCCTATTGCTCACCATCAGGTTGACCTGTGTGTGTGTGTGTGTGTGTGTGTGTGTGTGTGTGTGTGTGTGTGTGTGTGCGTGTGTGCTTCGCTACCAATGTAACAGGCAAAGGGCCCGGGCCAGCAGAGCGCCGTACCTTGTTTGTGCGTGTCAACCCGTGCCACGTGGTCATAGTTGCACGGTACGCGTACCAGAGGCTCTGGTACGCGTACCCGTACCTTTCGTACCCGTACTCGTACCAGTACGTGGCACGGAAGGCACGGTGGGGCGGGAGGCAGAGGTGGGCCAACGACCCCGTCTGGAGCCAACAGCCAAACGTCTGCAATGCGGCGCTAAACATAATAGTTTATTATTGTTATAATTATAAAACACGTCCTGCTTTGTGTTCAAATGCGTGCGTGCTATTACACCGCGTTGCATGGTTTGACTAGGGGAAGAAGACCAAGAGGGTGCCCTTTTCTTGAGGAAAAAGGAGATGATGGAGCTGGGTAAGGTACAGGACCCAAGCATGTTCAGGAGCGGGGCATGAGCAGTGCATGCATGCACTCAAGTGCATTCCATACGCCCATTCAAGCTTGAATGGGCGTATGGGCATGTGCAAGCAACGCATAAGGAGCTGCTTCATGGCTCATGAGCGCATGATGCATCATGCAGGGTGCTAGGCTACTTCTCTATGTCTGAAATGGTTGATTGTGGCTTGAATACACGCTAGAGCACCTGTGCTGGCAAAGCCACGCATGGATGGGGCACCACGGTGTGTTTGCACACACCGTACCGCTCTCTTACAAGCTGCCGTACTCGTACCCGTACTCACGTACTGTGCAACTATGCACGTGGTATCTGAGGTAGTAGCAGAGGGGGCTCCCGTCGCGCCCGTCTCCGTGAGCTGCTACCTAGCGTCCCTCTACAATATGTTTATAAAACAACTGCTGAAATCAGCTCCCCGGGGATAATATACTCCTGCTACAGAGTGTCTTAGAAACATAGATCATACATGTAAATGTATTCCCTATCATAGTATGCCCGGTACTCTAAGGCACAAGATACATTTAACAATGATTGTTACATTGCCCCCCCCCCTCGATGAAAACCCGACCCCGGGTTTGTACCAAGAGAGTAAAACTTTTCATAAGTATGAAAAATGGATAAGGGAACCTTTGTGTCTTGAGCAGATGATCAGTCTGTCTTGAAAGCAGCAAAGGTAAAATTTCCCGCATTTTTCTGAAGAGTGTGAGTGTATAAATGTTGCAATCATGAATACACAGAACAGGCTCTGTTTCAGGCTCTGTTACTTCAAATAAGACAGTGTCTTATCTGGTCATATGGCCATTATGAAAAGGATAGGATAGGATAGGATAGGGTTACATAGCTGTACCTGCCTACAAGGGCAGCTTAGCTGAAGCAAAAGGTGCCTGTAACCAAACCAAACTAAACTTGTGCAAATGTCAACTGAAAGCCTTGAGCTGAGTTCAGAAGTGTCAACTGTAAAAATCACACTCACACTGTCACTCTAATGAAACAAGCACGCAAAGTCATGCACATAAAACTCCATAAGGCTGTAGTGTTAGGAAAATACACTTTTGTGTTTCCACAAGAAGCACAGAAAGTTTGAGAACAGCACCGCTCTGAAAAAGGTCCAAGAGGCCATAGTAAATGTGTTATGTTCTGCTTTGCACTTCAGTTCTCAGCATCCACTGTTAAAGATGCAATGCAATGCTTCAGGAAGGGTAACCGCCGATACAGCCTGGTGAGTGCACATGTCAATGAAGGTATCAACTGCGTTGCCTTGCTTGAATCTCTTCAGCAGACAAGTACCCTCTGTAATCTCTCCAAGACATGGCACGGGGTATGGACGGCCCTTGAGGACCCCCATACACCCCCCCATACCTCCTATTAGGGACCCATGCTGCTTTTATTGCCTGCGCAGTCTTATGTGCTCGAACTCGGGTCTCTTGGTCTGCAGTTTGTCCATGCCTCTTGGCTCCTCCAAAGCCACCTGCGTGCATTTCTTGTACAGGTGCTGCTGCTCCTGCTGCTGGGGGAGGGTAGTGCTGGTGCTGGACAGGGTTGGGCTCTTGGCTGGTGCGCTTCCGCTTGGTGGGAGTGACTGGGGCTCCGCTTGCTGCAGCTGCTGTCGCTCCTGCTGCTGTCGTTCCTGCTGCTGCTGTTTGTGCTGGTGGTGGGGCAGGCGAAGTAGGTGCTTGCGCTGCTGGCCTTGCTGCTGCTGCTGTTGCTGGTGATGGCGGAGGAGGCTTGAGTAGCTGCTTGAGCTGCTGCCCCAGTCGGCCTGCATTGAGGTGCAGGAAGGGCTCGCCAGGGCTGGGGATGCGGCCTGAAGGCAGGTGCTGGCGGAAGGGGTAGGGAACCAGCTCCCCCTCACCAAGTTTGACCACGATTGCTTTTCCCCTGACTTGCACAACCAATTCCTCCCCATACCCACACTGTCCCCGGCCCAATTGCTGCAGCTGTATGGCCAGGTCCACCAGCGCATTCTGCATGCGCGTCTTCTTCTGCACCAGGAGTGCTTGTGCTGCATTGCTGCTGTCGCGGAACCCCGCGTACGCTGCAGTCGCTGCCTCTGCCGTGCTGAACCAGACGATGTATCGCTGCTTGCCCAGTGCGTTGTCCCGCATCCGCTCCACATGCTGCACGCTGCCCACCTCGCACTGCAGGAAGGCTTCCACCCCGGCTGGTGTTGCTTCGCAGGGCAGCGCCCCTGCGTTCCTGGAGCGCAGCAGACGTACACTGTAGAACTTCTGACGTTCTTCCCTGTCTATGCTGCATGCTGCTGCCCAGTTGGTGTCAGCAGAGTCTCGGACGAGCTGGTCAACGCTGCCCCGAGTTGCTCGGCCATCCTCCTGCTGCTGCTGCTGCTGCTGCCGTAGCTGGAGCACCACTTGATTAAGCTCGTCGACTTTCTGTAGAAGCTGGCGCACAAGTTGCTCAATCTCCATCTCTTCTTGGCTTCTCACGTCACTTTTCCCCAGGCACAGGTCAGCGTCCGCTCACTGTGTTATCCAATTTACTTTTGGCGTGTGTGCCCCATCTGCGTGCGCGCAAGCACACCTATCCCGCCTGGTAGGGCTCGTTCCGTTCTCAGAGTGTCAAAAAACACTAGCATTATGAAAAGAAAAGACAAGGAGAATTATTGGGGCAAGAATTCTTCCTTGTAAGCACAGAGTAATTCAGCTGTTAGTGTGTGTGTGTGTCACACTGTGTGTGTTCTGCATTTATAATAGCGGTTTACAATGCAGCGTGTGTGTGTGTGTGTGTGGTTTGCATTTATAACAGCGGTTTACAAAGCAGCGTTATGTGTTTTGTGCCAAAGGGAGGTCACCTAGCTGAAATTTGTAAGCAACAGGCAGGTCTATTAACATAAACTTTTTTCTGTCCACACATAGAAAAGTTTTTATCCAGGCCGTACCATGATATCCAAACTCATGTGTAAAACTTCAAGGACTGCCATAACTTTGCACAGAACCCTGGTACCAGGGTTATGGATAGTGCGTTGGAGAGCTCTTGATAGCACTACTTATCCTTTTGGTATTAGTGGTCTGTGGTGATCTATGTTTGGTTAAAGTTTGGCTGAAAAATTGGGAAAACCTCATAACTATAACCCCAAATTTTGAATTCAGGCCTAATTAAGACGGAAAATGTGTTGTATATAAGGAAATGTGAAAAAAAAGTTTTCGGGGATTACTCCCTGAGTGAAGACAGTATGAAAAGAAAAAAAACTATGCAGGCAGTGAACACTCCCCACGTCAAATAAGGAGAAGGGGATACCTAGGGCCGAGGCACCGTGTATCCCCTTCACCAAGTGAGGTAAAAGAAGAATCAATGTGGACCAGGGTTACTAGCAGTAGCCCATGCCTGAGAGTTGAAAGAAGTCTTCTCAAGAGCGCGTCTGGTGCTAACATGTTTATAAGCGTACTGGACAGAATGAGCATGACGCTTATGAGCAAGTTTGATGGCTGTATGGCTGTCAAGACCAAGCTCTTTAATAGGCTTACGTCGGAAAAGTTGTAACTGTTGATTCAACCGGATTGAATCAATGGGGTCTGGTTGATTCCTGCTTGAATCAACCAGAATCAACCAGGAAATGGTTGAATCAAGAGGCTGGTTGATTCCTCAATGATTCAATGGGTGCTTCAACCATTTATATTGATTTTGCCTCTAGAGCCCCTAGGAAGCTATTCTTCTCAATCGTCATGGCTTGCCACCAAACTCTAGGCAGCTTTCGTCTGTTTTGCTCGAGGTGTATTGGGAAACAGCGTTCCATAGCAAGCAGGACAGGTGGCATTCAGACATGCCTCCTCCAAGAGCCTCCTGAGGAGAAACAACTTGAATGTGACTTATGCTGAGCGTGACTTATACTATAGAGGTACAGCAGTACAAATGGAGTTAGTTATAGTTGAGGCACTTCAGCATCAAGCTTTTTACTAGGTTAAATTGGAAGCTTGCAAATTAGCACAAGTTAACTTGCCAAGTAACGGTGCCACTTCAAGAGTGCCATTGATTTCAATTGCTTTGCCAAAAGCCAGTGGCTAAGTAAATCAATTGGTGCAATTGCAAGTGTTTTTAAGTGTAACAACCATATAAGGCCTTCAATTACCTTCTGTTGCATCCCGGGCAATGCCTTTTCATAACTATTACAATAAGATTCTATCGTTTTGGTGGAGCCTCATCATGAGTAACTTTTTCTGAGATGGGCTTTGTGATATGTCCTTTCTGATTGACAAACTTTTCTAGGTTGATTTGGTTTAACACATGGAACCCCTACCGGAGTCCCCCCCTCCTCAAGGGTATCCTCTGCCCCCTCCTCAGGCTGCATCTGCCTTGGGTCAAGGGGTCTCCTTGGGGGTGTCCTTGGGGGTATCCTTGGAATTTCATATTCCTCAGGATGTCCTCAGCTGAGCCATGAGGAAGGGGTTGGGGAGTCCTTTGAGGGTACCCTTGAGGATACCCTTGAGGAATGTCCACAACGTCTGTGGGCGCCTAGCTCCAAACTGAGGATACTCTTGAGGGTATCTCTCTCATCTGAGTTAATACCTTAGTTTTGACTGAGGATACCCTTAAGGAAGTCCTTGAGGATATGCAAGCCTGCTCGTTATTCAGCACCTACATTGAGGCTGAAAATATCCATGAGGACATCCTGGAGGATATCCTTTCTTGCCTGCCAGTGACTTCTAGATTCAGCTGGGGATACCCTCAAGGAGATCCTTCAGGATATGCATGCTTGATGTTGCTAGCTCCTAGGATGAGGCTGAGGATATCCCTCAGGATACCCTCAAGGAAATCCATGCTTGCTTGCCACTGACTTCTAGACTCAACCTCTGGATATCCTTGAGGACAACCTCAAGGATATTTGTGTGTGCCTGGATTGTATTAAATCACCATGATTGAATAGAACATTGTTAGCCGCCTCTGTCTAGCTGATCATGATACCAACTTATCGATCATATTGAATGTTGGGGGGGGAAGGGTTACACTGCATGCAAAAAGATTGCGATGCAAAGCATACAAAGTTAAATCAAAAACACAATAAAAACATTAACGCAGCTCAACTGCCCTGGTACCTAGGTGTGCCAGATGTATCTATGCTATCTTTTTCCTTTCCCTCCTTTCATTCATAAAGTATGGCCATCCATAAATGATCATCCAAGTAACAAAAAGCTGTAAGTTACCACTGCAGTGGAAAATTACAAGTTGTAATACACCAAGAAATAAAGGGTCGTCCTATTCTATCTTCAGTATTTATTTGTGTGAATTGTTGGAAAAGTGAAAATTGATAATAAATATGCATTAAAAAAATCCACAAGGAAAAGGCTCTTGAGAGTTTGATTTTGGAAGTCTAATCATGCGAGGTACCTCGTACGTACGTCCACTTTTCTATCACGGTTTCATCATCAGTATTCTTCACACCTGTCCTACATCAATTCGTGTTGTAATTTCAACTCAACATACAATCAATTAAGCATAAGTTGGCAGTTTTGTTCCAAGTTTCTTACAATCTGTGACCAAAGCCTGAAAAGAAAAGAAAAGAAGGAATGCAGTATGTGATTAAAAACAATATTTTGATTTCATTGCTGGGGCGTTCTGGTGGGCTGTCCGACGCTTGTCCGATCGGACATCCATCACACTTTGACTGTAATGTCACATCATTGATGGGAAAATAGAGAAGGTGGGAGGTGGCCCATGGAGCACTGTCCACGGTGAAAATGGCAAATGAAAAATGAAGGTCCTCATGGAGAAAAGTTTAATATATTATGCCAGCCCGCCAGCCTCCTAGCTAGCGACCAGTTCATCTTTTCCCCTCGCATGGAGGTTGGGCATGTTGATCCTGTAAATTTATTTTTTAAGTTCATTTCAAAATTTAATTGGGTCTGCAGGTCTAAAAAAAGGTCGTCGCGAGTCTCAGACACATCTGTTGCAGGTCTTCCATTACACGGCAACCGCTGTTGTGCATATACCATTTATTCAGCGATGAGCACCCAAGGAATAGGCCACAATTGTCAAGCGCTGGGCCCGGGCATCGTCACGACATGCCAGGGCTCCTGTCCCCTCGCCCTGGTCATCCCTCCTCCTATGTGTGAGCCGAATGCCTGTAGGAGATACCTCTATCGCTTGAAGGTCTCGCTGGGGGAGCGGCCGAGCAGGGAATGAACGCGCAAAGGTGAGTTGTTTGACCAGCCTGCATAGGCGTGCAGCATTACCCACAGCCTCAGGGCTGCCTTGATCCTGGCAGGTATGGTCTTGCGTAATGGGTAGGAGCACAGGGCATGAGTTGTGACGGCACAGGGTTAGAGCAGGCTTGCTGGGGAAGGGGGATTGACTCGGGATGTCTGTTGCGGTACCCCTCTCTGGGCAGCATGAAGGAAATGGAGGCGAGGATGAGGAGTACGGGCAGCATCCCACACAAAGTTGTCCTTGCCATGAAGCGATGAAGTGTCCCGCAGGTCTAGGTGTTCCAGCTCCCCTGATGTTGAGCTCATGCTTTACCAGCCGAATCACAGCTCCATGGATTTGTCTTAACATGTCTTTGGCTGTACTGTGTGCCTTCAGGGGCTCAAAACAACCACCAATGAACAACCCACATCCACAGTTGGCTGTGTGCCATCACACAGAAGGTCCAATGGGGAGGTGGCACCAACTGGGCAGACAGTGCCACCCCTGACACCAGCACAATACCCTGTCTCTGTGCTTTACGGGGAATGTGCAGCGGTAAGTGCCTGGAACATAGTGCTAGGGAATGTATGATGGGCAGTCATCTCCCGCTGTGAACATTGGAGGACATTTGTGTTCTGATGTATCTTATGGATTTTTGGATGCCTAGGGCATGATGATCGATTGCCAGGCCCAGGCTGAGTTAGTAAAGATTGCTGTGCTTTCGTGTGTCAGAAGTATCTTGCAGGAGTACGCGCGCATGTGGCATGAATGCCCGAGGAACAGTGTGGCCATTCTTACCTGCACCTCGCTGACTGTTCCACGAAGCATCATTACAATTAATCCATCCACAGTGTTCATTGGAGGCATGGAAAGCATTCAGAGATTAAAAAGTGTACACATGATTGAATGGGAAGGCAACCGCTTTTTGCATGTTGCTAAATACATGATGGATTTTAATGTGGCTTTGCTAAGCAAAAACACCTGTGTGCGTGTTGCAGAAGATTGTGGGGCTAGCTATCTCAAAACTGATGGAGGCACAGTTAGGGTCTACCATATCGTCCACGGTGGTTGGCTGATGGTTGGTGGTCTTGGCAGCTGTGGAGGCCGAGGAGAGGGGAGCGACTTGGACAGAAGTCCACTCTTGTGGTAAGTAAGTTTGTGTGCTTGAGCTAGAAGTGCTTCCATGGTTTTACTTTGCATGTTGTGCATATTTTGTTACGCACTAGGTGCTAGGGCAGCTATACGGTCTCCGGAGTGAATGCAGCCTGCTTTCCTTCGCTTTGAGTAGCCACTACATTCCTCTGTGCACATTTGTTCCTCGTATCAGGTGTGAAAGAGGTGATACTTAGTGCATGCATGCGAGAGTGAGTGTGAGTGTGTGGGGCATGGTTGTATTGGTGGTATTTGTGGCACATGACATGAATGCCCTCCTCATCTTTCATATGCTGCCCTACTCTCTTATCGGATGCCCTCTCTCTTTACTGCCTACAAAGGTATTCAGTGCGTTGGTTGGGCAACTCATTGAGTTGCACAAGTCATTAGAGCTGATGCTACTTTACTGTCAAGTGGCAGGCGTGCTTTCTTTGCGCAATCATGGCACTTGATAAAGAACCGTCATTATCACTTGCATATCTGTGTACATGTGTGAATGAAAGCCTCCCATACTGCCTGCTAACCCTACCCGTCCACACCTGCCTCCTTGCTCGCAGTGGGAGACCTACTCATCAGCCGCATTCCTCAGGGTCAAAGATCCATTCGACAACCTGCCGTGTTTGCTTTATGTAGCACAGACCTTCGGCGGGCAGGTCAACTTGCAGGCAATGCAGGTTATTGACATGCTGGTCTTAACTTTCAAGGTGCTGGCTTTCACGGCATTGGTGGTGAGTTCAAGTGGAGCAAACTGCCATGTATTTATTTGCGTTTGGGATTGCGTCATGGCTTAGATGTAAAGATGGGAAGAGGGCCTTGGCACAGAGTAGGTATGCGTACTAAGGCGGCATCCAATTGTTTAAATAAACGAACATGTTGCCTTGACTTCAACTTCATGGTTTTGTATGAGGTTTTGCACTTGCTGTTGCAGGGACAGCGTATCATTTGGCTTCTTTCGAGGCAGCAGTATTCATTGCTTGTACGCGAGGGAGAAAAGCTGATTTCTAAGGTGCAGATAGGAAGGTAACAAAGAGCTAACCTTGATGCTCTGCTCTCTCTTTCTTGTCTGTGTGAATGCAGGTTAAAATGCATCTCATTGACCCCTTCCAAGAGAAGCAGCAAGGCCAACAGCGCGAGCCTTGATAGAGGGAAATGATGGAGCAGCATGGAGCTGAGGTGGCTGCATTTGAAGGAAGTGAAATCCGTGAGAGTGGAAGGGAAAAATGCTACAGCTGAATTCCTTGACTTGGATGCTCATATGAAGTGAGAGTGATTGAAAGTTTGCTGTAGGGATTACACTAAGTATTGAGCTGCCCACTAGTTTTCGGCTGAGTTTGGCATGCTGCATGCTCCTTGTAGATCATTACCTCAAAACATTGCATGTTGTTAACATCCAACTGTCAGACATCATCCTTGCATTCAAGATTGATGGGCATGGACGTGCCTGGATTGCTAACCCAAAGCATGGTACTTTAGACTGGGTCTTTCTTGCATGCATGCAACTTTGGCATGGCGTGGCCCTGTATGCCATGCAACTCTGTTGGACAACATGTAGGGCTTGCTATGTCATCTTGCAAGGCTGGATTCTAATTGTTTGACTTCTATTGCTTTACGCCTATTTGGCTATTACATGCTTGATGTTCATGCACTTGATAGACACTTGTTTCAACAGGAAAAACAACCAGTCTTGAGCACCACTTGATTCAAGAGCAAATCAACCACAGTTGAAACAACCAAATCCAACTCGAGGCCCGGGTGGAATCAACTGCATTGAATCAACCAACTGGATTGAAAGCTGGTTGTTTCAACCAGAAAACAACCACTCTTGAACACCACTTGATTCAAGAGCAAATCAACCACGGTTGAATCAACCAAATCCAACTCGAGGCCCGGGTGGAATCAACAGCATTGAATCAACCAACTGGATTGAAAGCTAGTTGTTTCAACCAGAAAACAACCACTCTTGAACACCACTTGATTCAAGAGCAAATCAACCACCGTTGAATCAACCAAATCCAACTCGAGGCCCGGGTGGAATCAACAGCATTGAATCAACCAACTGGATTGAAAGCTAGTTGTTTCAACCAGAAAACAACCAGTCTTGAACACCACTTGATTCAAGAGCAAATCAACCACAGTTGAATCAACCAAATCCAATTCGAGGCCCGAGTGGAATCAACTATGGTTGAATCAATCATCCTAATTGACCAGCAGTTGAATCAACCAGAATCAACCACAGTTGATCAGCAGTTGTTTCAAGAGGAAATCAACTATAGTTGAATCAACCATTTTTCCCATTGAATCAATGAGGAATCAACCGTAGTTGAATCAACCATTTTCTACACGAGGCCCGGGCTGTTTCAACCGGCTTTTTCCTGGTTGATTCTGGTTGATTCAAGCCGTAATCAACAGTTACAACTTTTCCGACGTATTAGTGTGAGGGGTGCAGATGACCCCGCCCACACCTAACAGAATGGTATGGAGGGTGACTTGAGCTGAGCCCCTTGAAAGATGAAGACATAGATCGCGGTGCTGCTGCTTGGAGGCCTCCAGCTGATTCTTGGGCCGAGTGTCTTCACAGTATTTGACTTCCACAAGATGGACGTGCCTCTGTTCTAGATGGAGCTGACTAGGGTAACAAACTTTGGAAGTAGGTGGAGTGGCTGTGGCTGGCGCTGCTTCCTGTTCCCCCCGTGGCCCCCTCTACTTCTAAATGGAAAAAGAGGATTGGTCCTTGGCACTCTTTTCATTGGAACAACTAATATTGCATCAGGGCGACTAGAGGTGAGCCTTTGTTTGTCAGTGAAACGTGAAGTAAAGTCTACGCAGGCTACAGGCCGCATGCATTAAGGAAAGGTGCCTTAAGTAGCAAGCTGTCCAGGGCCTCACCAGAGGTCCCTCAAAACTACACTAGCTACAGCTAGCCTAGGTGAGGGAAAGAGACAGAACTAATGAGGATCGGGCGGGTTGTCGGCCATGCCCCGAGACGCCTGGACTCTCCTTCTCCTAGTATCCACCGCGCGCCCAGCATCCCCCCCCCGGAAGCCCCCTGTAAGCAAAGAGCATGTCTGGTGTTAATGATAGTGGTTAGTCTCTGCATGGCATGACAGCTCAGCTTGAAAGCTAGGGATTTCTCTCTGTGCTTGGATAGGCCCAAGTTGACAAGAGGTTTGATCGTGTACTCATTGTAAATAGTGTGCCCACCACGCCAATCAGGATGATATGTAGAGTCATCTTGTTGTTCCTGTTTGGATTCCTTGAGCTGCGGGTTTTAAGTCTGGTTGTAATGTGAGCATGTTGAGTTGTTGCAGTTTCGAAAGTAATGTAGGGGTTGGTGTCAGGGCAGAATTTTAGTTCAACAAGGTGAATGTCTCTGTCTTGAGGAGGGATCTTAGAAGGATCAAGGTGAGCTTGTCTGCCTGGGATAGATCTCACAAAGATAACACCAGGGCGGCTTTGGTGCCGAGCAAAGGAGCCAGTACCATTAGGGAAAACCCAGTCTGGAATGGCTCGTGAGATGTTTTCTGGGACTTGTATCCCCTGATCCAGGAGTCTCTCATTACGGCAGGCATCCATACCAATAAGGGATGAGCCAAACCTGCCTTTGCTAAGGGCTTTAACGCAGAAGCTAAGGCCAACATGGTGCCTGTTGGTGTGCATACCACTCATAGTTGGATTTGGACATCTGAGGACAACATGATTAATGCTGTCCATATCATCACACAGCGGGCAGCTTCCATCGGTGGAAGACCTATTGGATCTAATGGCATGGTTTTGTGTGTAGACTGACCCTGTGCGGTATTTGATTACATTTATCTGTTGCTTAAGAGTAATCTTAGGAGTAGACCAGAAGGAGTTGCTGATTTCCTTGTTAGCAAGTTGACAGGTTGAGTTGTGAGCTTCTATACTGGCAGTGGTGATCAGGGAAGTGGGTTGTATGGCATGGTCAAGCCTCTGCCAGCTATTGTAATGGTAGCCAGAGATATCAGCAGAGCCTAGCCTGTGCTTTTTATGCATGTGTAATTTAAGTTTGTCGGTCAGGTTGTTGAGGTAGTGGGTTGGGGAAGTGTGGGAGCGGTGCAGGCTCTCATTTTGTCCGTGTGAGGTCTTCAACGAGAGCCAGAAAAAATTGTGGAATGGGTCCCAGGCATGTGGGAGTTCAATATCTGTGGTGGCTGTGAGGGCTGCAGACCGTGCGCAGGCGTCAGGCCCCTCATTGCCAATGATGACAGAGTGGGCTTTGACTTTGTAGAAATGAATAGGATGAGGGGAGTGCTCTAATATGGTTGATATAGCACGAATGAGCTCTGCATGTAGGCGATGCCTCATGCGCATCAAATTGAGAGTTTGTTCAGAAATTTGGGAAAGTCAGGATGCACTAAAAAAATCATGTCACAATCCATTTCTGTTTTGGTACGGTGGTGACGGACGATTATGCCACTGTTTTGCACATGCCTTCCTCCACATCTCAAAGCAAAGGGAAACAACAAGGGAAAACATACTTGATAAAGGAGGGTTCGATATGTCGAGTGTCGAGTACAACTTGTCGAGTACGAGTACAATTGTCGAGTACAAAGCCCAAGATAAAACAAGCAGCGGGGCATTTACAGATGACCTCATTGGCACAACAGGCACCTACACAAATCTTAAAATCCAAGCCAAAAAAAACAATACGCGGACTGGGCCCACCTAATCATCTCTGGTAACAAAACAAAGGTTACATGCAGCCTGCCCAGCCAAAAAAGCAGGCAAGCCCGAGGAAATACGTCCATGGTGGACTTTGCAAAGCATCTCCTCAAAAACAAAATCCTGGTCCAAGGCAAAACCAGCTCAATTTCTTGGCCCTGAAGACCCCTTCACCTACCTAGGGGTAGACATTACCATGACCATGAATTGGAAACCTCAACTTACCAAGATGACAGATAAGCTTTCTAAGAAATAAGATAAGCTCTCAGGCTCTTTTGCTACTCCTAGACAAACAATGAAAATGATCCGGACAGCTATTATACCAAGCATTGCCTATGCGTTCCCAGTCACACCCTGCTCTGAACATGACCTTGCAACCTGGGATAAGATGACCTTAAACGTAGTCAAACAAAACTATAAACTGCCACTGAGCACAGGCACAGCCATCCTGAGGGATAACAAAGCCAACTTTGGACTTGGCTGCCCATCAATTGCCGTAGAGTATAACGCCAGATGCGCGGCAGCACTTACCAGTGACCTTAACAATGAAGGAAACATGGTCGGAGAACCAAGGCACTCTTGGAATCTCAATTACAACAACTAAACGATCACATATTTACCAGCATAGACCCAACTCATCAGAACCCCCACTTCCTTACCAAGCAGTTGAACCATATGCTCGAAGTTAGGCAATGCCTCTGCATCCACAACAGCAACCTTGAAGTTACCTTCCAAGGAGCACCCTACCTCTCACCCAGCATCCTGCCTGTCTTAAATGCACTCTCAACACCGGTGCAACCCTCCCTAAAAACCTTAGCCTGCCACTGCCTATACCCCCTTATGGAAATAGGTGTGACAAATCTCTTCCCACTACTCAATGACAGTCTCACCCACATCATCTATGGAAACAAACTCACCGCACTGCTTGGCCACAAAGTCAAGACCAGACACATCGTTGCCCTCAACAAGCTATCTCATATCCTCAACTCCCGTAACTTAACAACAGATCTCGTCGACACTCTCATCCAGAGCCAAGACAGCTCACTCAACAAGCTCTCAGAGTCACGCTACATCAATGATACAGATTTTGAGGAGATCTCTAAGACTGAACATACCCCCTCAGGGTGGGACTGGTCAAAATCGTGCTTTGAAAACGCACCGCTGAATATGGATGTGGACAGCCCTGAGAACCCATGCACCCCGCACAATGATACCCAAAACTTATCCCAAGAAATGGCAGTCCCCAACCATGAGAACCATCCTCCTAGCACGCAATCTAACACACAAGAACAACCTGATTACGCAGGACGAACCCGCAAGAGGAAAAATCTTAACACAAAAGAACCACAGTCAAATCTTCACGTAACACCCGCCAACCATGGCCTGGCCAGGGCCTCTCACAAACCCCCACCCAGTCCATAATAAGCCAGAACAAAAGGAACAGACAAATTTAAAATCCAACACAAATCCTAAACTACCATTCAGCACCCATACTAACTCCACCTCTCTTACCATCCACCACACCGAACACCAATCCTGCTGCTTGGCTATGGAACTACAAGCAAATAAAAGCCAATGAGATGGGCACAATGCGTGCAAGTAATACAATCTTCCGCTATGGTCACGTGATCCAGAGTATTCTGGACTGGCAGCACCTGCGAAAGCACAAGCGATCTCCAAACTAAATCCAACAAGACCAGTACAAAGTCCAATGGCACCCTGTCACAATTGAGAAATGGGCCCTACTCATCTTCCCCTTCCCCAGTTAGCAAAGAATACACATACGAATCCCAATGCTACGACGACATGCCCACCTGTGATACATGCCACCGTACATATCACTGGGGATGCATGTACTCTATTGTCTCAAACTGAAAAACAGGCAAGAAACAGCTTCTCTGAGGAACAAGAAATGATCCGTGTCACATGGCATCCCAGATGGGAAGCGGCTGAAATGTTGAACAAACACCCTGACCTCTGGACCCATGTAGAAGCCTTTGAGAAGGAGAGACAAGAACAACCAGGAGATCCCCAAGCCAACAATGTTAACGTCGATAACCTCGCCAACCAAGGCTTTGACGGCAATCTCCAAAACTATCTCCGAACCTCATGGCTATCAACTTATGGCCGTGCAATCCGCAAAAATGCTAAGTTTGACTTCCTGCCCACCAACCCTCAAACAGACATCCTGCCAACTTGGTTGAACATGGCAATGTGAGATTATTGTCAGGCCCGTTGACCTCATGAAAGAAATCCAAAAGTCTGACCCAAGCAGGGAGACCAACATACCCGTGGAAATGCCTTCTTTCTCTACCTATGAAGCTGCCTGTATATACAACACTGTCGGCAAATGTGTGGGCATGCTCACTACAGAAAGACTCTCGACCCTCACTGAAGCATACGAAGCAGCCAAACAAGCAGGCCTACACAACACACTCCAACCACCAGTTCAGGACATGGCGACTGAAATCATGGGCCTACTCCAGCAACTAAAAGCCAAGAACAAGCACCTACTTGCCAAGAGCAAGAAGGTTTACAACTTTTATATGCTGATCACACCTTCCCACATACGTTCAGCCCTACAAAAGTGCTGCATGGTTTCCACGGAAAGGTACTCCAACCCTCTTGACTTTGACCCCTCCTACAAGAACTACTTTAGCGCCAACCCTCGCGACCAGGTCTTTGGAGCCTGCACTGATGCCCTCTCAGTGCGCTACTCTGAGTACTCCTTCTGTCATCCCCCCCATGACGATGAAATCATGCTTCAACTCCTGCGCCACGCGCTCCATTCCTCCATTCAAACCGATTCACCGGTTGCCACCTTCATACTATTACCCCAATGGAGGGGCTCCAGCGGCAACGCCTACATGAACTGGATTAACAACTACCCAGGATACGTCAGAGTGCTTGCCCAATTCCATGCAAGATGCATTAAGTTTGAACTCCCCCAATACTGGTTCAACGCCATACCCAACCCCACTCATCCTACCTACCCCACACAGCTCATTGTTGTCTGGAACCAACAAGCAAGGGAGGCCCTACAAAATGCCAACAAGCACTGGTTTGAACATCTTCAGCACAGCATCCCTGAAGCCCAATGGCTGCCTCTTCCTCGTCATGCCCCCCCTAGGAACCTGAGCTCCAACCAACGCCTGACATCAAACAAATGGAGAAAAAAATCCTGTCCCTTCCCCTTGAGGTACCCCCAGAATGTTCACACAAGCGTGCACAGGCCGTAGCAGATCACCACCACACACAAAATACCACCTTTGCAGCCAAAATTCAGTGTTGGAGAGACATCACCTACACTGATGGTAGCGTCATGAAAACCAAGAACGGTTCCCCCCCACTAGTTGGCTCAGGCGTCTACAAACCAAACAAAGAGGGCGACCACCCCTCACCACAAATTCAACTGTATTTCAAACCCAATGGCCGTGGCCCAACTAACACAATCAACAGAGCAGAACTGGCTGGCATCCTTGTTGCACTCCAACAGGGCCACACAAACATAGCCACTGACAGTGCGTCCTTTTTGTCCCAAATCTACAGGCAGATTCTCAATCCAATGCGCATGCGGACCCACCTGCATGCAGAGCTCATCCAAGCTATTTAAACCATCATAGAGCACTCACCACATCAGCTGAATTTTTATAAAGTCAAAGCCCACTCAGGCGTCATTGGCAATGAGGGAGCTGATGCTTGCGCACAAACTGCGGCTCTTATGGATAACACAGATATCTCATTGCCTGATGCCAAGGACCCTTTCCACAACTCCTTTTGGCTATCCGTCAAACCTTCCCGAGGGCACTCCCATAGTCCCACACCCCTTTACCTCACTAACTTGAAAGACAAGCTCAAAGCCCATATGCATAACAAACACAAGCTTGGCTCTGCCGATGTATCCAGTTGCTATTACACAGGCTGGCAGCAACTCGTGCAACAACCATCTCATAACAGCAATACCAACACAGGCTTACCTGAGCTATCCTCTAAACTTGCTAACCAAAAAATTAGCAATTCCTTTTGGAGCAACCCTAAGGTTACCCTTAAGCAACAAATAAACCTTCTCAAGTACCGCACTGGCACAATTTACACCCAGAAGCACGCTGTCAGGTTTAATCACACCTCTGGCTCTGCCAACTGCCGATTATGCGGCAACATGGATAGCATCAATCATATTGTCCTCGGATGTTCACACCCAACATGCCAAGGGATGTTTATAAACAGACACAACATTGCCCTCAGTCTCTGTTGTGAAGCCCTGAGCAAAGGTGCACATGGCTCATTCCTTGTTGCCATGGACGCTTGCTGAAGAGAAAAGCTCCAAGAACATGGCATTGAAGTCCCTGAAAACATCTCCAGGGATATTCCTGACTGGGCTTTTCTCAATATTTCTGGCCCCTCTGCCCAACACCAAAGCCGTCCTGATGCTGTCTTTGTGCGTCCTATCCCAGGGAGAGCAACCCATCTTAACCCTAGGATGATACCTGCCCACGACAGCCTGTCTGAGAGATATTCACCTTGTGGAACTTAAATTCTGCCCTGACACTAACCCCTTACCCAGCCTACGAACAGCTGCTGACCAGCATGCTGGTACCATTTCTTGACTTCGCACCCGTAGTCTCAGAAACCCAAACAGAAATAATAAAGTGACCTTGCATACCATTTTACTTGGTGTAGCAGGTACTATCTATAATGACGACACCATCACTCCCCTGGTTGAGCTGGGTCTTACCAGACATAACGCAGAAAAATTAGCCTCTCAATTAAGTTGCCATGCACTCCAATCATTAACAAAAATAATAAACACCAGGCACTCATTATACTTGCAGGGTTCTTCTGGCAGGGGCATCACTGGGGGCGAGGCAGTTCCGAGCAGGAGGAGGAGAGTCCACGCCCGCAGGCGCATGGCTGACAGCAACCCACCAGACCCGCATTAGTTGCTCTCCATTGGTTCATAGCTTGGTTTAGGCTGGGCCTGTGAACCTCCTAGGTGAGGCCCTAGCTAGCTTGCTAGTTAGGGGACCTTTCCTTAATGCACGCAGCTGGACCTGGCTTGCGTAAACTTTTCTTTTCTTTTCTTTTCGATTTGTTGAGTGTTCAGGGACCCGGAGGTCCTGTAAAGCAAGACGATCTGCGTTGCCAATGTTTATGGAGGCAAGGCCTGACCCAAGAGGGCCTTTACTGATACCTTTGAGGAGGGTTCTGCTAACAATATGGCGCTCAGTTACCATATTTGACATGGTGGAATTTTTACATCCTGAAAGGATGTGAAGGGCATTGTCTGGCTCCCCACAGAGGGGACATTGCAGACCGATGGAAATTTTGAAGCATACTGCGTGCTTTTGATTGAAGAGTACCTATGCGGCAGGCTACCGCCGGTAGCTAAAAATGTTTTGTTCCATTTTGGAAGGAAGCGCTGGCAGAGTCCAGAAGGCGTAACTTGCTTTTTTATGGACTGTGGGAAGTAGACTTTGGTAATAAGAGTAGTATCCTGTCTCAGTGTCAGCCTTTTTAAGTCCATGTTTTAGATGCATGTGCTTACTCAGATCATCATGGAGATTGGAAAATGTTTAAACTTCAGGGCAGGTGAGTTGGGGCGTTCTGATGTACTTGCATGGGTGCGGGCAATATCCTCAAAGGCAAGCCAGGTGGTGTCATGGAAAGGATTGCCTTAAAGGTTGACACAGAGGAAGGTTGTGTCTGCAGGGGTGTCAGCACCCTGAATGGCCTGATGTTTGGCAATGGCATCTGCATATTTGTTACCCGTAATTCCAGCGTGTGACTTGACCTTGTAGATATAAATAGGGATAGGTCAATTGCACACAAGCTGTATGATTATTTTTAAATAAATGGCCTTGGACATGCTGACGGTGAAGCTCTGGATACAATGTTTGCCTTCTGATTTGGTGGAGTGAAGCTCCATTCCATTCTTAAGAAAGGCCATCAGTGGCGACGTGAACGTGGCCCTGGAGAATGGCAGCTGCTATTGCAGCTCATTCAGCCCTTACAATGGTATTTGTGATTCTTGCTCCGTTTGGTTGGACATAATTCAACTAACCAAATAGGTGTATGGCAGCTGCCATCTGTGTATGCCCACTCTATCCAATCCTGGACTGTTTGGGCCAGGTCTGATGCAGTTAGAGCCGAGAGGGGTTGTTGGCTTTGGACAATGTTCTTAGGGGTGTGCTGTTGCTCAGAGGGTAGCTTTTCAAAGTGAAAATAATAATAAGGGCTTAAAAGCCTAACTGGCCCACCTACATTCTCGTCCACCCAGCCAGACCACCAATTGACCCCATTTCTTTTGCAATGGTGCCTGCTATATCACTGCTTCACAACTGAGGGTAATTATGGCAGAATGGGGTAAGGTGAAAAACTCTCGTTTTTTACCACATTGCACCCTTTTCCCCCTTTTGAGCACCCTAGCTCAGACACCAAGCCGATTTTCCCACTACACTCTTTTTTGCGGGGTTGTGTCTTTATAATAAAAAAACTGCATAAAATTGGGGGGGGGGGCGTGGCCAGGAAGGCTCAGAAAAATTTCCTGTGACAGACCCCTCCAAATGGCCAAAATTAGGACCCTCTGAGGCCATGCACACTGAAAATATCTCACAAGCAGGGATGGATCATAGATACTTGGAGAATATGCATGTGAACATCACCACACCATGAAAAGCGTATCGGTACCTATCAAAATCATACTTTAGCAGCAACAAGTACTTGCGAGTATCGCAATATTGCAAATCAAGTACATAAGCATTCAACAACTCACAAAGCCGGGTGCAACACATCCCTCCTCACAAGGCAATAATTATTGCCTTTCAATTGTTGTCCTTTCTTTTGGGGCCTTGCTCTACTCCATATTCAGCAAAGATGATCTTTAATTTAGAGCGTACACTGCGGATCACGGTTGACAGTTTTGTTGCTTCCTGCTGGGTCTTGTAACAAAAAAAATCGAACATTTATGTTCTCCCGAGAGTTGAACAAACACCCTCATTAATTGTTCAGACGTTAATGCATTCTCTCCCTACTAGAGGTCCCCCACCTGCGGGTATCTGCCCCTTTTCTCGCCCGCACGCAAACATACATAATATATGTTTGCGCGCCGATGATCCAGCGAATGAGCGGCTATTTTTTCGCATTCCCTCTCTCGCACATACTACAGGCCCCCCCTGGGCTGTCAACTGGCCTACACTTCCAGGAAAAAAAGATCACGAATGGAAAAGGAAAAGCTACACAGGCGGTATACACCCCGAGCGTTGATTAAGGAAAGGGGTCATTCTGGGTGCGAACACTTTAATGACCACCTCACCGCCACGAGGGCTCGATCTCGGGACCACCTCCGCCTCCGGAGGCTCCCAGGGAGGCACCATCTGCTGAACCATGCAGAATCCTCAATCCCCTGTATTTGGGGGACCCCTGGTCAAGGTGTGATCACGTAGGCAGCGAAAACAATCCCCACCTCAATTAAGAAATGGAGGACACCTCTGTCCGAGGCATCTTGCGTCCCTTCCACCTGGACAAGAGAAACTAGCAGTACCCCGTGCCTGGTTTTGGTGTTGAGAGTTGGCAGAAGCCTTCTCAAGAGTGCATCTAATGCTAGCAGCTTTATATGCGTACTGGACAGAGCGCGCATGAAGATTCAAAGTGAATTTGAGTGCCAAGAACAAGCTGTCAAAGGGGCTTCAAAGTGTGAGAGATGTTGATGGCCCCACCCAAACCTAACAGAAAGGTATGGAGGGTAAGAAAAGAAAAAGCTGCACGTTGGCGGAGGAAAATCTTCTTACATCAATTAACAACAGGAGATGTGTTGGCTCGAAAAATCCTTGAGTCCGACTCCGATTGGAGTCCAATGGAGGGTAACACGAGCTGAGGCCCTTAAAGGATGGTGACAGAGGCCACGGTGTTGCTGTCAGACGTACTTTCTCTCAAGTTTCCCAAACCTAATCACGCCAACCAAAATTATCCTCATAAAAGTCATCATGATGTTTGCTAAAAATGATGAAATTCACGAGACCTTATATCATCCTTAACACCAGATCACCCCAAAAAGCCCACTGCTCCGCTCAATCTTCCACTCCCAAATAGAACTAGGCATTTGCCAATGTACATGTACCGCCTAACATCCTGCATATTCAGACAAATGGATGGAGAGCGTCAAAATTTGACCTTTTTGGCACAAAGAAAAAGAAAAAAACTACTTAGACAGAGGAAACTCTCCTTACATCAATTAAGGAGGACTAAGGAGACCCATCCACCACAGAGCAGGCACAGGAGGGAATAGTGGGGATCTGGAGGGTTGCTGGAAAGTACCTGGCTCCATTACCTGGCTGTGATGAGTATTTTCGTTTTCAATAGCCTATCGCTGAGCTGGTCAACCTCCAAATCCTAGCTTTCCTTCAGCATTCTGGTTGCCACCATGGCTACCACTAGGCGTGCCATTTGGTACTCCTTATAAATGGTACTCCTTACAGCCAGATCATGAAACCGGGTGCATCCAGTAATCCTGCATTATCCCAATAGCTTTCCCTGTTTTTCAGCTTTGTGGTGCCACCTTCAGTGCCACCTTCAGTGAAGGGTACTCACAAGATGGCGGATTTTTTCCTGGATCAGTGTAGGGAGTAATCCACCACCTTCAAAGCTTCTCTCTTTAGAGTCGTGCTGGAGCACTCTTAGCTTTGGCTTTAGCTATTGGCAAGTCCTGCCGATCACTGCTTAACATCGTCCTCAAGCAAGCATCATGAACGATATCCCAGATTCTCAGAGGGGGTTATCTGAGCATGTGCCCAAATATGCCTCTTTTTTGCTTTTTAAGTGCGCCCACCCACAGCCACTTCATCTGATTGGCACAATTTTTGCTCTAGAACGTAGCTGGCGCTACAAGCTACTAAAGCATATGCTCAGATCTGTGAGAGTCGCCCTGTGTGCTTAGATAGATTGGGCTAAAGCTTACATGGAGCACGCAGACCCTAACTTTGAGAAAATGGCTGGAATCGCCACATTACAACAACCACTGGGTCTTATCACTCCAATGTTTTTGCAATGATATTCTTTTGTTACGAGGACCCCAAACCACTAAAAAGCACCCAATTTGGTACAGTGGGTGGTCAGATATGGAATTTGGTGGTCAAAATTAGGGTTCATGCCGCAGCTAATTTGGCAGGTGTCCCCCAATTGGCACTTCTCCAATTTTAGTGCTTCTCCAATTTTAGTGCAGAAAATTTCACAGGCTACAAAAGGAACCCAGGCTTGAAAGGTGCCAGTTGGGGGACAACTGTGCTGGGAGCATCCTAAAAACACCTCTTTTTGGGTGGGAGTTGTCCTCTGCCAGATTCTAATGGAGACGCCGAAGCCTTGAGGCAAAGCTCCCATCCATCACGCCCTGCCGATGCGGGAAAGTGGCTATGGTTCCTTCTGGGCTGACCACCAAGCTCGCATCTACGACGCCCAGATCTGAGAGGTTTGCTAATTTTATGGGCTCCAGCTGAAAGTTGGAATGGCGTGCAAGAAATGCTGCAACCTGCATGCAAGTATTGGCATTGCAACGCGTGCTCAGCAAATTTGTTTTCCATGAAAGAGTGCACACAGAAATTCATCACATATACATATACAGGCTACTACTCTTGCTATCAGAGCTTGTTACCACATGTAGATTAAAAATTCAGCAATGCCTTTAAAATCATGCCCTGTGTATCCTCACCTATTGAGCGCACCATCTTACAATACCGCTCAGGCACCCTCTATAACCAAAAACATGCGGTTCGCTTCAAAAGGTCCAATAACCATCATGCCCTCTACCAGGCTGTCATCAATGAGACCGCGCACACCACATGCTCTCGGGCTGCCAAAATCTTACCATCTCCAGCATGAAAAGCCCATGGGGAGCAGGTTTGCTTAACATGGGCATAGGGAGTGATAGGTTGGCACAGCACTACCTCCAAATCCCTGCACAAGCATCTAACAGAATTGTACCCCCCTACCTCTTTCCTCGAAATTTTCCTAAGAGGTATAGACTGAAATTTAGCCATCCTTATGCTATACTGATTACTCCTTATAATGCCAAGCCCACTCCTTCTTCTTCCTCCTCCTCCTCACACCATGTGTTACGCAGCAGGCACAGCACCCCACACATGTCCAACACAACTACCTGCGTTAGACAACCCCATCAGCTGAGTGTGAACCATCGACATGTGCACTTGATAGAAATAAAATACTGTGAAGACACAAGGCCTGGACAGCAGTTGGAGGCGGCACAGCGGCAGCATGCAGATCCATGCAAGAATATAAGTGGAAAAGCTGTCATGTTATATTCCATCCTTCTGGGTAGTGGTGGGACCTGTTACACTGAGCATTTTCTTAACCAGATCAAACAACTGGGTTTTGACCACCAATGTGCCATTAAGATTGATCGCAAACTTCATGCCCATTCTGTTATGTATGCCAACAAGCTTTTTAACACTAGGCGTGCTATTGAAAAGAAAAATACTTCTCACAGGCAGGTTCTGGAGCCGGATGCTTCCAGAAACTCTCTAGATCCCCATAAACAATTCCTTTTCTGTAGCCTTGTGGTGGAGGGGACTCACGGCTCTTCCGAGCCAATGTGTCTCCTTTTCCTTAATTGATTTGGGGAGAGTTTCCTCTGCCTACGTTTCTTCTCTTCTCTTCTCTTTTCTTTTTCAAAGAACAATATGATGCTTGACCTGCATTCCTGCATTCCTGAAGGCTGAAGGATGTAGAGGGCACTCTGCCGGATCAGAACATACATAAACATGGCTACGATTGGCACGCACACCTCTGTGCTTGTTTTGTGGCAATCATTCATAAGGCATACAATAGTCCTTAGGAACATGGCTGTCAACCCCTCTTGTCCTTCTCTAATGGTGCTTATTAACATGGCAAGCACTCTCTGTTGTCCTTGACCTTGTCTCTTGCATTTATTAAACACAGGTCAAGGGGCAGACGGTTGAAAGCATCAGGCCGTCCTTTTTGTTCACCCAGGACTTTCGGTAGGTTGACAATTCACTACAATCACTTTAATGTGTTGATATTATGACAATGTGTAAATTGATCTATCTGCACAAATTGCAAGCATGCGTGACTGCTTCCTACCAATCACTGCAGCACACCTGGATGCCACTTGCAGCACCTTCTTCATGGCTCTGGTGCAGCATAGACCCACCTTTCCTTATTGCATGCGGCCTAACAACAAGCGTTGGTTTTTCTGCTTTTTCTTTCTTTCCAATTCTGAACCCACCTGCTGCGGCCCCTCATCCTCCTCGATGCTGCATATGCTGTACACAAGCAGGCCCCCTGGTCGCACCAATGCAGCCGCTGAGTCCAGCAGCTCAGCCTGGGCATGGCATGTGTGCCAGTGTGTGTGTGTGCTTGTGTGTGTGCTTGTGAGTGTGTGTATTTGTGTGTGTGTGTGTGTGTCATCGTTGTCATCCAGCAGTGTAAAATACAGTAAAAAAGTAAGAGTCCATTAGCGTGAAGATGAGTGAGGGAGCAAGCCAATGTAAAGCAGGGACCAGGCAGCGCAACGGCAGCACACACACATGCACTTCAAGGATAGCTAAGGGTCTTGTGCCAAAACAGTGTGATTGTGGGGGAGGTGATGATGGAGGACCTCATGCCCGCACCCAGCCACCTGCCACATTTCATGAAAGCAAGCAGTCACACAGCTGGGACCTGAAAAGAAATAAGACAAGAAAAGGCCGTATGCTACCCGCACGCATCAAGGACAGCTTCTTTAATTAGTGTGAGCTTGAGCTACTACTCATGCATGAAGGAAGGCCGTGTCGTTCATGCAGGAGTATTTAACAAAAACATAGTACAGCAACCAAACCCAGCTGGGAGCGTCTTGTTGTCAAGGAATGAAAGCAGGTCCAGCAATGACCTGGTTTTGATTACAATTGGAAGTTGGAGCAAGCAGAGGAATATAAACAGTTGTGGTCACAGTTTAAATTGGAGCAAGCAATTGGGAAAACAGGAAAATAGGAACTCAACTAGTTAACCTTGTGGCTGGAGCAACTCATTCGAACAGCATGGTTTAAGACAGCATTAGGCAAGCCAGCTGTTGCTTTGAGGATACAGCAAGTTGAGAAAGGCAAGGCCATCTGAGTCCCTGCATGCATGCATATACAAAAGGGGTGCACATCCAAATTGGGCGACACCTTTTCCTTGCACTTCCATTCCATAACATTTCCATGCCAGCGGGTGCATCAAGCACAAAAGCACAACATGACGGAAGTAGAATGATCTCCTGACGACCTTCCATACTCACAGCATAACTTCCCAAACAATAAAATGAACCAAGCTGAAGTACACTTGCAACAGCACTCGCACCTGAGCCTCATGTGTTGCGCTTTGTAGGCCACGTCTGCATGTCACATGGTCGGCATGCACGGATGCAGCTTTACCAACCCTCCGCCCGCTTGCACTTGAGCTTGCCCTAAACCTTTCATGTGCTCACCTACAGCAGAGTCACACCTCCCCTCACCTGCAGCGGGACAAGCACCGCCTCCACATCTTGTGCACTGCGCCGCCAGCGCATGTCCGCACGCTTTGCTAGCACACCACTGCCTGAGCAGGGGGCGTCCAGCAACACCTTGTCCCACAAGCTGCTTTGCGGCCTTGCAGCTTCAGCTCCTACTCATGCGCATGTGTGTACATGTATGTGTGTATGTGTGTGTGTGTGCCAGAAAACTGACATTCCTATCAACATTATTAGCATGCTCCCAAGACAGACAGCCCCACCCCAAATCGTGTTTGTTTGTAAAAAAGGAGCCACTGCAAGAGCACATGAAAGCCAAGAGTCAGTAAAGTGACATTTCCATTAACATTGTTGTGCATGATCCCAAGACAGACAGCCCTACCCAAAATCGTGTTCATTTGTAAACAAGAAGGCACAGGAAGAGCTCTTGAAAGCTATAGGTTCACGGAAGGGTTGGAGGGCTGCCTCTGCCTGATCTGTCTTCTCTTTCCCCCCTTGCCCCCCCGGCCATTAGTTTCCTCCCCTGCTCACCGTCTCTGCTGCTGCTGCTGCTGCTGCTGCTGCTGCTGCTGCTGAACTGGTCTAAACTGCTGCCATCCTCCATTGCTTGGGCGCTAACCCTGGTCTGAATGCTACTGCTGCCGTCATCCGTTGCATTACTGCTGCTACTGCTGCTTTGGCTTCTAGTGCCATCTTCCCTTGGCTTGCCGCCCCCAGCACCAACAGGAGCCTGTGTTGATAAGCGCAAGACGTGATGCGTGAGATGTAGGGCTAACATACTCCATACACACATGTACATACATATACATATTATATTTATAGATATATTTACACATACACAATCAGATATACACACTCCATTTCTGGTGTACTTCCAGTGCTAAAAAAATGCGTGCATCTGCCGTATAACAACAGTTGTAACTAGATGGAACCGTCCAATCCTACATCTAATCGTAGGGGTCAGGCATGAGAGGCGCCATGTGTGTATGGAAGGGTGAAGCATTAGAAGCTCCAATTGTGTGCGTAAGGTCAGGCGTTGGAGGCGCAGACAGGTCAAGGGGTCTACAAGCCAACAGATAAGTGTGGCTGAAAGCAACCTGGCTGCAGAGGCCCATGATCGGTGCGCATCAACACGTGCATGGCAGTATGTGTGGCTGCAGCAAGGGTGATCAGCAAAAGGGCTCTGAGAGTGGCAGGCCTGAGCATGTACTCTGCCTTTGCAACCCTACATGCCAAAAAATTGCACTTGTGTGCCCGTTCCCTGTCCAGCAGTAAGCAGGGTCCCAAAAACAGGCAAGGGCTGGTGCACAGCACGCTTAAAGGCCCCAACACCCTCATGCTAGCTTTGGGGCACAACATACAGGAAGGAGCTGGTGCACAGCAAGTTTGGAGGCCCAGTCACTCTCATGCAAAGCTTCTGCGTTCTCAAGGCTTTTTGTCATGCACACGTGCGTTCAATCGGGTGCAGCAAGGGTGAACATCACGCCAGACGGACTTGTTGTTCCTGCCCTGCCCATTATGCTGGCGGAAAGAAAAGAAGGGAAAAGCTATGGAGGCATAAAAACCACTCCCTTCATCAATAAAGGAAAAGAGGACACCTAGGGCGGAGGCATCGTGTATCCCCTCCATCGAGAGAAGGAAAAAAAAGAGGTCAATGGCAGTCAGAAGGATCTAGAACAGCACCCCATGCCTGATATTGGTAGTGGTAGGGTTTAGGCGGAATGTTTCAGATCAATAATTTAATGGCTCATTACCAAGAAGTTGCCTCAAAATTCTCAGCTCACATGGCAGCCCTTGTAAAAGCAATTTTTTTCACAAAATGCCTCCCACAGAGGCCCTTCATGCAGAGGGCGAGGCTCGGTAGAGCCTAGTCGGCAAAACGGCAGATCCTCTCTACCCACGCCTCACCAGTAGAGCTGGGAAAAGGGGGTTGAAGATCTGTCAAAACAGGCCCTAAAGAGAGTCAAAGAGGCCCGACAAGGCTCTTTTGAGCCTCAATGCTGACGCGTGACCACTTTCACCCATGCCCCATCAGCACTCCTTATATTTATGTACCAGGTGCTTTATTTATATACCAGGTACAGCTGCCATGCTATCCGCTTACCTGCTGTCCGCTGAGGGAGGCAGTGATCTCTTTTGCAAACACCCTCAGGTCCACAGCGCGCATGCGCATCATGCTCTTGGGCACACCTGCTGCTTCTGCTTGGCGACCTAAGGCCTGCAGCCGCGCTGCGCTTGTGTCAAGCGCAGTGAGATAGCCCTGCCAGTGTGTACATGTGTACATGTGTGTGTGTGTGTGTGTGCGTGTGTAAGTGTGTGTGTATGTGCGCGCGCATGTGTGTATGTGTGTGTATGTGTGTTTGTGTGCGCGTGCGCGCGCGCGTGTGTGTGTGCTTTTACATATGTCAAGCAGCGTGTCAGCCATAATGCCCGATGATGCACTTTTGTGGGTCAAGTTGCCTTCTCTCAATTGTGCCTACCATCATGGCATGATGGCCGATGATGCACTTTTGTGAGAGAAGTTGCCTTCTCTCAATTGTGCCCTCCCTGCCTGTCTGTACACTCAAAGGCAGGCACACCTTCCTCCATAGCACCAGCCACTTGGCCCATGCCTGTAGGCTTGTGGACGAGTGTCGCACTTATTTCATGCATGGCAGATTTCAAGCATCCACTTGGGCCAGCACCAAGAAGTCAGTGCCAATGGGTCAATACCAGTGGGTCAGTACCAAAGGACCAGTGCCAAAAAGTCAGTGCCAATGGGTCAATACCAGTGGGCCAGTACCAAAGGACCAGTGCCAAAAAGTCAGTGCCAATGGGTCAATACCAGTGGGCCAGTATCAAAGGACTAGTGCCAATGAGTCAGTACCATTGGGTCGGAACCGATGGGTCAATACCAATGGGCCAGCACCAGTGGACAGCACTGATGGACCAATGACAATGTGTTTGTACCAATGGGTCAGTACCAATGGGTCAGTGCGAACTGTTCAGTTCCAGGCCTTCAGACATCCACAAAGGGTCAGCACCAGTGCATGCAGCTTTGTGGCACAGGCACACCTCTCTCCTCTGCATACTCCAAGTAAAACAATTTTGTTGCATTGCAAGGCAAGAGCTGCATGCCGCACAAGCTCAATCTGATAAGGGGCTTAAGAAGTGAAGCCTGGGATACCCACTAAAAGTGCCACACTTTCACACCACAACCAACCGTGCTTTCCACTCTTACTGTTGTACACTCTCATACAATCTTACACTCTTACGCAACCCACCGTGCCTTGCATCCTAGATGCGCAGAACATGGCCTTGCCCCCCTCATACACTCACACAACCCACCGTGCCTTGCATCCTAGATGCGCAAAACATGGTCTTGCCCCCCTCTTACGCTCTCACACAACCCACCGTGCCTTGCATCCTAGATGCGCAAAACATGGTCTTGCCCCCCTCTTACACTCACACAACCCACCGTGCCTTGCATCCTAGATGCGCAAAACATGGTCTTGCCTCCCGGAGCGGCACAGGCATCCAGCACACGTTCCCCAGGCTGCGGATCGAGGGCAGCGGCCACCACCAGGCCTGCAGACACATCTTGCACCAAGCACTCGCCTCGGGCCACAAACCCCTGCAAGTTGATTGCAAGATTGGCAGTGGTGTGTGTGTATGTGTGAAAGGAAGAACAAGGGGGGAAGAGCAAGAAATGGGGCTTGTAGGTGAAAACCACTTTGTGGCTTTGGGACTTCCTGGAAGACTATCCCAGTGAACACAGTAGAAGTATGCTGCAGCAACAGGGGCATCAGGCCCAGCAATACCTAACCACATTGCAATTTTACGACTCCCTGGAAGGCTATCCCAGTGGGCGGGGTAGGAGCATGATGCAGCACCAGGGGGGCATTAGGCTGAGCGATGCCTGAACCCAAGTGCTCTATGACTCAGCAGAACACACTTGTACAGGATCTGTATACAGTTCGTACTCCTTGTCTGATTGCTCTATATGACTCAGCAGGCACTCCCTGTGCACGTGACCTGTCCTCCTAGATTGATGCAACGTGCATGCCTGTTAAGGCTTTGCCCTGTGCATTTCTTCCTTTATATAGGCTGCGCTTGCGTCTAGGAGGCTGTTCTTGGGCAGTGATGCATTCAGAAGGGGCATTGGAAGGCTCAATTGAAATGACAAGGAGCCAAAACAATAACATGCAATGAGGCCTGCAACGAGACAAAAAACTGATGTTGCCTTCTGACGTGAGGTTTTCCAGCGCTCGCATCTGTCCCGCTCCTTGGGATGCATGAGTTGTCAAAGGTAAACAAGGGCTTGAGAATGCATTGAATTCAGGAAGACCCTGTACCAAGTGGTGCTCCCTGAAAGCAGTACTCTTGACCCACATAAGACCTCGTGCAGTACACACTTTAGCCTCATACCTCATACCTTTGCCAGCAGCGTTTGCAGCCCAGAGTGGATTTCCACAAAGTTATGGGCCAAAGCAGAGGAGGCGCATGCCTCCACGCCTTCCTCAGCAAGCCAACCAGCTCACAAAGCACATACCTTTGCCAGCACTGTTTGCAGCCCAGAGTGGATTTCCACAAAGTCACGGGGCAAGGTAGAGGAGGCGCACGCCTCCACACCCTCCTCAGCAAGACGGGCCAGCAGACCCTCCACTGTGATGCCTCGCAGTGGGTTCACACGCACTGTGTACACGGGGGGCCTGTACGTTTGTGTATGCACGCGCACTTAGCTCATGTTTGGTCGCCTACATCCCTGAGCGGGGTATGGGTGCAATGCAATTTATGCAGCAAGAATAAGGCAAGCAAATCCAGACTTTTTAATGAGAAAGGCCCACAAAGCCAGAGGCTCTGCAGTAGCATGCTGCACACAGACTGCATGGCTTGAACGCCCTGCTGAAACTCTTTGATCTTTTCCCTTGACATAGGGGCTTCCTGTTTTCCTGGCCCATTGTGTAAAAAAAACTCAAGAACAAAAGTAATGATGGGAAGGTTTCAGTCCTTAATATTCCAGACCTTCGGTCATGGTTCATTCAGAGTACCAAGGAAGTGCATTTGCTACCCGGAAGTTAACACAAATGCAACACAAGGCCCTCATTGCCTAGCATCCAAAAATCCCGGGCACCATCTTAAAGTGAGTATCCAAAACTCCTGTGGGTGCAAGGGACCCATCACCATTCAGGTGTGATAGATGTCTTTTGCTCAGGGACTTTTGTAAGTAAGCTGGACTTTTGTAAGTAAGCTGGAGGGAGAGCCAAGCAACAGGATGAGGCTGTGGCCTCACTTAGCACTAAGCTGCCCTCTAGGCAGGCAAGTCTTTCCTATCTTCCCCTCACTTGGCAGATTGCAGCTTCACAGCTTGAAGAGTGTGCCAGCTAATGGATAGGCGCGAACCAGACACTTAATAGCTACACAGCCTTTGTAATTAAACAGCATGAGATGTGTGTTAGCTCTCATGCGCTCATGCTTACTTGTTGTTCTGCTCCATGAGCGCCTCTGCTTCCTCTCTGCCAAAGCGCTTTAGCCATCTGCAATCCAGGGGGAACACAACGCTTTTGGGGATTAGTGTGTGTATGTGTGTGTGTGTGTGTGTGTGTGTACGCGTGTGTACGTGTGTGTATGTGTGTGTGCACGCAAACTGTTTTGGACGAACCCTGCTGTGAAGGTCAAATTAGCCCCAAAGTGTCGTGTGAGTGCCATTAGAAAGTCTGCTGCACATGGCTCTCAATGCACCTTGCTAAACCTGCACACATACTGGTATCATGACAGCTTGATAAATCATGGACACCTTGCTAAATCTCGGACATATACTGGTATCATGTCAGTCACACACACTGGTACCATGTCAGTCACACAGACTGGCACCATGTCATACTGGTACCATGTCGTACTGGTATCATGTCAGAGGGGGCACACTGAGGTCCCCAAAATAGGTGCTAGTCAAAACATTCCCCACTTGGGATTTCCATAATTTTTACCTTACAATTGCAATATGTACATAGCAACTCACGGGAGACATGCATAGTTCGCCGGGGCATGAACCCTACTTTTCACACCAAATATCTCATCCATATGTCACGTGTACATCAATGAGGGTGTTTCCCTTTAAACTCTCACCAGAAAATGCAATTGCAAGGAAAGGCAGCGAAAAGATGCAATAAATTCTTCAAAGCACAAGTAAGGGTTGCGTCGCTTGCGACGCTAAGAAATTGGCAAAGCCAGGCCTTCCTGAGACAGAGATGGCATTGATATGCAGTGCCTGGGGCAGCAACAGGACCTTGCTGCAGCAGACCATGCCTTGTTCATGCATGCACAGCGAGTGCATGCAATGCAAGCTGCTCTGCCATCTATTGTTCACTTGCTCCCTTAGACAATCAGCAGCAGACTATACACCAGAGGCTCCCCCATCCACACACCAGGGTAGGGGGTGCAGGTCCTGCTACACGTCGCATCAGCAAACTTACGAACTCTAACCTCTCAATTCGTGGTGTACATCACACCATCAATAGAACATAAATTAAACATCCTGTTGCACTCGGAATTATGCGAACCCATTGGTTCATTGTCAAGCTGGAATGGTCCGCAGGTGGACTGCAAAGTCCCCGGAACGGGTACCCCCCGACCCCCAACCCAGCAAGGGCATCCACGCAAGTATGCTGATGGAGGTTGTGTTGACTGGCGCTGTTCTGGTGGCATGAGGAGGCTGGGCTGGGAAAGTCAAAACCAAAGCTTCTTGAAGTTTTCTTCCCAAACTTTGCCTGCTGCACCCCAGTCATTAAACACAATTTGACAGTCCCGATATAAAGGTTTGCTTAGCGAGCATGTCGAGTTTCAGGGCTGATGGTAGGCTGGCTGGCTCAGGTCAAAAACTGCCTGCCAACGTTTACAAAAGATTTCTGCATGGTAAGCATGGTATTCAAATGGAAATGAATACCAGCATTGTTACATGCGGGAAGAAACGCCAGGAGGATCATTTCCAGCAATGCAGGCCAGATGACTCCATGTTCCTCTCAATAACAAGCTTGCAGCTTGGTATTTGGCTGCACAGTAGTTGTTAGCACACAGCACATTCACTTTCGCTTCCCCCTTCTCACACCATCTGAGTAGCTGATTTCAACTATTGCGAGCTATGTGGTTTTCCCCATCTGCTGGCCAGTCATCTGGGACAAGAGAGGAGCAAGCACAGGCCTTGAACCCTCGTTGCTGCCCAGCTACATGGGCTCACCTTCTAGCAGCCAGCCTCACGTTGATGGCCAACCGCGTGGGCTCACCTTCTAGGAGTTAGTCTCACGTTGCTGGCCAGCCATGTGACTGACCTTCTAGGAGCCAGCCTCATGGTGCTGGCCAGCCATGCAGGCAAACCTTCTAGCAGCCAGCCTCACCTGCTGGTCAACCATGTAGGGTGAGAGTGGACCAGGCTCAGGCCTCTGGCCAGGCCCCGCTCACTGGCCTTGGTGCTGGCAGTCATATTATCCAGCTCATCCTGCAGAACACATCAGCACAGTGTCAACAGCCCACTGGCCTTGGTGATTGCAGTCATGCTATCTAGCTCATCCTGCATGCCACCATTGGAGCAGTGCTCAATTGGACAAGGAGGCAGCTGGCCTCATTCAGCAGCCATGCGACTAAGTTCATTGTACACAAGCTACGTTTGGATCAGTACAACCCAGGGCACCAGGGCCTGAAAAGGGGAAGGGCAGGGATTGGAGGCAAAACTACTGCCAAGGGCAGCCCAGCGCAAAACGTTGTATAGAGGCACAACAAGCACACCCAGATGATAATAACTAAGGCTGCGCGTGGATGTCAGAGGTTGCCCTGAACCGTAACACCAAGGATATGTAACACAGTAAGTTCTAGCCCCCACACTAATGGCATTCAATTGCCAATGTATGCCAGGCCCCCACAGTGAGCGGCACAAGAAACAACCCTTACACGCACTTCTTGCCCTTAATTGATTTGGGGTATTTCCCCACTGCCTGCACAATTTTTCTTTTCTATCTCAACCCTTACACGCACCTTGGGTGAGGGCAGAGTGCCAGCCTGCGCGCGCCTGCCTGCCTCCCTCAGCACCGCATTCACAAAGCCTGTTGCGTACTTTGCTGATGCAGGTGTGATCCTGCGCGCCAGGTCAACATGCTCATCAAGGGCATGGAGGGCCAGGCTTTCATACTCCAGCTCGTACAGTGCAAGGCGCAGCACCTAAAAGAAGCCAGGGCGAGCATGAAAGGGGCTGAAGAATGAAGATAAAAGAAAAAAGATAAATAACATGGGAATTACATGGGAAATCACAATTACATGAAGAAGACGCTTTTCACATCAAATAACGAAGATGAAGAAGGAAGGATGAAGGGGTTTGAAAACGGCACCGGAAGCCAGGGCAGGAACGAGAGGGGCTAGAGATTTTACGATGGAGAATGGAGAGTGCAAGGGGTTTGAAAGCAACACCAGTGTCCAGGACGGAAATGAATGGGCTAAAGTTTGAGGAAGGAAAATGCATGGAGAATGGAAAGAGCAAGGGGAGGGAAGCAAGTACTTAACGTCAGGGTAAAGACTTGACAATAATGCAATAAGCATGTTGCGGCTGTGCATGTGAGCTGGGCTGCAAGGGTGGCGTGCAAAGGGGCTATCAGGAAGGGATTGCAAGAAAGTCTGGTATCCTGTCAGATATATATATATGTATATATGTATGTATGTATATATGTATGTATATATATGTATATATGTATACATATATGTCATATATATATATATATGCTGGTTGTATACAGCTTGGTATCCTGTCTGATCAAGCAAAGGATGGCGTGCACAGGGGCTCACAGGAAGGCCACATAACAGACTGGCTACATGCACCTGCTGCAAATTATTTGGCAGCATGAAGTCCTGCACCATATGCTAATATATTCATCTTGGGGCAGGATTCGGCAGGGGTGCAGGAGGCTCAACATTTGAAGTCATGATTGCGTGCAGGTGCAAAAAAGGTTGCAAGGTTACGATGCAAAAGGACTGGTGGAATGGCAACAGTGTGAAATGCTTGATGCAGCTGTGCTTCAATGAGAATGTGTGAAGGATCATAAGTACCATACCAATGCGTGCGAGGAATGGGGTTGAAGCAGAGGCAGCAGCAGCTGCAGTAGTATGGGTTCGTTAGGGTCAGTATTGTGTCCCTTGTTCCAAAGCAACAAGTGCATTCTTGCTTGCCATGTGAGACAGGAAAAATCCTCAACTCACTGTGCCAAAACTGGGTATTGCAGGCGAAAGATGCTTTCCTTTGTGCACGCAACCCTTTTTGGCTGGCATGGTATTTTACTTTGCTTCTCTTTGCCAGAAGCTGGGCTTCTTCTTTTCCTGGCTGCTCTGTCCTTGTGTTAGCAAATGATCGAAAGAGCTGGGCACTGATTGGGCATCTCTGTGGTTTGCTTGCATAAAGGTAGACACTCTTGGTAGCGTGTGCCCACTCAGCAGCCACAAAAAAGCATACCCTGCCGACTCTGACCTCGAGTCACATCAAAGCACCACATCTGTAGCTAGCTGGTCAAACATGTCAGACATACGCCAGCTGAGTATCACAAGCTACACATTTTCACCTGGAAGAGAGAGAGAGAGAGAGAGAGAGAGAGAGAGAGAGAGAGAGAGAGAGAGAGAGAGAGAGAGAGAGAGAGAGAGAGAGAGAGAGAGAGAGAGAGAGAGAGAGAGAGATGTCCATGCATCCATGACCCTTGATAGCTGGCTAGGAAAGGGTCTGCTGTACACCTCTCTCTTGCGAGAAAAGAGGATCACAGCTTCAATGGTGTCAACTCCCCATTACCACCACCAACCCTTCCCAGCAGCACACTTTGGCAGGGGCAGTTATGCATTCCTTTTCCCTGATTCAAGCGCCCATGTGTTTCAGCTGGAGGCCTTCTGTCGCTGAAGTCATGTCAACCTGTAAAGCAGATCCAAACCAATAAACCTAGCAGCCCCTCGTGTCAATCCTAACAACATGTCAGATCCAAACCGATAAACCTATCAACCCCTCATGTCAACCTGTTCAGCTGATCCAGACCAATAAACCTGACAGCCCCTACGGACAAGGAGTTCTTGTACTCAGCGTAACAGCTTCGCATTTTGACTCAAAATGCAAAAAAAAATTTTGTATGGATGTTGAGCGGTGACCTCATGTGCGAGCGGTGACTGTATCCCCAAATCCATGGTCTGGTGGTTTCTGTATGATCCTTTACCCCTAGCCGGCTAAAATCCTCTGTAACCCTTCCCTTTCCTTTCCCTGAAATTCTCTTGTCACTATAACCCTAGAGACCTGTACCCATGGCTGCACACCCATCTGCCGCACCCCTGGCTCCTGAGCACCCATGTTGCGGCTGAAAATCCCCTTGCCATAGCAATCCTGAAACCTGTACTCCTCGCTGCGCACCCACCTGCCGCACCCCTGGCTCCACAGCACCCATGTTGCGGCTGGTGAGCTTGGACAGCACGTAGTCTAGGCGGCGCCTCATGCGCGTCACGCCAGACACGAGATTCTTCACAGTTGTCTGCTCCCTGCCAGCAGCAGCGGGTCAACAGAGCAACCTTCATAAACTTGCTGTAGGACATGCACCTTTCAATTTACGAAGGGCACGGATGTGCAGGATGTCTTGCCAAGCTGGCCTTCAAGGGGCCCAGAGGTAGGTCGGAATTGTATGCAGATGTGTATAGGTAACAATTGTATGCGGATGTGCAATAAGACGTGCACCCTTTTGTATTTTAAGGGCATGTACATGCAGGTTCTGTCACAAAGCTGGCCACGTAGTAGACCAGAGTTAAGTATATTATGTATAAATTGTATGCGTTGACATACTTGCTTGCGCATTCTGATTAAAAACAGTGGCCTCCTTCAGCAAGGGAAGGCATGATGTGAAGGGTTCCAGTTGCACCTATTCATTGCAGTCTGTGGGGCTACACAGGCATTCCTTTGCATGTGTGTGCTTGCTCTCGTTTATGCATGCATGCATCATGATATATTGCCGCAGGCTTCAGCAATAGACACATGCCAGTGCATGGGTTTTAGGAGGTGTCATATGCTGCGTGTGTATGTGTGTGTTTTTATGTGCGCACATGCGCCCACACACACTGACCTTGCAGGAGGCCGCAGACCATAGCCATGAGAGCCCCTCAAACAACTGAAAACTTCCCTAATCATTTGACCTGTTTCATAAAGGAAATGGATATCTACCTGGGAGGCAAAGTTCTGCTTTTTTGGAGGGCTGCTTGTCGTGATGATTGGACCATCAGATTGGATGAGTTGGTTGGATGACCGGCAAATAAACCTTCCTCTTCAATCTTTATCAACTGTGAAAGGCAGAAAGGGTGTTGCACAGTCAGGCACAAGGAATGTCTTGCAGCCGCTCTCAAGCGCAAGTAAGAGTTTTGACCGATTTGCAGGATATGGCAGCAACCTGTCGAACAGCAGCCTCTCTCGCTGTAATTTCCCGCCTCTCCTGGGTATCCTGGCTCTGACTTCTTGTTACTGATCCATTGTTACCTCTCTGCTTGCTGGGCTGACTACTTCTATTTCTGTCTGCGCTTGCAACACCATTTGCATGTGCTGCAAGGTCAGTTCTGGGCTGGCTACGAGGCTTGCAACTCCTAAATTCTAGGCTAGAGGAAGCATAGAGGGTAGCTCTTCTCTCAGTACAAAAGAGAGGGAGGAGACATGCCCTCTTTGCCTGTGCATTGCCGTGCAGTAAGCCATGATGAGGCAACATCGTTTATTTGTACAAGGTCGACTTAAAAAAAAGAAAACTGTGATGGAATGGTAGAAACGCTCTATCCATGCAGGGCACTGTGAGTAGGCCAAAAACCTTACTAAATTTGCTCAAATTTTTCACATTTAATCCAGATTTGTCCGCACATCAGTTTCACATTCAGTGACTACGTTTTCCTGGATTGCCCTTCTGAGAGGAGCTGACAAACTTTCTAATTCAAGCATTGTTTCCCTCTAAGTTAGAATATAGCCTTAAGCCTCCTCCCCAACTTGTGCACAACATCTTTGAGACCTCTATGAACCAGGCTGATGTCCTGATATCAATAGTTAAATGTTCCAAGAGTCCATTTCATGGCTGGAAGAATTTCATGGGGTCGCGAACACCCGTCCACCGACGAAACAGCGCTTTAAAGCTGAATAATTCTATTAGACATGGGTCTTGCAAGTCTAGTAGGACCATTCAACTTTTTAAAATGTGTAGAAATCTATTAAAAAATATCCGCGAGTGCAAACGGGGTGCGCCCGAATAGATTTGGGTAAGGCAACTGATAGCGGAGAAAAAAGTTGCTGATGCGACCGCGATCTTTCATCAAGTTGTCGTGTCAGCGTGCCTGAAATGCTGCGACCGCTTGTTTCATGTTTCTTGTACTTGTTCTCCAGATCAGACTGGTTTGGTTACAGGTACATTTTTTGCTAAGCTGCCTTTTTAGGCAGGTGCAGCAATGTTAACCTTTCCTTTTTAATCCGCAATAACGATCTTCAGTGCTATTCTGACGAGCTCAATATTTGCACACCCTCTAAACGCCCGTTGCACAAAGCCTGTATGTGCGCCTCATCCAAAATTGCAGCGATTTGACATCCAGAACTTGGCAGGAAGCTTTTCTTAATCCAGTTATGAGTTGGCCATTTTTTCGGCCAGGTATAATTACATGCCTCAGTGTTTCAGCTCAGCTGCCCTAGTAGGCGGATATAGCGATGTAACCTTCAAGTTACCTTGTTTCAGTTGACACACCTACTCTAGGATGATTTGGTTTGGCACAGGCACCTTTTTGCTTTAGCCGAGCTGAACTTGCAGGCAGTTACATTTATGTGATCCATTCCTTCCTTCCCACTGCTCCCTAGAGTGAAATTCTATCACAAAGCAAGTACTTGCCTGATCCCCATTGGTTTTTTCTTTTCTTTTTGATGGGAGGATACACGGTGTTTCAGTCCTAGGTATCCTCTTTTCCTCAATTGATGTGGGGAGTGTTTTCACTGCCTGCGTTATAATTCTTTCTTTTGTTACAAAGCAAAGGGAATTACACTTGTTTCCGGAAACGTCCGCCTAATCACACTGAAATTTATCACTCAATTTGATGGTCTATATTGTAGACCAGTGTGGATGAAACAATCCAGTGAGCTTAAGGTGTCGGACTGGGGTAGCTGGCATGCACTGCATCAATCTCTTCCACCACATCCTCAGGCAAACAGGGTTGGCAGGAGGAAGCAATGAGCTCTTCCAGCTGGGGCAAACATGTCGCGCCCGCCACGGCGGTAGCCACCAAGGGATGGCCCAACACAAACCTACATGGCATAAGCAACGAGGTGGGAAAATGGCTAATGCAAATGAGTTTTTGGGCGAAGGAGTTCAAAAGGGAGATGTGAAATTGCATTTTGAAGAAGCATCACGATATTTTGCACATTTACAAGAAATAAAGAAACTGGTCCGCGCTGCTGGGGGAACGATCGGCTGGAAATATGGTAGGAATGTAAAGGAACTTACAATGTGCATGAGTAGCACTCTATCCATCTAATTAAACATCATGTAGTAAAGATTGAATCGTTCAGCAGCACCAAACAAATGAGGCAACACTTGTGGTTGGCAACAACAGCTACAGGTATATAATCAACCTATAAAAAACATTATATATATAACAAATTCATTCTGCGGTTCAAACCCTGAAATCCTGATGGTCCGTTCCAACCAGGCTACCATGCATCATCAATCTGATTTTATAATGTTGGTATTGAATTAATTAAAAAGCGATTCCGCGTCATGAATCCTGAAATCCTGATGGTCCGATTTGGACAGGTCGGTCGGCCTTTGAGTTTTGATTACATACCCTTGGTATTGATTTAGTTACAAAGCGATTCCACGAGTCAATATATGAATGATATATGATGGTCCGATTTGGACGGGTGCGCATTTCTTTGTGTCGACTCAGCGGATACCTCTTAGCACGGTGGACAGGAGGCACTTTATCTGATTACAAGAACGTCCGCCGTTCCTTAGTACTATGTGGAAAAGTCACGCATGCCCAGGAGACGTTCGCAATGTCCGATCGGTGGTAACCGATCATTCCAAAAAAGTGGACCGACAAGCCGCTGCTGCTTTTATTGCTGCGGGGGTACTTGTACTGTGAGCATATCATTTTGCTTTTTCGAGTTTCCTGTATGATCATGAATATAGGGGTGCTTATCCCCTGATGCCCTATGCTGAATTTGTCTTAGTGTTTCAGCACAAGTCCTTTCCTATGAGGCGCCACTGCTGCAGGTGCAATTTGCCCAAGCTGCATGGGCCAGGCACATGTGCAGTGTCAGTGGCAAGTAAAAAGGGGAAAGGGTGTCCAATACTCCTTTGCCAAGCAACTGTGTGGAACGATACTAAAATATTGCTGAAGATTATCAGATGACTCTTTGCATCCGTGGCCACGGCGAGGGTGTGCTTGTATTATTTACATGGTTCATTCAGGTATCCAAAAGCATTCTTATAATATTACAAGTGCAGGAGGTACGACCTGGGTCAAATGTTACATTTGCTGTGGCGCTTGTGAGGTTACAGAGGGCTTCTGTGTCCATTGATGTAAAGATACTCCCAAAATGCAAACCCAGGAATCTAACTTCTGAGCCAAGCGCGCCGCTGTGCCTTGGATCATATGTGTCATCAGGGCTTAAGCTTCTGGCAGCGGTTTGTAGTCACGTAGGCAGTGAAAACTCCCCACATCAACTACGGACAAGTGAGGGAGGCGTCGCAAGCAGTGCTGAAAAATTGGCGAATCCAGCCCTCCCTGACACAGAGGTGGCAACGATATGCAGTGCCTGGGGCAACAACAGGACCTTCCTGCAGCAGGCCATGCCTTGTTCATGCATGCATGGATGCGTAGCTGAGTGCGTGCCAGGCAAGCTGCTCCTGCCATTCACTGCTTGATCGATCCCCTTAGACAACCAGCAGCATACCATACACAGAGGCTCTCTCATCCACACACCAGGGCAGCTTATGCTCATCATCACACCAACAAACTTTCGTGCCTTCTCCTCTCTAATCACGCAGCAGCTCACACCAGGATAAAGCATAAATTAAATTTCCCTGCGAAGTTCCCGGAATGGGCACCCCTAGGCCCCGGACCCAGCAAGGGCATCCACAAAAGTATGCTGATGAAGTTCGTGTCAACTGGAAGTGTTTCGGGGGCCTGAGGTGGCCGGGCTGGGAAAGTCAAAGCCAAGACTTTCGGGATCTTTGTTTTTAAACTTTGCCCGCTGCATGCTAAGTCACCAAATTTGGCTGTCCCAACAAGAAGGTTTGTTTGGCAAGGTTGCCTAGTTTCAGGGAGATTGGTAGGCTGGCTGACTCTGGCCAAGAACTGCCTGCAAAAGTTTCCAAAAGATTTCTACAGCACCACCCCCTGCCTCCCACGCCCCCTAGACACTGCGGGACTGCCAAGCAGTTCTGTTTAGGAGGGTAGTCAAAATTTCAGGGCGAGGGTTGTTCTGGGTGGGCCTGGGCGGCAGGTGAGAACTCTACCGTGAAGAGGCAAACTAGGGGCTCACACCTCATGAATGGGGCTTTGCCAGAAAGGAGCCACATTTTACCAGAAAGCAGGACCACCAATAAAAAAAACCTTCCCCATTTAAAAGTGCACATTTTGGGCTAAAATGGTTGATCACTCGCCATTCACCCTAAAATTTCCAACCAGCTTCTAGATTCAATAATCTAGGTGCAGCACGCTTTCATGAGCTATCAAAGGAGCTGCTAATAAAACTCTTGTAATGCCGTACATAATTTTGATCATTCATCCTTGAATCAAAATTCAATTTTGAATTCCTGCTTTAATCCCGCACCCCACTCAGCATTTATTGTTTGTTTTTGCCGCATGTTCCCGCAGGGGCAATTATTCCCTATTTGCCCTGATAAGAGCTGTGCGTTGCCCCTTCATGTGAGGATCTGCAGGTACACAATCCTTACACTATCCCTCACAATCTTAGGATCTGCTGTTCAAAAACCCCTCTGCTGCTGCTCCTCCTCCTTACTTGGGGTTCTCAGGAAGCTAACCAGCTGTCCATCCCCCCTGGCGCTTTAGGGTCTTCGATCAACCAAATAATCCCGAAAATTATTCTTATCTTTTACGCGCTTTCCCGCATGCTCCAAAGTACCGTAGTGGACCTTAATCATTACGCAATATTTAAAGTTTTTTTAGCAGTGCGTAATGCTTTAATAATTATTTTGGAGGGGTGCGTATTGGGTGCGCAATGGTGAAAATAAATGGCCGAGATGGGGTGCGTAATGGGTGCGTAATGGTGAAAATAATTCGAAATTCTGATGGATAAATATGTGAGAAAGATGGTGCGGGGGAGAGGGAGAGGGACAAGGGTGAGGTGGAGAAACGTGGCAAAGAGAGCATTGCGGAGCAGTCTGAGGATGCAAAAGAGCAGAAAAGGGAGCTACATGAGGCTGCAAAGAAGCAGCGCAAGAACAGCCCTTCAGCGATGCAGTAGGTGCAGGAGGGGAGGGCAGCATGGTCTAGAGATGATGCAGAACTGCAGTGGACATCCAGGCTTCAGACAAGAATGGCAGTTTGAAGCAACGATTTTTCTCTGTGAATTGAATGAACAATTGATTCAATGCTGCAGTTGATTAAAGGCTGAATGAGACACGGACTGTCTCTAGCTTTGCCATGTTTGTTTTTGGATTTCATCTGGATAGCTTCTACTGCTGAGAGCAACTTAAAAGTTGCTTGAATGGATTCTTTTGCCAGGAAATGAATGGCTTCGTGCCTAACTGCGTAATGTGGAACGGGCATGCATGTGCATCTGTTACGTTGACATATCTGTTTCATTGACATTCTTTGCAGAGGTGCTTCTTGAGGTGCATGAAGAATGGTGCGTAATGAGGAGTGTGCAGAGTGAAATTGCTAATGGGGGTATCCAAAGGGAAAAAAAAGGGTATGTTTGAAAGGAAGTTTGCGTAATGGGGGTGCGCAAAGTGAACATAAAATCTGCTTGACTGCCAAAAAGGTTGCGTAATGGCTGCGTAATGGAAATATTCAATTCAAAAAATTTGGGGGTGCGTCGTGGTCACGGTCCACTACGGTAATTATTTCTTCAAGTGCCCGCAGACATCCCGCACCCTTCAAAAACATTATTTTTGCGGGATATAAATTCTGTACGGTACACCCAAACGCCAATAAGCTTAGGCTTAAATGTATTTCTACAATACACCCGAACATCAACAAATCAGCTTAGGCTTGAATAAATCCGTAAGGTGTTCCATAAGCTTCACAATTGGCTTATGTACTGACTTCCTTGGATCCAGCGTGTGCTGATAAGTCCACCAAGCATCAAGGCCAGCTTGAAGCTGATTGCAAGCCACTCAACACACTCATGTGACTTCCCTGAACACTTCTGGCACAATGGACTTGCAAGGCTTTGGACCAGCATTTCTCTCCTCCCTTGCTAAATGCAGGGAGTGTCACACTGCCTGTGAAATCCTTAAGAGGCCTGCCAGTCTGTTGCTTCCATACAAAAAGATAAAGGTTGATGTTTTAATATAAAGGGACTGACAATATATATATATATATATATATATATATATATATATATATATATATATATAAGTTTTTTCTCCTTGGCCACAGCAGGGCATCATTACCACCAGGGCAGCTCAAAACAGAGCTGCAAACGGCAGCCTGCAGTCATCTGCACAGCCAACCCACATCGCATACACTCATCTGCACAGCCAACCAAGATTGCAAGGAGATGTCAAGATTTGCTTGAGACTGCACTTAGCAAGGGACCAACCTCATTGCCAGCTCCGTGGGCGTCATTCCATGCTTACGGGCAATGTTGCAGTATGCAGCCACGGCAGCCTGCACTGCTGGACGGGGGCCATATCGTGACTCCGCCTCAGCATACCTGCAAAAATTGCCAAAACAAGCCATGAGGTATGGGTGTCAGTTGCCGCAGATATAGGGGTGAATACCCTGGACAGCAGAGCACATCCAGGAGAAGGTTCAGGGCAAGGCAAGCAAACTGAGGCATGCTTCTGAGATCAAAACATTGACTTCACCCTTTGGACCATGCATATACAATACACACACATAAATGTATACATATATGAGTCATCCCCACAAACAGTATTCCACAATCTGTCTCGCTTAGCTGTTCATGCCTAGAACAAGTGCCCTTGCATTTCCTGGGCATGCCAAATATGGTGATATGTCTTGTGCATCGAGTTTTGCTGAAGGGTTGGCATTTGGAAGCGTTCTGTGTGGCTCTGGGGCTATTTTTTGCACCCATTTGGGCAGCAAAACCTTGTTTTTCGGCAAAGCCCCATTCATGGGGCGTGAGCCCCTAGGTTTGGCTCCTTCCGGTAGAGTTCAAACCTGGCTGCCCTGGCCTGCCAACCCTCTACCCTGAAACTTTGGCTGACCTCCCAAACAAAATGTTTAGGCAGCCCTGTAGTGTCAGGGTGGCGTGGGAGGCAGTGGCTGGTGCTACAGAAGAGTTTGCAACGTGTTTTGCAGGCAGTGTGGGACCAGAGCCAGCCCACCATCCGCCCTAAGACTCAGCATGCAGACCAAGCAAAGCCTTTTGTTAGTAAGCCAAGTTTTGGTGGCTTCCGGTGCAGTGGGCAGAACTGCAGAACACATTGTTATGTTTGGCAGCTGAGAGAAGCTGGTCTGTTGCCCCTATCCAGGCCCCCAGAACAGATCCACACACTGCACCCCACAGCCCCCTCTTAGCACCTCCTTGTAGAGAAAAAAAAACAGCTATCCAACACACTTTTCAGGTCGTTGATTGGTGCAGGGGACGCTGAGATATGGCCAAAAACAATTTAATTGAACATTTTTTTCATAAGGGCGACCTATATATGTATATATACACACACACATACATGTGTGTGTATCACAAAAGGCATACAAGTCCATCATCAGCCTGCTTGAAAGTTTGGTCAGCTGAGCAGGTGACCTCTGATGAAGCACACCACATCCTGCGGCCTTAAAACAGATTTTGCTGTGACAAAGAAAGCCTAAGCACAGCCTCAGCAGGTGATCTGATGACGCGCCCCTGTCCCGTGACAAGAAAGACAATGCTATCAGGATTACGAGCTTCTATAATACTCAGAGCCATGCGTTTGGGTAAAGTTGGTAAAACAATTATCAGGTTTGGGTGAAGGGACTCTGATACTTGATTGCACTTTCAGTGCCCCTCTCATCCACTGTGTAATGGTGCAAGTTGAACAGATGTATCCGGTGTGAGCATGGACGAAGTGCCCAGGAAGCCTTAAGGATGGGATGCAAGTCCCCCCGTTCCGCAATATATAGGTATAGGAAGGTGCCAAAGCGGCATCCGGCTACCGGTCATGGCCTGGTCTTTTTGGCCTATAGCACTTCTGTCTTGTTGCACTCTCTGGCATAGTCAGCACCTGTGCTAATGGCAATCCCAGCATCCAAACTTCGATTCATTGCTACTTCACCACCCAAGTCTCCTCATGGGATCATTCCTAGAGCAGGCAAGCCCTCACCTGCCCTTGTACTTGTTAAGCCTGGCAGCGGGAGGGCCGCCATCCTTTGCCAAATACTTGCCCTGCCAAGCAAACAGATGCATGCAGCATTCGATTGTGGTCAGCAACGCATCCAGCGTAGGCTGTCACTTCTATGCTTCAAGTGATAAGTGCAGGAACAGGAATCGGAAGTTTGGTGCAGGCATGGTTCTCTGGATTTGGAAAAGAGGAGTTGCCTATATATCAAGCAAGGGAGAGAAAATAGGACAGAGGCAAGTTTACAAATGGGCAAAATAATCCGGGCCGCTTTTGTAGGTGCTCATGGCTAACAGCCTTTTGGAAACATGCTTGAACCAAGACACCCCCCACCCACTCGGTCTTGGACTGCAGCCATACAAGTAAGATGTTGCAAAGAAAGATCTCACAGATCTCTGTTTTTGCTTACAGGCAGTGGGGAAACAACAGAGCAAGGGCTGCTCCTGCACCAGGCAGGAAAACTTGACAGATGCCGTAATCACAGGCTCAAAAGGCAGCCGATCCTTTGTACTCCTGCTGCATGCTAGCTTCTCATCGTAAGCGAGCCCATGGCTTGTGAGCTGTGATCCGTCTAAAATTAAGTAAGGCCATGGCTGACGCATGAGGGAGACATCACTCTGTAAGCCAGCCTATGGCTCATGCATGAGAATGGCACCTTACCGTAAGCAAGCCCATGGCTAGCGGGCTGTACGCCATGAGGGACACATCTTCCAAGTGGCACACCTCTGCCAGGCCAGCATCAAATGTTCGGCACGTGAGGCTATATGCGTTTTGGAGGGCACACACACGGGGCAGATTGTGAGCCTCTGCAGGCAGACAGCAAGATGGGGCCGGGTCCTCAGCACAAGTATGTATGCCTCAAGTGGCTTTTCATTAGAAAGGCAAATTTTGGGGACCTGGATGCGAGGTATGGAAGCAGGACATAACATGGGAGCGTTACGACGGACATAACAATAAATTAGGAAGGAGTGAGTGAGTGGGAGCATTACACAAAATCAACAAGATGAAGCACTTAGGCATGGGGTCGTTTAAAATGCACGGCTGCTTTAAGAAGACATTTCGATATCATCACTCATTCTGATGTTTTCATATTGAGCAGCAGGAGGAAGGCATTCGCCTCAAAGCTAACTTTGGAAGCAAATTCAAGTCCAAATAAGAGGGCACCAATAAATTCCGTCTTGTAAGCTCCCTCATATCCAGCTTGACTCAACAATCCCTTGATATCATCCACAATCGCTGTTTTCTCCCCAAAATTCATGCCAAGCACCCTAGCTCAGAAAAAGTGCCTTTACGACCATTGGCTACCACAAAAGTAAGCTAGGAGACCCTCGAATACCTCTCAAGAATACCTGCTGCTAGGATGGCACGGGTGAGGCCATACGGTGTCTCATTGCTTAGCCCCACATGTCGTACTTTACCCTGAGTTACCTGAGTAAGGTCAAAAAGGAAACAGTAACCAGCACATGCAAAAATTAGACAGTAGGATTCACTTTGCTTGGTGCTGAAGAAGGGGTGCCAGCCTTGAACTTACTTTGTTTGCTCAGCCCGCTCAAAATGTGAAGAAACACTTGAAGTGTCACATCTTTGGAGCTACACCCTCTGATTTGTACTCTGAGTAGCAGAAAGATTCCTTTTCTGCAATAGGAGCCGAAAGGTGCATTTTGTTCAGCTTGTGTACCTGGCCATGTCTCCTTTCCTTTCAATAGCAAGCCAATGCAACACACGTCCAAACCATTGCTGCATTTGTTGTTTAAAACTGTAGACAAAGCAACACATTCGTGCAACACAGCCTCATTGCTCGCCCCAGGGCCTCTCGCCCCGGTTGCTGAATTTAAAATGTAGACGCTGCAAACATTTGGTTGCAACGTAGCTTCATTGCATGCTCATGGGCCTTCGATGAAGATGCACCTGTCATGGTGTCAAACAGGTCCTTCATTTGATGGAGATGTGCCGCTCATTATGTCAGAAAGGCTCCTGGTCTGATGAAGATGTGACTGTCGTGAATCCAAAAAGGCTCTTCATTTGATTAACATAGCTTTCATCCTCCTGCATGTACCAGGGCCTTTAGCGGAGATGATTACAAATCCATGATGCAGCTACACATGGATGCAATGGAGCCTTACTGCATGTCCCAGGGCCTTTCGTGACATTAAAAGGGTCCCTCATCTGATGAACATAGCTTTTAGCTTACCGCATGCCCCAGGGCCTCTAGCTGCTCCTCCAAGGGCACCGCCCCACTAAAAGCCTGCCGGGGATCATAGTCAACGTCCCCAAACATGGGTATATACCTGCGCAGGTACATGCACAGTGTTGCTATTGGTTTCGCGCACAAATAGTATTGTTCACAAACATGGCACATTCCTATGCATCACTTGGTTGATTTTGTTTAAAACTATCAAACCTCCACACTTGGTTTGACACACAACTGCTTACAAAGCAATGCAGCTTGGAAAGCTACAGGTAGAGCTGGACATGGATGCAAGCAGGTGGGCTTTCACTTGCATCCATGAGACAAGAGGAAGGAAAGGATTGTGTAAGCTGATGAGGGAGGGCCTAAGATGGGCAAAACGGATAACATGTACTGCTTTTAAATTTCCTCGAATAAAAAACCAAACAGCTTGCGACAGAATGGCCACAGTCTGTCTGTATCAGCGCGCTAAACACGATTGAGCAAGCGCCAACAACTACCTCCATGCTGAAAACCTGCCTAGCATGCTCAAGCCTCTTATTAGACCCAAGTTGTCTTCAACTTATTGAAGCCTGCTGACATGTAGACATTGGTATGCATTACGCTTGGCATCCAATGATGCCCGAAAGCTTGCACTTTACCTCCAATGTGCAGCATGTAGTGCATCACAGGTGAAGGACAAACGATTGGGCACCAATGGGTGCAATGTGTCAACAATTTTCAACTTTGGCACTGTCAGTGTACCTATCATAGCAGCTCTTGTCTCTCGAACCAGTTTGGGCCAAAGAATAACTTCAACACAAGGAGCAGCCGGAGCACGATATCAAAGAATCACCGGCAGTCACGTCACTACACAAGCAATGCTATAGAAATGTTGCAAATAAATGCAAACACACGGCAAGACCTTGTCGCCAAGAGCGAAAGCATGCTTCCACTAGCCTCTACTGTGCTCAGCTGGCCAGCCTTGTGGAACTTTTGAGGTGCTCTCCTGGCTTGCTCCAAGCATTGATCAACGACTGTAATTCTCTCCAAGGAGGAGGAATCACACCCACCTATCTGGCCAATGAATGGACACAATGTCAATGTAGTCTGTGCCCAGGCGCTGCAGGCTGCCATCGATGGCGGCACTTATGTTGGCAGCATCCACTTTGTGGGGCCCGCCGCGGATCCACTCCATCTGGCCGGAGGGGCCACACACCTTGCTAGAAATAAGGACAGAGTGCCTGCGTGGGGTGAATGAGGATGGAGTGCCTGTTTGGAATGAATGAGGATGGAGTGCCAGCTTGGAATGATTGAGGATAGAGTTTGTGCTTGGAATGAATAAGGATGGAGTGCCAGCTTAAATCAAATGAGGATGGAATGTCTGTTTGAGCTGACAGAGGATGGGGTGCCTGCTTGAAACGAAATGGATGGTGGCAAGGTCTTAAAGCGCATGATATTGGAAATGTGTCTCTATTGATGTTGGGAGGGCTTTCCTGCCTGTAAAGTTGTCTTTATGTTTCTTTTCTTGCATAGAATTAGTGACTTTATGTATCAGGCATCAAAGAAGCAACCTCATCTTCTTACACAGACCCAGGGGAGGGAATGCAGGATAAAGTAAGGTCAAACTACAGTCAAAAGAGGTGCACAACTATCCTGTATCCTGGATGTGCACTTACCAGGTCTTCTTTTTCAAATCTTACCATGCTAAACATAATTTTCATACATATTGCTCACCAAAAAAAGGGAAATTGGAGAATCCCAGATCACTCTTCCGGCCTCAGACCTTCCAAAACGGCCAACAGCTCCACCCTGGAACCAATTTTCATCCCCAAAGTAGGCATTATTTTCCTCCGTATATCATGCTAACATCATGTGTGTTTGAAATACAGAAAAGAGGTCAATAAAAATTTTTGGGCACCACCTGTGCTGAACTTTCTCTCAGGGACATGGCTGGAATCCTGTACTTGACCAACCACTGAGTTTTTCCACCCCTTTTTTTGTAATGGTACTCTTTTGGTGCAAGGACTCCAAATACTGAAAACCACTTGATTTGGCACAATGGGTGATCTGGAATGCAGTTCTTTGTGATGAACAATAAGGCTCATGCCGCAGCTGACTCTGCAAATCGCACCCAACCTTGGACACCCAAGCTCTAGTGCCATTGACATTTTGCAATCAGACTTAACGTCCAAGAAGAGGGCCACCTATACAATGATCATATTAAAAAGATTTAGTTTTGGGGGGGAGTTGTCTATTTCTGCCGCTTTTTCATGAGCAGCCCTCATTCCGCGTCATTTTCAAAATGAGAGAGGAGCCATCATCAACACACTGCCATTATCCTATACAAACAAACAAGTCTAATTGAATATTTTGGCAGTGAATCAACGCATACACACATACATACATACATACATACATACATACATACATACATACATACATACATACATACATACATACACATACAAACATACAAACATACATACATACATACATACATACATACATACATACATACATACATACATACATACATACATACATACATACATACATACATACATACATACATACATACACATACAAACATACATACATACATACATACATACATACATACATACATACATACATACATACATACATACATACATACATACATACATACATACATACAAACATACATACATACATACATACATACATACATACATACATACATACATACATACATACATACATACATACATACCGTATCGACGCTACTATCTTGCGACGCCACTATCTTGCGAGGTGCCCAAAATAATCTAATATTTTTTTTGCGACTTTTGAGATGTTGCGAGGGGGGTCCAGAAGTTAGCAAAATTTGCGAACGTCAAGAACAGAACAAAAGGCGCTCACTGGCCTGGTTCTTAGCTACTACAACTCATGCAACCCCTCAGTCTGTATCCATGGCCTCCTCCTCTGTGGTCTCTTCCTCTGTGTCTGAGACATTTTGGTAGCTGAGCTGCCCTCGCCCACGCCCGCGCTTGCCCCTGCCCCTGATCCTGCCCCCCCCACTCCTTGATTGCGCACAGGCCTGCTTCCTTGTGCCAGAGCCCCTGCCCCTGCCCCTGCCCCTCGCTGCCTGGCTGCCTGTGGGGTCCTCAAAGCTGCTATCCACCACAGGCCACAATAAAAAAACTATAAATCTTGCGAGGCCTGAGAAAAAGTAATTTCCATCGACGCTGAAATCTTGCGAGGGGCGCTGGGAGTTAATTGATTACTCGCAAGATTGTCAGCGTCGATACGGTACATACATACATACATGTATACATACAAACATGCATACATACATACATACATACATACATACATACATACATACATACAAATTGATATTTTTTGTTGAGATTCAGGTAATCGTGTGGAAAATTTCCAAAAAAAATTCCTTTACATGCATGGAAATACTACCCAACCACACCTTTCCAACAGGTTCTTATTTAGCAGATGTAAGCGCAAAAAAGCAACTCTTCAAAAGGTGCATTTAGAGGCTTCACGCTTTGCCACGATAATAGTAAAGCGTTTACCACTCACTGACCTCGGATGCTTGCGATCCTTCATCCACTGGCCAAGCAATCTCTCACTCATGCCAGCAGTCTCCGCACGCTGGGGCACAGGATACATTTCTGTGTTGGAGGTGCATGTGTGAAAAGGCGCACACCCGAGCATCAGTGCATGATTCATCCTTACTAAGGATTCCTTAATCAATGATAAGATGGCCCACCTTTTACGGGCTAGAGCAGGAAGCTATTATGTTGAGCTGACATATTGACATGTAGTACGGCCATTAGCACTTCAAATTCAAAGACGTACCTTTTCAAGTAAGTCATTTGCAATGACTCGCGAGTATGTTCGCGAGCCTCTGACATTGGACAATGTCAGAGACAGGGCCGCAAAATTATCGGTGCTTGCGTCCCTGGCACCTACCTTGACTTTATGTCTGCTGCTGAGGATGATGCTCTTGGTTTTCAAGGTAGGATCCCACAAGGCCTCACCTGCGCTGTCAAAGAAGTTGACGCCGCTCGCCATGCACTTGTCCAGCAGCAAACAGGCCTCCTCATAACTGTTGCCCTCGCCAAACAGCATGGTTCCTGCACAGGGTTGAAACATTCCTTATGGTTGGCCATTTTAACTGCTCATAAGCCATGATGTATGAACTAGACTAGTTAAAGCACACGTTCTGTTCATGTGCTAAACAGCAAGTAATGAATGAGCAGGCAAGCGTTTTCAAGAACAACAAAAACAAATTGTCCTTCAACGTAGCAGAGGCTCATCTTACCGAAGCACAGAACTGGGACCTGCAGCTCTGTCCTGCCTAAGCGTCTCACATGCACCCTGCTGCCTTCAGGAGCTTGGAATTCCGGAGCGCACACAGCTGGTGCATGCTGTCTGTGTTGGCCTGTCGTGCCTGACACTCTCCTGCTGCTGCTTCTGCTAACATGATGATGTGGAAGCCCCACGGCACGTTGGGTTGGACGAAGCACGCACGCCTGTCTGGCAAGGTTGCACTTGCTTGCATACAGCATTGGCTATATACAAGTTCATGGTTTCATAGTGATTTTGTCTACCTAGTTAACATGCACAGACCTTTAAAAAAAAATTCTTTCCACAAGTGCTACCTGGAATTCTAACAGACCAACAACTCTGCCAACCGAATCTAATCCCAAATGTTGAGCTTTTTTGGGGGAACTTGATTAAAAAAGATAAGTATCAATTGTTATACTGAGTACGCTTATTCAATCGTTTTCACAGCCCCCAGACTGACAGACCGCACAAGAACTGGAAAATTAAGTTATCAGTTTTCCAAAACTCTACTTGAACTATCGGCACGCATACAAAAAGTGGCTGCAAGAGCTGTCGAAAGCAGATTGATCTCAGCGGAGAGAGACAGCAGCCAGGGCTACCACAAATGCGTGGTTCCGCTGGAGCAATATAGTCTATATTTTAGGAACAAAACATCAATTGCAGTCCGCAGGGCGCGTTGGTTGGCCATGACAGGCACAGGCTGGCCAGCCTGGTTCAAACTGCCAGCTCGCGTCAACACCTCAAGGATATGCTAAAAATCTTCTTGGAAGATTGCACATCACCATATTCCTGACTGTACATTTGCAGCAAACCACAGTTTGTGAGTGCAGATGCAAAGACAGGGTCGCAAGGCCTGCATGTGTACTTTTGGTCTAGATAGGCCGCCTGAGTTCAGACGCCCACCCAATTTTCGCATCAAGGAAATGCCATTTGCAAAAATAAAGGAGATGGACGGATAGGTTCAATTGAAGCCTTGCAAGCCTTGCAAGCCTCAGCTTCCTAACGAGCCGCTGTTTGTGAGTAGCACTACAGAGGTGGGGTAGCTATTTACTCTCAAATTTGTCTCTTTAAAAAGAAGTGCCAATCATTCTGTGCCTTTCGCAGGCCCCCTCTACTGCGGCCTGGGCAGTGCCTTGGTCAACAATGATAATTGCATGCTTTTTCCCACATTGCAGCTTTCCATTGCATCAAAGAGCTCCACGAACGGGCCTGAAATGGTACTGGAATGCTCCTAATTTCCTCACAGCCTTCCTTGAGTGCTGACCTTGTTCTGCATACTATGATTGTACAAGGCGGTGATTCTAGCAGCTAGAATCTGGCTAGAGCAGAGAGATAACTAAAAAGCTCGGTGCAAATTTGGGGATGCTGTTACTTTCAAAGTGTATCAGGTAACCATTTTGGCAGGGATTTGAGGTAGTCTGGGGACAGTGAATTCAAACCACTTTCCAAGGGATTAAATTGTTGGAGTCGCACGAGAGTTGCAACAACTTGTGGCATTTAAATGCCAATGAACGCTGGTTTAAACACCTTCAGCACGACATCCCTGAAGCCCTATGGCTACCCCTTTCTCATCCTGCCCCCCAAAAACCAGAGCTCCAATCATCGCCTGACATCAAACAAATTGTCGCACAATACGCACAGTCAGTGTAAGTCACGTCTTATTGTTCTCGAGAGGCATATCACTAAAACAAGGCACAAAGTAGCAACAATTACCTCCTGAATAACCAACCCAAATAACCACGATTCAGCAATAACCACGATTTGACGTGACAAAATGGAGTAGAAGGTTCCCATCCCTTTCCCTTGAGATCTCCTTGGAAGGCACACACGGGCTGTAGTAGGTCAACACCTGACACAACAGAATACCCAATCCAGTCCTCAAGAGACATCATGTACACATGTGGCAGTGTTATGAGAAGCAAGGATGACTCCCCCAACTAGTCAGCGAGGACGTCTACAAATCAATAAAGAGGGCAACCAACCCTCACCGCAACTGCAACTGTACATGATACCTAATGGCCATGGCCCAATTAACACGATTTACAGAGTGGGATTGGCTGGCACCCTTGTTGCACTCCAACAGGGGCACACAGACATAGCCACTGACAGTCCGTCCTGTTGTCCTATTTTTACCGGCAGATCCTCAATCCAGTGTGCATGCGGACCCACCTTCGTGTAGAGCTCATTCAAGCTATTTTAACCGTAATAGAGTAATGACAAGAGCCTGCTGTGACGAGAGTGTGCTGCATGTTGGTTAAGTAAGTTGGACAGTGGTATTTGTGCTTGTTACGACAAAACTGAGGCTGTATCAAAAGAACTATGCTGCGCGTTTCGGATTCATAGTAACATCATCTTGCTGTTATATAACAAGGATATAACTTTGCGTAAGCTCAGTCAAGCTCGCCTATAAAGGAGCCCATGCATAAGCTTGCCCGGCTAGCCGAGCAACAGTCAGGCCGACACTCTGGAAATTGCGTCGTATCTGTCCGTATGCTCCAGCCAAAGCGCCTGCTGTGTGCCACAGCATCAATACTCCTCTCCGCTTTTTTCTAGGAGGCCTGGTCATTGGTTTTAAAGACACTGTTCTGGCTGCGTCATCTTCTCAACCTGAAAGTCAAGCACCCACCACATCAGACTCAATTCTACAGGGTAAAAGCCCACTCAAAAGATGAAAACATTCCCTTTTCCTTTGCAATTGTGACAGCGTGCTGTTATAAACAATTACGCACATCTTTTCTTTGAAGCTTCCCCACAAGCAAGATTTTCCCTTAGTGCTTCTGTTTTTTACTACTATGAGGTTTGCAATGAGGACGTCTTTCAGGTTCTTGAGAAAGACTCGAATCAGATGTATTACTTCATTTCTGATATCATGGATGTTTTGTGAGTCTGGCAGAGACCAGCAGGCTGAGTAGTCAAGCCACCTGGCTGAGGCACAAACCCTGTGTAACCTAACCTAAAGCCCACTCTGGCGTCATTGGCAATGAGGGATCTGATGCTTGCGCGCAAACTGCAACTCTTATAGAAACCACAGATATCTCACTGCCTGACGCCAATGATCCTTTCCACAACTCCTCTTGGCTTTCTGTCAACCCCCTCGAGGGCACTCCCACACAACCACACCTCTCTACCTCACTAAGGGGTGTATGGGGGTCCTCAAGGGCCGTCCATACCCCGTGCCATGTCTTGGAGAGATTACAGAGGGTACTTATCTGCTGAAGAGATTCAAGCAAGGCAACGCAGTTGATACCTTCTTTGACATGTGCACTCACCAGGCTGTATCGGCGGTTACCCTTCCTGAAGCTTTGCATTGCATCTTTAACAGTGGATGCTGAGAACTGAAGTGCAAAGCAGAACATAACACATTTACTATGGCCTCTTGGACCTTTTTCAGAGCGATGCTGTTCTCAAACTTTCTGTGCTTCTTGTGGAAACACGAAAGTGTATTTTCCTAACATTTCAGCCTTATGGAGTTTTTTGTGCATGACTTTGCGTGCTTGTTTCATTTAGAGTGACAGTGTGTGTGACTTTTACAGTTGACACTTCTGAACTCAGCTCAAGGCTTTCAGTTGACATTTACACAAGTGTAGTTTGGTTTGGTTACAGGCACCTTTTGCTTCAGCTAAGCTGCCCTTGTAGGCAGGTACAGCTATGTAACCCTATCCTATCCTATCCTACCTCACTAAGCTGAAAGACGAGCTCAAAACACACATGCGCAACAAACACAAGCTTGGCTCTGTCGATATATCCAGTTTGCTTTTACACAAGCTGGCAGAAACTCGTGCAACCTATATCTTAACAACAATACAAACACAGGCTTAGAGAGGACATCCCCTCAACTTGCTAACCAAAAAAAACGTTTGAAATGATCCTAAGACCACCCATAAGCAACAACTACACCTTCTTAAGTAATGCACTGGCACAATTTCACCCAAACACATGCTATCAGGTTTGATCACATATCTGGCTCAGCCAACTGCCGCTTATGCGGCAATATGGATAACGTCAATCACATTGCCTTCGGATTTTCACACCCAACATGCCGAGGGCATGTTCATAATCAGACACTGCCCTCATGCTCTGCTGTGAGGCCCTAAGCAAAGGCGACATGGCTCATTCCTTGTTGCCACAAACGCCTGCTGAAGAGAAAAGCTCCAAGAATAGGACTCTGAAATCCCTGAAAAGATCTCTAGTGATAATTCTGACTGGAACTCTCCTATGGCCCCTCTGCCCGATACTAAAACCGTCCTGATGCCGTCTTTGTGTGACCCATCCAAGGGAGAGCAACCGATCTTGTCCCTCAGATGATACTTGCTCATGATAGAGATATCCACCTTGTAAAACTCAAGTACTGCCCAGACACTAGCCCCTTACCCAGCCTACAAGCAGCTGCTGCCCAGCATGCTGGTACAATTTCCATAATCAACACATGTAGCCTCAGAAATCCAAACAGGAACAACAAGGTGACCCTGCACACCATTCCTCTTGGTGTGGCAGGCACTACTGATAATGAACACTCCATAGCTCCTCTGGTTGAACTGGGCCTTACCTGACAAATTGTCAGTGACAATGCAGAAAAAATAGCCTCTCAATTAAATGGTCATGCACTCCTGACCATCACAAAAATCAGAAACACCAGGCACTAATCATACTTGCAGGGTTCATTTGGTAGGAAAATTACTGGGGGCGAGGCAGTGCAGAGCAGGAGAAGGATGCACACCTGCAGGCGCACGGCTGGCACACCGCCGGACCCTAGCTATTCATTTCCTGTCGGCTCCTAGCTTGATTTAGGCTGGACCTGTGAGCCTCTTTAGTGAGGCCCTAGATAGCTTGCTAGTTGTGGAATCTTTCATTAATGCACGCAGCAAGACCTGGCTTGCATAGTCCTTTTTATTCTTTTATGCAACAAATTAAGTGATGATATGTCTTGTTCAAAGCAAAAGGGCAATGTGCGTTTGATAAAGTTCACTTGTGCATAAAGTACTAACACCATTCTCAGACTGCCAAGGCCCACATTTTCATTAGGCATTTTTCTTTTCTCTTTTCCGGGGTTTGACTGCTCCGAGGCCTGCTTGGCGACCCGATACCCATGCCCAGTAGAAGTTGAACCCTCCTATTCTTCCAAAGACATCGCAGACCTGAATGCATAGGTGTAAAAGGTAAAAGTGAAATTAGGACGAGCTCTTCCAAATTTTAACATGCCTAACAAGGAGCCAAGGAGCCGCTCGCTGCCCTTGTAGGCGGGTATAGCGATGTAACCTTACCTAACAAGGGGCCAAGAATGATGCTACAAACAGCTGAAAATAACAGAGAGAAGAGATTCTGAGGAAGAGACACCTTCAGTACAGGTTAGGAAAGGCTTAAAAAAGCAAGGGGGATGGCTATGGCCTGAATTCCATACGTGTGAACTTCAGGCTAAAGTCACTTTTCAAATATGCAAAACCACGAGGATGCGTGCACTATAGCTCTTGCCAAGAAGTGGAGCACAGGCAGCTGCTCATACTCCAAATTTTTGACAATGGGGCATACATCACTGCCAGCTGAATTGCACGTTTAATGCCCGTCTCGAAATCACATCCAAAATTTCATTAATTTCACACCTCGCCTGCGAGATACACGCCAGGAAGCACCTTGCTCTCCATGGTCGCACAATTGATCTGCAGTTGCGATGGTAGGAAGTGACAAAAGGGTGAAACAGTCCTCCAACTGCAGATAGACAGCCTGGTTGCCCAAGCCCAGAACGACCAATTCCAGATAGGTACTGCCAATTTTTGAAAATGGCAAGTCCAAACAGCCTTTGCCAGTTCCTTCAAGTGTACCAGGAAGGCTTTTAAAAGAAGCAATGTAGAGCCATGCACATACTTGAGACAAAGGAACGCCGCCGCCTGTGACCTCAGCTTTCTTGTAGCCCTCGTGACTGGACCACTGCAGGCATAGTGGGCAATGCAAGCACTGGCTGGAAGCACGAAGCGCAAGCACTAGCTGGAAGCACGAGCACTAACTGGAAGCACAAGCCCAGTTGCAATGACACTGCAAAAATGGGAGACATTTCACCACAGCTCTGCTATTAGAGAGTGCAACATGGAAATTGTGAGGCGCAGGCAGGGTAAGGCCTCTTTCAACCACTTTCAGAGCCATCTTGCATCGTGCATTGCATCAAATACCCAGCTGACTGCAATACTTTAAGGCCTGCTCTGGAGTCTAATTTACGCTGCAATGGCTCAGTAGAAAAAATGCAATGGGGGAAGGCTTCTCCTCAAGACACAATAGGACAGAGAAAGAAAGCCAAACAATTTCCATCGAGCGCATGGAATAAAAGACTCACCTTCAGCTCATAGCCAGTTAGCATTGATACAAGTGCTGTGCGTTCACTTCTGCTCAACTGGGACATCTTCCTGCGGATGATGACACTTTGCATCTGCGTATCTTAAGTAAGGCAGAAAGCGTGCGTTCACTCCTGCTCTGCTGGGACATCATCCTGCAAAAGCACTGTGCATTTGAATACTCAAAGTGTGGCAGGAGAAAGCAAGAAGTAAACATTGCTCCAAAGTATGCAACGACTTTACAGCAACACTCTAGCTCAATTAAGGGTTGCCATTTCCAGCAAGACCTGAGCAAACAGTCAGGCACCTTGCGCTGGGCAGCCCCTCGCTTGCCCCCCATGGCGTCCCAGGCCCCCTTTCACCTTGTAATGAGCAGCCGTGCAAGCAACACTTGCAGATATGGCACGGAATGGCAAAATGCAGCCAGTTTGATGAAAAATGAAGATTCCAACACTCATAAAAGTACGTAAAAGTGAACTAAGTTGATGTGAACACTCATAAAAGTACGTAAACGTACGTAAAAGTGAACTAAGTTGATGACTATATCGCGAAAGCGATCCAGGCCTGGTTTTACGAGGGGTGTCCCCTCATGGCCACTCAACCAAGAACGTCCAACCAAGTTTGGTTGTTACAGAGGAGCACCCCTGTGAGCATGAGACTCCAACAAAGCAAATCCATCCTGTAAAATTAGCAAGGGGCCATGTCAACGGAAGAAGAGCCCAAACAAAGGTAGGTAATTCATTATAGGTTTTCATTCCTGTTGTCTGGAAATAAAACAGCTGGTTGACAATCAGGGGGTATCACAGAGGCCGGTTTGGGGGTACATGTCAGGAAAATCTCTTGAGCCTTTCTGGCCACACTATCCCCATAATGTTTTGAGCAGTCCTCTTCTAAGATTATAGAGGCACAATTCTGCTTTAATTGTTTTGAAAAAATAGGCTCATTATGTGAGCTAGGGAGCTCAAAAAGGGTAAATGGGTCAATGCGGTGAAAAATGGAGTTTCCCAACCTTCCCATTTTGTTCAATCTACCCTCACATGTGTAGCAGTGATACAGCAGACACTACTGCAAAAGGAACAGGGGCAATTGGGGTCTGGCTGGGCCAGGGTGGGCGAGAACGTCTGGAGGGGTAGGTGGACCTCTGAGCCTTGACACATGTATTTAGATATGCAGAACTTAATTCTATTGTAAAAAAGGCTTGAAAAAATAAAATTTGGGGTCGTAATTTCAAAAATTTCGCAGATCTCCTGCCAGACTCTAATCTGGCATAGATCACCTGTGAACTTGATCACGTGGAAACCATGTCTGATGAAACTCTCTAGAAATTACCGTACTGTTTTTAGATCATCCCGCTACAATAATGTTTTGAGGGGTGCGGGATGACAGTGGGACAACCTGAAAACAATTCTTTTAGGGACTGCGGGAGAGTGCGGGAAATTAAAAACAAACATTTTAGAGGATTTCAAGGATTGACAAGGGGGCTACTGGTCCTGAGGGAATGCGCGGTATTAAAGAAAAACAAGTATTGAGAGGGGTGCGGGAGTGGTGCGGGTTTGTGAAAATAATAAATTGTTTTGGGGGTGCGGGATGAACACCTGGCAGTTCAATAGCACAAATCTGGTGGCATGCTTCTCGTCCTGGTATGCGTTCTCCGAGGTGTTCAATTTTGAGGTCGGAGGTCCACACACCTGGTTGCCCATGGCTGGACCCCCCTTAGTGTGGCCAACTGCACTTCCAGGCCCTAAATCTACCTCTGTGCATGCTCTCAGCGAACCAAACATGACATCTTTAAGTCCCAAGCATTGAGGAATGCAGACAAATTGGCATGTGGAGGTGCTCTATTTGGCTCACAGGCTCTTTTGTACCCGTTTTGGCAGAAAAAGGTGGATTTTCCAGCTTGCACCGAATGATGAGCGCTCCTGGACTAAAGCTGCTCTTAGGTCGCCTAGTCATGCTGCGATGTCATATTTTGCAAGGGGCCACGGGGGGAGCACGCTGGCAGGGTGACCCACCTGGATGGATGTGAGTGCGGAAGGAAGGGCCTCCGTCAGCTTGCTCATGCTGCAAGCTGCTGCATCCCAATTCGGCATAGAGTTGCGGTGGAATGCAAAGCTTCTATCAAAGCTTGAATGGGCTCGATTAGTGGCCTGTATGAAAATCGTCATGCTGAAATGTTTGCTGACTTACATTTTTCACACATCATTTTTTTCGGGTCAGCAGACATTTCAGCATGACGATTTTCATACAGGCCACTAATCGAGCCCATTCAAGCTTTGATAGAAGCTTTGCATTCCACCGCAACTCTATGCCGAATTGGGATGCAGCAGCTTGCAGCATGAGCAAGCTGGCAGAGGCCCTTCCTTCCACGAAACATCCGCCCACATTCTACCAAAATGGGTCAACTCGCTCTTGCAGCCTATCTGCTGCACCTCACCCCACCCACTTTACCTCTCCCTGAAGAGCAAAAAATCAGCTATCCAACACGCATTTCAGGTTTGGACATGGTACAGGTTGTGCTGAGATGTCCAAAAAAATTAGTAGATGGTCGCTTTTTGCCTAGGAAAGGGTGAGCCAGCCATGGGGACAACCACCTGTGATATCCCTACGATTTTGAAGTAAAAAAATGAGGGGGGAATTACTGGACACCGTGGCTGATAATGCCAGGGAAGCGGCACTGCTAGACTCATGTCTACTCAAGGCTGCCAGAGATACTGCCCCACTAGACTCACGCCTCGTGAAACACGCCAGAGGAGCTGCACTTCTTGATTCATGTCTAGTCGAGGATGCCAGAAAAGCTGCGCTACAAGACGCTTGTCTAGTAAACATGAGTGACATGCCCACCCCAAAACGCCAACTGTTCTCCCACCCACTGGCATCATCAACTAAGACGCTAGCAAGTTGGGTCTCTCCTTCCAATGTCAGTGTCTTCCTTTTCCACGCAAACGTCAACCTCTATCTAGACAGACATCATTTGCGTGATGGCCAAAATGGATACAGTGCCAGCATGGCACTCATGGCGATCCATTTGCCAAAGCCTTGCGTAGCATTGCCAGAAGAAATGCTCCCCTGAAGTTGTTGCCACTTATGCAAGTGCAAGATGCAGGCACTCTCACACCGGCAAGCCCTATTGGAGATGTTTGCCGAGCTCCCAGTGGTCGACCGCTGCTACAAAGACAGACACAGGCAATCAATCTGCATAGCCGGCAGGCAGCCCTGCCTTTGCTCACCTGCCTTGAAGCTGGAGTTCCTCAATAATAGCTGCAGTTAGGCGTTCTCGTACACCAAACCGCTGCAGTACAGTCGAGACAAAGGCTGTGCCACCTGCCTGCAAAGTGAAGGCAGGAATAGCAGCAATGGGCATGAGCCTGGTTGATTGCCCAGCCCCTGAGGGAGTGTCACGCATTTCTGTCGAGACAAAAGCTGTGCCGCCTGCCTGCAAAGTGAAGGCAGGAGTAACAGCAATGGGCATCAGTCTGGTTGATTGCCCAACCCCTGAGGGAGTGTCATGCAATGCAATCGAGACAAAGGCTGTGCCTCCTGCCTGCAAAGTGAAGGCAGGAGTAACAGCAATGGGCATGAGCCTGGTTAATTGCCCAGCCCCTGGGGGAGTGTCACGCATTTCTGTCGAGACAAAAGCTGTGCCACCTGCCTGCAAAGTGAAGGCAGGAATAACAGCAATGGGCATCAGCCTGCTTGATTGCCTAGCCCCCGAAGGAGTGTCATGCAATGCAATCGAGACAAAGGCTGTGCCTGCTGCCGGCAAAGTAAAGGCAGGAATAACCGCAATGGGCATCAGCCTGGTTGATTGCCCAGCCCCTGAGGGAGTATCATACAATACAGTCGACACAAAGGCTGGGCCTTCTGCCGGCAAGGTAGAGGGCAGGAAAAACAGCAAAGGGCATCAGCTCGCCACCTTCACACGCTTGTCTGACCCTGAGGCAGCGTCACGAAACACAGTTGACACAAGGGCCGCGCCACATATCCACAAGACAATGTTTAGATAACCAGCAATGGCACCAGCCTGGTTGCTGATGCAAAAATATGCGCTTGCCCTGCTCCTAATAAGTATCCCTGCAATACAGTCGACACAAAGGCTGTGCAACCTGCCTGCAAAATAACAACAGGGAACCAGGAAGGAACATCACCTTGCCACAACGAGGAAACGCTTGACCCATAAGGAAGGAACGAGGGGTATTTGATGCAAGGTGAATTCCTCCATGTTCATAGTATAACTTGTAAAATGGTCAGTGCCTTACTGCACATGCAGGCCATGCCCTTTTACATCCGCCTCAATGTGAATTGGAGGCAAGGGGGAAGCCCTGACGCAGAGGTTTGGTAGCTTATGAGTGCTATAACTGTAAGAATGCAGGGAGCTTAGGTCCTACATCAGGAAGAAAATGAGTTGCTTGTAACAGCCTGCCACCTTCACACTTCTTTATACAAATTGCCACTGTTGCATCGTTTGACATGGCACCCCTGGGCTCAATTCATCTCAAAATGAGCCCTTTGTTTAATAAGCCCTTAGTTTATTAAGCACAATGCAAGCATGAGGAAGGATTTAATCAGTGACCAGCTGTCATGACCTGCATTCTCCTCACGAGCAACTGGACCGGTTGTCATCAGTGACTAGCTGTCATGACCGGTGCCCTCCTCAAGCTCCTTGACTGGGTGGCCAGCTGTCGATACTCGCGCCTTTTTTAAAAGCTGATTCACAGATGCCCTTCAAACAGCTATTTGGCCAGGTGACCAGCTATCGTGACTTGTGCCATTCGGACAAGCTGATTCACCATGGTGCCCTCCCAACAAGCTACTTGACCAGGTGACCAGCTGTCATGACTCGTGCCATTCGGACGAGCTGATTCACCATGGTGCCCTTCCAACAAGCTACTTGGCCAGGTGACCAGCTGTCATGACTTGTGCCATTCGGACGAGCTGATTCACCATGGTGCCCTTCCAACAAGCTACTTGGCCAGGTGACCAACTGTCATGACTTGTGCCATTTAGAAGAGCTGATTCACAGATGCCCTTCCAACAAGCTACTTGGCCAGGTGACCAGCTATCATGACTTGTGCCATTTAGAAGAGCTGATTCACAGATGCCCTTCCAACAAGCTACTTGGCCAGGTGACCAGCTGTCATGACTTGTGCCATTTAAACGAGCTGATTCACCATGGTGCCCTTCCAACAAGCTACTTGACCAGGTGACCAGCTATCGTGACTTGTGCCATTTAGAAGAGCTGATTCACAGATGCCCTTCCAACAAGCTACTTGGCCAGGTGACCAGCTGTCATGACTTGTGCCATTTAGAAGAGCTGATTCACCATGGTGCCCTTCCAACAAGCTACTTGGCCAGGTGACCAGCTGTCATGACTTGTGCCATTTAGAAGAGCTGATTCACCATGGTGCCCTTCCAACAAGCTACTTGACCAGGTGACCAGCTGTCATGACTCGTGCCATTCAGGCAAAATGATTCACTGGTACCCTCTGACAAAAAGCCTGACCAGGTGACCAGCGTTCCTCACCATTACATGCCTTGAAGCAAGAAAATCCTAAATTCTTTTGGAATCATGTTGTCTTGACTTGTGCCCTCCGAGTTGATTCACCAGTGCCTTCTAACAAGCTACCTGACCTGTGGTCAGTTGCCAAGGACAGTGCCTTTTTCTCCGGCAACCTGACTTGTGGCTTGCCAACTGGCTACATGAATAATGGCTATTTAACAAGCTCCTGGAACGGTGCATTTCAAACAAGCTACTGGACCAGTGATCAGTTGTCAAAACCAGCACCTGCCAACAAGCTACGTGCCTGGTGCACTCCTAACAAACTATTGAGCCCTTATAAAAAGGGACCAGCCCAAACTGCACAAGCAAACCACACCCAGCACCTGTGAATTTGAGTTTAACTTCAACACTAAGTACCAGGATTACTTGTGCATAAACTCAGACTTGCCTTCAATCTCTCTTCCCATGCTGCAGGTGTGTGCCCCGTCCAGTTCACGCGCAGTTTGGGCGGTGCCTCATTGCGTAGAAGAGCCATAATGGCCACATGGGAAAGGTCCAAAACTGCAGGTCCACTGCAAAGTTTGTGAAAAAATGCTAGAGCTGGACAACTTACCCCCAAAAGCAGGTGTTTAAAAATTGCTCATTGCACAGGATGCGCTTAACCTTAGACACTAAAGCTTGGTAGAAAATGTAGCCCAAAAACAAGCAGTTTAAGGAACTAAGTTTTCATTGTCCAAGATTGGAGGCACCCTGCCAAAGCAGCCGCGGCGTGAACACTTTTTTTGACCACGAAATCTACATTTCTGACAACCCACTGCACCAAATTGGGTGATGTTTAGGCGCTTTGGAAAAAGAAATCCCAGCATGAGGGTTGCCAAAAGGGTCAATTTTCCATATCCTTGTTTCCTTCTTTAGAATATGCAGTATGTTAGCACAGTATATGGGGGCTACAAATACAAGATTTTGGGAGTGAAAAATGGTCGCAGGGTGGAGCTGTGGGCCCTTTTCGAGTGATGAGGCCAGCAGAGTGATCTGGGGTACTCCAATTTCCATCACTTTTTGGTGATTGTGATACTTTGAATGATAATGCATGATTTGAGAAGAAAACCGAGCATGTCCAGCGATGTAAAGGAGTAATCCACCTCTGAAAATATGCTCCGAGTGCTCTCAAGCATGATAACCATTTCCAAGACCGTTTTCCTTTTCAACCCTTGCACGTCTTCAATAGCAGAACGCTCCTGTTCAGGCTCACCTCACAAATTGCACACACAAAGCTGAAATTCAACCCCCAGTTCATTCTGGACCTAGATATTCAGCAGCAAGAGGGCTGTCTTTGGCTTAATGATGGACAAGTTTCCCAACTGCATACACAAAAATGATGGGGAAATATTCATGCTAACAAGCTCTCATGCACTGGAAAACTAAAACGTTGGAGATATGCACTCCTTTGCACGCAATAGAAGTATTACACATACACACATGTGCAGGGGGTAACATTACAAGTACAAAGTTATCGAGTCGCACACACACACACACACACACGTACACACACACGCACGCGCGCGCACACAAAACACATACTTGCCTGTAGCCTTTGTGCGTGAAGAGCAATGCATTGCGTTGTGATTTAAGCCGCCCCTGTTTCTTAGCCACAGGAGCTTGCAAGGCAGCTGGTGGATTGCCATGCGAAGTTGAGGGCTCTGCCCACATCTCAACCTCGTACATTGACAGCCCTGTAAAGCGTCATCGCAAAGTAAAATTAAGTATTTTTCACGCTTTGCCTCAAGAAGCTGCTCTTTGCTGAAGTTGGCAAAGAAAACAGCGCCGTGGCACATTTTGGCACCCAAAAGTTCAAAAAAGGCAGTCACACCGTGTGGCTAATATGCATTGCATGCCTGTTCATCAATCAAGAACTGTAAAGCTGGAGGTCAAAGCGACAAGGATGGTGAGGAAAAACAATTGGAAGGTTCTACATGAAGCAATGTGCTGGCAACAACGCAGCACCAAAGGTAGCGCGAGCGAGCACATATACACACACACGCACCTGCAAGCTGGTGATTTGCTGGATGGGCACCCACAAGAGGCGTAAGAGCAGGGTAAGGTGGCACCAGTTCATGACCAAGGCCCTCTAAAATCCGATGACCTGTGCACCATGCAGTTTAGCAGGCAACATTTTAGGGTTGTGATAAAGGATAGCAGAAGCGTTGAGCTTTTTTGCAACTTTACAAGTAGCAATCAGCCAAGATTTTTATGGGTTCAAATGCTATTATTACAAGTATTTGTCGCGAACCAAGTTCATCTTTCTTACTTCATGACTTACAAGGTTTGAAAGGGAAAACTGGCACTTGCTTTAACAACATCTCCAATGTACGTTACTCCTTTCATATGTCATTTTAAAAGCAATATCCCATTGTACCACCTGTGCCAACAACATTTCTGATGCTTTTAACGCTTGACCCCTTTGAAGATATCATTTTGAAAGAAGCCACCCACCTGTGACATCTGTGCCAACGATATTTTAACCCTTATTCCGATTTTTTAACTCTTATCAAAAGTCTTCACCCATTTAAACCTATCAATTTAAAAGCAACATCCCCACTTTGCCATTTGTGCCAAGGGTATCCCGATGTTTTAACTCAACTTTTAAACAGGTTATTTTGAAAGCAGCAACCCACCTGTGCCATCTGTGCCAACAGCTGGGAAAGACATGCCTCCGGTGCAGATAATCTGTGTGTAGGGCATGCAAAGTTGCAATAGTAGAACAAGAAATTGAGCACGAGACCAGTTGCCAACATGCTGAGCAAGCGTATAAGCGGGGATGACAAACATTGCTTACAAAAATACAAATCGCAAGGGATAATGGTACAGGAGTGTTAAGGGTGCTGGAGTGGCAAAGGGCTGGAGTGGTAACAGTATGAGAATGGGAATGGTACGGGAGTGGTAATGGAGGTACAATATCGGTATGTGCCTCCTTCTCCTTAGTTGAGACAGGGAGAGCTTTCCCTGCCTACGTATGTCTTCTTTTCTTTCTTCTTTTAGCGGTACCCAGTCATAGGCAAGAGATGATTTGTGCACAGCAAGGGCAAGGATTCTAATTTGTTACATGTTCAGTGTAAAGCACAGACATTGCCTCTTCTTAACATACCAGCTTGCTTGCCTCCAGCTCGCCCCCTTCCCCACCCAGGCGGCACAGCCACCTGACTCCGCCTCCCCTGTCTCCACTGAGGCCCCCAATGGATATTTCACTCCTACTCCCATAGCTGCTGCCCTTCTTTCCACTGCTGCTCACACCTGCCTCCTCCCCGCTGTCACTGCTGCACTGATGTGTGCTATCTCGGCTTTTGTTGTTGCTGCTGCTGCTGCTGCTGCTGCTGCTGCTGCCAGAATTACTGCAGCTGCTGGAGGAGGTGTTAGAGCCGCTGGAGCAGGTGTTAGAGCTGCTCAAAGTGGAGGTGGTGGTGTGGGAGCAGGTAGAGGAGTTGCTTGCAGTGTTTGACTGTGCATCCAAAAAGCGCAGGCCTTCTAGGCTCGAATTGAAGCGCACTTCAACTCCTTGGGAGCGACATGCATCCAAGAGCTTGTCTCGTACCTGGGTCAATGCAAAGTTCAAAGCTAAGAAGTAAGCATGAGTGCCTATGTAAAGCTGAAAAGAATGCAGGCTTATTTAAAGCAAAATCATGGCACTTGCGTCCTGGAACTTTAAATATCAACTGGCAAATGTAGAGAACAATGGAGTGAGGGTACAGAGCTGCACCTGCACATTAAGGCAACTCAGCTGCAGCAGGGATGGTGTTGCATTCTGAGGGGAAGGATGGTTCAAGGCTTACATTAGTGGATGTAAGAGTGGCGCGACAAGGGAGGTTTGGATGCATAGGGGTCATGTAATGCAGATGGGAAGTGCGACCAAGTAGTGTGTACATTAGTTAAGAACTCCACTCTGGAAAATGGCTGCTGTAGTATACCTCTGCAAAATAAAAAGGTCTCAGCAGGGTTGGGTCATACGCGGGTTTGGAAGCAGCAGCACGCGAGTTGACGCGTGAATCACTCATATCTTGAATATATACTCGTCTTCAAGCGGCAATCTTGGGGAGGGAGGGTCTCAGGTGGGAGAGGCCCCCTTACAGGCACCCAACGGCCCCCCAGCAGCCCACTTTTCCACCCCAAGGCCATATCAATGATACCAACATGATGAACAAGTCCAAAAGTCTGCCCATGGGTCATGAGGGAGCTTGCTTCAGGGGTCCCTGAGGCTGACACAATGCTGTGCTGCCATCACAGATGGCATCACAGATGCTCCAGCATGCAGGAAGGGAGGCTCCAGCCTGCTGCCATAGAATGATAGGGAGTCCGGCTATGGATTGAGGAGTCTGGATAAGAGGTCTAGCCAGGTGGGGGCAAGGGCTGAAGTGAAGTCAGGATGCACAGGCAGAGTGGATCCATTCTAAGGACCAGACGAGAAACCTGGAAGAAGTAAGGGTAGCTGATTTTAGTGCACAGCTTGTAATTAAGATTATTTTTCCAGAACGGGAGGCCAAGATACATTAGGTTGGGCCTGCGAGGCATCGCCAACAGACATATTTTGACATTTGGCAAACAGCAAATTTTAGCACATGCGTTTAAACGTCATCTTTTTTGATATGTTAAAGTACGCATTTCACGTATGTACCATCCCTGGTATACTTAGAATATAAAATTGAGAGATTTGGCAGGGAAAGGGTGAAACATGTGGCAAATGTATGCATAAAATTGGCCAACCCTTAATCCCATGAGTGTGGGAGTATAAAGGCCAAGCAAAGCACACAAAATCTCCTTGTGGCTTCTTATACCAGCAAAAGATGCCTTATTCTAGCGCACACGCCCCCCCCCCCCAAACACACTTTTCAAAGTAGCAAACACAACTCTTACAGACTTACAATAGTTTGAATGTTCAACATTTAAGCCTAAACATGACGTGCAGAACCACACCAAGAGCCTCTAGGGCCATACTTTCTCACCTCACGTGATGAATTAGAAAGAGGGAACACTTTTGAGGTCTCAGCTTCTTCTCCGAGCTCTAGACCCACATCTTCCTCAAGCCTGCAATTGTAGAGAAAAGGAAATTTCCTTGTGCATCAAGAACACTCTCTTCACTTATGACTGCCCTCACCTTGGCTGCTAGAGAATTTCACACATCCAGACGCATCAAGCATCCAGGGTGCATTATAGAGTGAGGCCTGTCATACTGCTTTTAAAGTTCCATACCTGCCAGTCCTGGGTGAGACAAGCATGGCCTCCAAACATGTTTGCAAGTCAGACTCACCATTGCCTGCAGCGTGATAACGACCATGAGGCAAACACGGCCTTTAAGCTTGTTCGCGAGCTCTCCGTAAAAAAGTCGCGCTGCAGGGTCCAAAACATGAAAAAAAGGATCAGATATTTCCACGAGCATGAGGCAAAGATGGCCTTCAGGCTTGCCTGGGAGCCTTTGGCGAGCAAGTCATGTGGCAGGGTTCAAAAAAAGAAGAGGGCTCATTGTTTTTTCCTGATGGTATACAGGTGGATCTGTTATAAGAACGGGTGTCAACACAGGAAGGGAAATCAGGCTTGCTCTGTCAACCTAAAAATCAAGGTTGACAGGGTTTCAAGCACTACCCCATGCTTGCTTCGGTCAACTGCCTGCTTTGAAAATGACAGAGGTGGCTTTATTGTGGAAGGCATCCAAAAAAGACTTTCATATCATCCTTCCAAGAAAGGAGACAAACGCAAACGTTGCACTTGATGGAACAAGGAAAAGATGCTGCTGTCTTCTACAGACACATTTGCTTGATTGACTCCTACTTGACGCTAACTAACCTGGAGATCCACATGCATGGGCAGCACATTGCATCTCGACCCGCCTGACATTAGTATCTTTTTTCCTGCAGATAAAGTCAAGTTAAAACTCACTTGCACACAGCTGTTGTGCCTGAACAAGGCAACATCAAACCGTGAGTGGAGAACATTGAACATCCATTTCAAGCCAACATTCAAAAAAGTTTTGAAGAGGACAGTGTGCTTCCCTTGCGTACAATCCACGATTCAGTAGTGCATGGATGGACTAGACTACGGACCAGCAGGACGCAGACAAATTACACAGCTGGGGTTGGCCAATTCTACACATACACGGAATTGGCCAACCCTGTATACCACACATTGATGCACATAAAAGGCGGACAGCAGCACTGAAACACTGGTTTACTTAAGTAATAGATTAGTAACCCATCATCTAACATTTCTATCCTGGGGTTTGTGAGGAGGGTGCACCTCAGTTCCTGCGGCCCTTAAAACACTCATTTTCCTGTTGGTCTTCAATTGGTTGCCTCCACACCTTTCTATAAAGCAAGCAGGGAAAGTCAGTGCTGTGTTGTCCGCTGTAACATAGTCCCAACAAACCGTGAACAGTGCTGGTGCTTGCACTTTGAAGCCTCGATACATCACACAATGGACTTCTGAGCCAAGAAGGATACGCTCACACGAATGAAAATTCCCCTAGCCTGTGTCAATCTTGGTGTACCAAGATGGTGCGCCAAAGCTCCAATAATAGGACTACAACTGTTGTGTGCGTGACGCACCTGCTTCCTTTGTGCGCTCCAGCACTATGACTTTGGCTCCTGCCTGAGCAGCAAAGTATGCCGCAGTCAATCCTGCTGCCCCGGCCCCGACCACCACCACCACTTCTTCATCTGTGCTGCTGGTCTGTGGCCTGGCAAGGCTGCTGCCACTAGACCGGAGTGCATGTAGAGCAAGGCTGCCCCTTATTTTGAGCTGGTGCGGGCTTTTCAGCACACTCTGTGGCCTGCAATGTGTTGGTTTCCAAAGACTTCTTCCAAAAAGGGGTTCTCTTCAATTGCAAGAACTCAGTCTCTAGAATGGAAATGTTTGAACGCACGCACGCACGCACGCACGCACGCACGCACGCACGACGCGCGCACACACACACACACACACACACACACACACACACACACACACACACACACACACACACACACACACACACACACAAGCACACCTACCTTTTCAAGAGGCACTGCATGGTTCCCTGATACAGCAGAAAAGAAAACACTGATTATGTTTGGCTCATTTCGTTATGACAGTTGGATGCGAAGCGCTGGTATTAAACAATTAATTAGTCACGACTTAATGAATTGAACACTGTGTGAAATGGAGGACGGCAATGGAAGACCACACCAGAACTTGATGGCTTAGAGCAAGGAGGAAGGAGGACCTTAAAAGTTGTACAGGCCTTTGCACAATCCAAAATGGTGGTGAAGAATAGGAAGAAAAGAGACAGTGTGGGAGAGGATCCACGCGATGTTTTGCTGCAAAGCTGGGACAGCACAGACCTTGAAATGGTAAGCAATGCTACATAAATTGCTTCCATACCTGTCTGCTGTGCGGGTAAAATAAGCCTTGCTGCTAAAACACCGCTTATACGATGTGATGTGTGTCTTAGGTACGGGCAAGCGTTGTGTGCAAGCAAAAATCTGAGCTTTGAGCATGACGATTGCATGTAATTGATTACTCTGAATGCTTATTGCTTGCACAAATGATAGCACACAACTCATAGGAAAAGGACTGGCACTAAATTAAAGCACACATATCACATCCAAACTCAGGACAGAATTACATGTAAACAAATTGATGGTGAACTTCAGGTGTTCGTAAATCAGGTATAACAACTAGGATTCTTGGAAGTGTACGTTGCCACGAGTTACAGCAGCTGAGAAGCGTGCCGCACAGGCCCTTGTCAGAAATGCATCAATTACTACACACACATGCGCTCGCGCGCGCGCACACACACACACACACACACACACACATACACACACACTTACACACACACATACACACATACACACACACACACACACACGATTTTGCCTCCTGCTTACCCCCTGCAGCTGGATGCAAGATTTCTGGCGTCTATCCGCAGCCAGCCCTCTCCCCTTTCTGACTTGATCAGCCAGCCTGGCTCCGATGCTGATGAAGTAGTGTCGGTGTCTGAAGCGTCATATCCAGCACCCCAGGAAGAAGCAGGCAGCCAAGGTAGGTCTTCTAAGAGCAGCCTTACTATTCCTTTGTTTGCAGGCATCCCATTGATGGATGGGATGTGGCATTCTCGGCGGTGTGTCCTCAGTTGGTCAGGGCTGTATTTTTTCTAGGGCAAACTGTATAAACTTGGACGGCAGCCTGTGGTGTGCTTGGACTAGAGCTTGTGATAAACCACTGGTGAATGATGTTCCAGATGGAGAGAAAGGCAGCCAAAGTGTGTGCCAGTGAAAGACAGCAGAAGCCTTTCCCTTCTGGACACGCTGAACTATATATGAATGCATTGTTACGTCCTTTGTGATTGTGTCTGTTGCTTCTAGGGGCCATTAATTGCTATCAGATACCTGGATGGATCGATCTACCCCTACCACTCCTTCTTAAAGAGCTTTCAAGTAAGCAGGGATACATTTTTGCATTGATTCATGTGTGCTGCTGCCGTCCCGACTCCCAGGCAGCAATCAAGACAGTCAGCAAGAGGATGGCATGCCAGGCCCTGCCCAAGACGTTGGCCTTCAGTTGATCAAGCCTGAGCTGGCGGCCATGCTTAATGACAAACCAATGGCCCGGCTGGCTCAAATGCAGAAGCTTGCAGCAAGCCTGTCCGAGGTGTGCACACGCGTCCGAGACACTGAGCACAGTCTAGGCAGTGCTGTTTACTATTGCATCCCACTTCTCCTTTAAAGATTGCTTTTTTTTGCCTATGCAGAAGCACTGCTTGCTGTCTTCCCAGGAGGGCATGGCCTGTTATCAATGAAAGGGATCTCAGAACTTTCACACGACCCATAGCCTCGCAAGCCACTGCCCTTCCCTTATCTCTTGTTCAGCGCTTTTTGGGCTGTTGACACAATGTCGACTGCTCGTGCTAGTTGTGCACACCGGAACGGTACAAAATAGTTTGCTCTGACTATGGCCTGATTTGCAGGCAAGAGGTCTGCATAGCCTAAAACACCTGAGATGGCTGTCATGCCAGTATCACTGCTCAGTTGTGAGCTCTGAGCCATACAAATTGTTCATTCCTAACTTTGGCCTGATCTGCAGGCAGCAGGTCTGCGCGGCCTGTTTAATTTGAGGCAGTCATGCCAGCATTAATTGCTCAGTCGTGTGCACTGAAGTGCACAAAATGATTTTCTCCAACCTGCACTGAGCTGTGCAAAATGTGTATTCCTAACTTTGGCCTGATTTGCAGGCAGGAGATCTGCATGGCTTGTTGCATTTGAGGCGGCACATGCTGGCGCAGTGCAAGGTTGCGCAGGCGTTGTGGTCGGTGCTCCCTGAAGGCGAGGATGTCCTGGCCTTAAGTGCAGCGCATTACGAGCTGGCCCTGGTGCGTATGTGGGGCCCTGAAGCCAAAAGGATGTCTTGGCCTGAAGTGCAGCGCAAAATGAGCTGGCCCTGTTGCGTGTGTGAGGTCCAGCCCATTGTCCCAGGTCAGCCTGGGCCAACAAAAGTTTTTCTGCTGCTTTTGGCATGTGGCTTTCATGTGCTGAAGCAATGCAAGCACACATCCAGGAATGCCTGATATCAGAATGGCTAACTAGTGATCTAGCTGTCTTACCTACATGCAAGTTGGGTTTCAGTTGTGCTTACTTATGCAATGAGTCCATGCTCCTGCACACAACATCAAAGCAAGTTTCCACTAGCATACAGCATGCAAGCTTACACACACTCTTCTTAACAAATTATTTCTACCCTCAATACAGGCATATGCGGATGTGGGTTATGAGCCCCAAGCCTTGGATCATTGCCGCTGGTGAGTTTGCTGCCTCATACGTGCGCAGTTGAGATTTGGCCGTTCTCGCCCCCCTTTTCGTTGCCTGAATGCATTACGGACATGTATGTTTGCACCTTGGAGGAAAGGTAGTTTAATGACTTGTGTTTGCCCAGCTGACAGTCCCAAGGCCATCCATGTCAGTAGAGGACAGGGGCAGGAGAACCTTTTTATTGGTGGTATGTAAATGGGTGGAAGTGATGAGGGACCATGCATGAAAAGGAGTCACACAAGGGTTCAGAAGGTGCATGCGAGGCTTGGAGAGGAGCACTCATGGATTGAGTGCACTTCAGGCATACTGGATTGTTGGTTGTTGGATGCACCAAAGATCTAATGGAATGCACCGACAGCTGAATCAAATGCATTAAAGGCTCGATGCACCAATAGCTTGGTGGAACGCATTAAAGGCTTGGTGAAACGCACTAATGGGTAATTGGGATACACCAAAGGCTCGATGCGATACACCAACGGCTTATTGGAATGCACTAAAGGCTTCTCATGGATACCATAAAGCCTTTGCACCAATGGGGTATTGGAGATCCCAAAGGATTGGGTGACTGAATAAGATAGTACAATTGGGTGCATGCATTTCACTGACGATAAAACAATTGGGTGCATGCATGGCACTGAATAAGACCATACAGTTGGGTGCATGCATGGCACCGAGTAAGACACTAAAATTGGGTGCGTGCATGGCACGTAATAAGATACTGAGCTTAGACCTTTTCGTGTGACTAGCCCCTCTATTTGTCCAATTGGAGGAGGTAAAATCCTTCCAGAAATAGGCCATGTATGGTCTGCAGATGGCCTTGCAGAGAGTAGAGTCATCAGTATAAACGTGAGATTGCTAGTTTACGTTTCTGGCCTGCACATGGCTTTGCAGATGGCTTGATGAATAGGGTCAAAAAACATGTTTCAGGCACTTGTCGGTAAAATGATAGGTGGCCTTACGCACATGCACCATTTACCAGGGATAATTGGGCCATGCTTAAAAATACCCTTGTTCATCTTTGCTGGCGGTGGAGATTTTGATTTAAATTTTGTTTGTAGTAGCTTGGACCCATGATGAGATATGTGAACCTCAGTATTGTGGCCTTGTACTAAAGGGTGGTTGGTGTGGCTTCCACTAGGAGGAGGAGGAGGAGGAGGAGGAGGAGGAGGAGGCAAAGCATGCTAAAGCTTCCGCAAGAAAATGTTTAAAAGTTGTATATGTGTTAGCATGAACGTCTGTGTTTACTCATTGATTTTTCATGAATTTGTAAGAAGATCTAACGGCACAGGGTGGAGGCCTTGACTTTGGCTGTGTGCGTGCGTATCTATGATTCTTTAGTTGTCCCTGTATTGTACGTGCTGGTTTGAACGATGGTTGTAGCTTACTTCTTAAAGTGTAAATTTCACTGCTAATTGTGTTTCTCCATAAAAAAGAAAAGAGAAAGTACTTAGGCAGAGGAAACTCTCCCTACATCAATTAAGGAAAAGGAATTCTCCATGGTTATTTTGGTGCACAATCAGCTGCACAAGTTTGATCATGGGTTGGATTGCTTAGGATTGCTTTGCCATGCATCACTTCTTTATGTGCTGAGGGTCACTACAAGCAGGTGTGCTATGGGTCACTGTGTGCTAAGGGTCATCTCAACCAGGAGTAGATGTTTTGTGGGATACCATTGGGGTGCTTTAACGGCAACTCAAGATCAAGGCATGCTCGTCCTATTTTTCTTCAAAAACCTGGGCATTGCAAGTGCTTCCCAGGTTTAAGCTGAGGAGCTGAGGAGGCCGCCAGGTTAAATGGGCCAGAGCCTCTGCCTGAGGCTGTGACACAGCTGTGCAAAGTACGCATGAAATATGTGCATCCTCTTCTTCATAAGACAAGCTATTGGAAGAGCTACCTCAATTTGATGGATCAAGTCCCCCAGCCGAGGCTGTGGCACAGTTGTGCAGCGCACGCACAAAACATGCATGTCTTCCTCCAAATTGCAGGGCTTTGGAGGAGCTTCTTCCCAGCTTTAATGGGTCAGGGCCTCTGCCTGAGGCCATGACGAGGCTGTGCAAAGCATGCACAAATCATGCATGTCACTCCTTGTATTGCAGGGCGTTAGAGGAGCTACCTCGGTTTGATGGGTCAGAGCCTCCGCCTGAGGCTGTGAAACAGCTGCGCAAAAACGTGCAGATGCTGCGCGGGGAGATCATGCTGAACGGGAAGCGACCACGAGAACAGGTCTGTACTCGACTGCAGTTTTGGATGCATTTCATTGATGTTTTGTTGTCCCATTGTGTGCTTCTCAAGGTCTTGTCGTGTCAATTTGAAATCATCCCACAAAAAAATTGTTTTTGAGGGGTGCTGGAGAACTGTGTGCACCCGTGAAAACATTTACTTTGGGGGCTGCAGGAAATTACAAGAAAAAAAAGGGTCTTTGTAAGCGTTTAAAGGGTATGAGCGGGCAGGCCCCAAAGACCCATCATCGGCTGGGTATGGACAGCCATGATACATCAATCTACGGCAGCAGGAGGAGCAGTAGGAAGCAGCAAGGAGGATGGTCCAGGAGAAGCTTTCATGTGCACGCAGCAGCGTGCGCATGTAGCTGAGCGCAATGAGGAGGATCTGAAGGACAAATGCAAGCCTGGGCGTCCCTGTTGTTGAGCTGCATGGTTGCTTATTCATCGAGCAGTGTGCAGCTATACAACGTCCAAAAATCTGGTTTGCAATCACTTTGGGTTGATGCTCACTGGCAATGAAATGTCATTTCTTTTACAAAGACTACCTCCAGTGGCAGAATTGGCCACTAACTGAGTTATTCAAATACCCCATGCATGTGCTAGACAACTGGAAAGCATGCAAATAAGAAGGGGAAAGTTTGCAGGTAACATAGGGCTATTTGTCCTTGAGGGAACGTGCAGGATACTGCAAAATACAGATTCAAAGGTTTGCAGGATTAGGACGGATTCAGGAAGTATTTGTTTAGGAGTGATAGCCTGTTGGTACGGTATCCCAAACCACCAGCAACCAAAACAAGCGTATATTGTTTACTTAAAATGATGATGATGGGCAGGAGCGGAGGGGAGGGAGCAGTAACCCCAGCAGGCCCACAGGGAGTTGCGCCAGGCCTGAGTGTTGCTCTGGATTCAACAGAAAATATGCTTTCTGATGGTACCCTCCTTATGAGCTGGGTTTGGGTGTAATCTCTTATGCTGGAGCTTTGGTCCTTTATATTACTGAGGTTACATAAGCGCGGATGCAAGAACGCAGGTATGGGCAAATCAACATGTTCAGCCTAAGAATCGCAAATGCACGAGGTCATAGCCGTTATGTCGCACTTCTTTACCTGCCCTCACCTGAGGGATGTCATGTCATTAATTTTTTTTGTTGTGCCCATGTTGCAAACCTTTTCGAAAATCATTGAGATATTCATTATTCTTCTATGTTATAATATAGATATTCATTATATTATTATTATTATTATTCTGTATTATGATAAAATATTTTTTATTATATAGAATATTCATTATTAGTAGAAGTACACTGCAGAAAGGAGGTGTTAAACTGTGGCCATGATGATAACTCAAGTCATATGTTGACCAGCGTATGTATCATTGCAGATGGGGTTCTCTAAAGCCCGGAAGCAGTCTTAATTTGCATTCTCTTCCCATAGTGTTCCCCAACTTGCAGCTTGTAAGCTTTGGTTTCTGTAACAGGTTTGAAACTGCAGGTGGGGGTGGGCAACGTGCCACATTAGCTGCGAAATGAACCCAAGCTTTCCCCTGCTAAATCTCTACACCCGATTACCCACTGCTCCAAATTGGGTTGTTTCCAGGGGTTGGAGTCTTTGTTCCAGTAAAACACCATTGCAAAAGAAGTGGATTCAAAACACCCAGAAATTGATGAGTTACATAACTTCATTTCAGCCATTTCTCTTCAAAGTATTTCACCACAAAGGATGCCAAAAAGGTCAAGTTTTGCCCTCCTCCTTTCCGTTTTCAGAATATGCAGAATGTTAGCATGGTATAAGGAGGTTACAAACATGCACAATTGAGAGTGAAGATTGATCCCAGGGTCAAGCTGTAGGCCTCTTTTGGGTGATCTGAGGCTTGAAGAATGACCTTGGGTCCTCCGACTTTCATCGTTTTTGGTGATATTTTTACATGTTTTTATGTAAAATTTATGGTTGACATGGCCAGGCCTGAGAGAAACACGAGAAAGAGCATGTCCAAACAGGACAAGTGACCCCCCCTGGCATTATTGCCTGTCGTTGACTTCTGATAGCCGTTAGCAGGAGAAATGATGCCTCCATCAAGTTCCTTGCCAGCTTGTAGGCACAATTGATGTGCTAGAGCGGCGGTTCTTAGAGAACATGTGGTGTAAAAAATGCTGTCCTCGTTGTCTTTGATGAGGACCTCTTAAGACTTGCCCATTATTTGCACACACACACACACACACTCACACATGCATGCGCACACATGCATGCACACATGCACACTAGCAAACACTGGTGTGTGAATGCTTTTGCCCAGGCTGCATTATGTATGGGCTGCTCTTTGCAGGAGGCTTTGAAATGCTTCTTGGCAACAGAGGGAGCTTCAGATCTGCAGGGGGTGCAAGACCCTTCTACCAGGATCATGTGCTGCCAGTGCCAAACGAAGCTAGGAGTGACCAAGCTTAAAGAGGCACGGGCTGCAAGGGTGAGTTTCTGTGTTAGGTAGAGGCTGGAGTCCTGCAAGACATACCGAGTGGGAATACAAGGGAGTGGACAATGTAGATCTGGATTCTTCCAGGCAAATGCAAAGTGAGCCTAGGCAAGGGAGTGGAGGGAAGGGCTGGAGCCTGATCAATGCAAGGAAGTGACAAGGCTTGCATCTGCCAGATCCAAGAAAATGACTTGTGAACGGTGAAGGTGTAGCAGAGCTCCAAAGGCTGCAAGTGATGCAGCAGATGCATGCTAAAAGGGGACACAAATCTGTACAGATGAGTGCCCTGCAGCAGCAGGGTGGGAGGGGCAAGTCGTGGACATCGAAAAAGGGGGGGAAATATTCAGGTGGATTATGACAAGCTGTTGCTGCCTGGAGCGGCTTGCCTTGTACTTTCTTTTTGCGTGTTTGGATTATTTCTGCGTCATCCACTTTCCCACAAACATCACACAATCGATGATGATACGTGATTTCTGGAAGTGGTGTCTGTGACTGAGCCAAATTCCTTTAGCCTGGATTTGCCTCAGTGTCAGCAGGGGATTCTCTTGGAGAGTACCAAGAGTGCTTTTGGCCCAATGTGCAAGTGGCTATTTGAAATGATGCTTCAAATACCTCCCTTCCTGTTCTTCCCTGATTTTAGCCACTCCTTTCGTAACCGGGGTCACGGCCATGCAACCTTTGCAGTATTTCAGGCGTCTACTTCTAGATGTTGACCGTATGCCTACAAGATAAAAAGAGCACAAGGTGCAAATGGGTCTTAGCGTGACATTTGCTGTGGCGCTTATGAAGCTGCGAGGCCTCCTTAATATTTTAAGTGTCAAGGGGAAACTTTAAATTGCCAGTGACAAGGTTGCAGGCTATTATTTTAAGAGCCAAGCTCATCGCTGCTTCTAAGGTTTCAAGCTTCCTTGCTTCCCTGCAGGGCTTGTAAAATAGAAAAACGCATAGTCAGTGAAACACATCCCGCATCAATTGAAGAATAGACGACTCTTGGGGCCGAAACATCGTGTTTCCTCTCCACTTCAGGAGAAAAGTTTGATCCACAAGGTTTTGATCAGATCAGCAGGCCCTTTTGCTCAATGACAAGACCAAAATGGGAAATAATGGCAGAAGGGGTCAACTAACCTAGATTGCTAGACATGCTCTTTCTCATGCTCCTTTTGCAATTCTAACCATGCCAACCATTGTTTTTCCTCAGAATATCACGTTTGCCAAGAAGTTATGGAAGTCAGAGGACCCCAGATCCCTACCATGGCCTCAGATCACCCCCAAAATCGCCCGCAGCTTCACCCAGGGACCATTCTTCACTCCCAAATTCATGTTTTGTGACATCAAAATACAATGCTAACATATTCCATGTTCCAGAAAAGGAAAGGAGGAAGTCAATAACTGACCTTTTGGGCACCCCTTGTGCTGGATTCTTCGAAGGGAAATGGCTGGAATTGGGTATTGTACCAATCACGAGGTCTTTTCACTCCATTCCTTTTGCAATGATATTTGGTACAAGGACCCAAAATCACTCAGAACCACCCAATTTGGTACGATGGGTGGTTGGGAATGGAGGTTTGGTGGTCAAGAACTAGGGTTCATGCCACAGCAAATTAGGTGTGTGTCTCTAGACTGGCTGATTTCAAGCTTAGTGCTGCAGAAGTACTTATTCCAAACTCTTGAAAGGTGCCAGTTTGGGGATACCTATGCAGGGAGCATGCAAAAAACGCTTGTTCTGGGGCCTCAAGTCTTGGGCCTCAGCCTTATATGGGGCCTTACCCTGTGTGGAAATTGCCAATAATTACAGAATTGAACCCTGGAGGTCTGAAATCCTTGTCATTAGGGATTCAGTTAGTCGATGAACTTACTAAATCAAGGAGAGCAGGCTTCCTGCATGGTATTCAGGCTGGTGGCCGCAAAGCAAAGAGATGGCTGGCTGCTAGCAATCATATCAAAACTCTACCATGCAACCTCTGACTCATGAGGGTGTATCAGGACATTTACTTGTGGGGCTTTCACTGCAAGAGCAATGGCCAACCTTTTGGCTGAAAGCATGCAGATTTGATATGCAAATTCAAAGCCGTTCTGCACTCATTTCCCCTACAAAGATCCTAAAAAGTGTGAGAATGCAAAGGTTAACAGCATCGCAGAGTGCTTGCTTTCTCTTGCAAAAGGTGCCAGGCTTGTGGGTAAAAAATGGTTCCAGCTGCGATCTTGCTAGATCCTTTCAATTCTTGCCTGGAATTCGTGATTTCTGAGAAATCCTGGCTCATTCCAGTACCCTGAATGCTACTCTCTTGCAAAACTGCAGCTGCTTGTGCTGCTTGCACCTGTGTCATGCCTGAAAGAGACGAGAAATGTTTCATTCCGCTGGCTCTCTTGGTACTGTAGACGCTCTGGGGCAACAGCAGCAGCATGTGCTTCATTCTACCCCATTTTTTCACTCTTGATTCATTCCCTACCCCACACGTGTCATCATTCACTCTCCTACCCCTATTCGTCCACTCTCCCCAAAATTGGTCATTCTCTCCTCCAACCCACATTCGTCGTTCACCCCTCCAACCCTCATTCTTTGTTCACTCTCCCACCCATATCTATCCACCACTCCCCTACCCCTATTTGTCATTCGCTTCCCCAACCCACATTCGTCATTCCCTCCTCCTCCCGGCATTATTTTCCAATTCCCCACCCTCGTTGATGCCTATCCGGCCCTGAAATTGCAGCCAGTCTTTACTTTTGGCACGCTGCAGGCTGCTTCCCTGGCCATCCAGGATGAGCTGGCGCTGCTCAGGGAGAAGGTTGATCTAGCTTGGGAGAAAGCTGAGAGAGCGAGGGAAATCAGCAGCACTCCTGCAATCCTCTCGGTGAGCATGAAAGAAAGGAAGAAAGGACGGATTAAATGCTCGGTGTGTGTGGTTTGCAATTGTGAAATAAACTGGGAGTTCCAAGCCTAAAAAGCGCAAGTGCAAACAAGCAGGGCAGCAGTGTTGCGCTTGTTGGTGGTGCAGGCCATGACTCTCTTAGGCAATAGTGCAGCGTCGGAAAAGTATGATATTCGTCATGAAGCAGTAACCGAGCCTTTTGCCTTTTGCTTCCTGTTGGTATCAAAGTGATACACAGGTATATCAGCGCAGGGGTAATAAGAAGGCATGAGTATTTGTGATGAAGCAGTATCCAAGCCGTCCAGGTTGGGACGGTAAAATGGGGTGTCAGCTTAATATCCTTAACATTGCGTCAAAGCCAGCACATTTAACTGATTGTATTGTATAAACATGTACAAGCATTGGGACAGAGCATAATGTCCATGCGTATGGTTTGTGCGCTGCTACGTGCACCCCTCATGGCTTGCCCATGCTGCAGGTCTGGCAAAGAAGAATGAACTGACATCGTTACATATGTCTGTAGCACAGCCCTTGCTGCAGGCAAGCCTGGCTTTACACAGGCTGTGTGTATTGTGTGACGTGTGTGTATGTGTGTGTGAATGTGTGTGCTGTGTGACGTGTGTGTGTGTGTGTGTGTGTGTCTTAATGCAAGCAAGCACCTGATACTTCCAGGACAGGGTCCATATCTGTTCTGTTCCTCCTCCTTCCTCTTCTTCTTTTCCTTCACTTTTGGGCCTCTTGTGCAGTTCCAAAGCCTAAAGCTCTGATCTGAGTGGTAAGCAGTGTGCAATCCTGTTTGGCTTTAGTTCATTCCTCCAAGTTCCTTGCCTGGATCAAACCCCGGCTCTTGCTTGTGTATTGCCCAGGACCCTGGTGAACCTTCTCTCTGGCCTTCTCTGCCGGATGTGTTAGCTGAGAAGTTTGTCCAGAGATATGTGAGCATGAGGCGTGCATGGCTCGAAACACCCTTTCCTCACTCTGCCACACTCTTACTCCTGGTTCCCTGTTGCAGACATATGCGGGCAAAGTTGTGTTTTACGAGTACAGGAACAACAGCAATGGCTGCATAAACCCTTCCTCACTCTGCCACGCCCTTGCTCCTGGTTGCCTGTTGCAGACATATGCGGGCAAAGTTGTGTTTTACAAGTACAGGAACAACAGCAATGGCTGCATAAACTCTTTCCTCACTCTGCCACGCCCTTACTCCTGGTTCCCTGTTGCAGACATATGCGGGCAAAGTTGTGTTTTACGAGTACAGGAACAACAGCAATGGCTGCATAAACCCTTCCTCACTCTGCCACGCCCTTGCTCCTGGTTGCCTGTTGCAGACCTATGCGGGCAAGGTTGTGTTTGACGAGTACAGGAACAACAAGCGAAAGAAGCGGGCCCAAGAGGAGCACCAGCGGTTCAAGGAGCAGGAGAAGCTGCTCCTTGATGCAGAAAATGAGGCCCAGGCTGAGGAGGAGATGGAGGCAGAACTGACGGCAGAGGCAGAGAGTCTACTGAACAGCAGCCTGGACAACCTATTTGAGTGAGTTTCTATTCACCTGTTGTAGTTTGTTTCAAGTGGGAAAGGTTGGGGGGGCCGCCTTGGGGCTTAGCTTCCCCACGACCGACCCCCCCCTGTGCATGGCAAACTGCGCTTATAGGCGCTAAATCAACCTCTGTGCATGCTCTGAGCATTTCAAACATGCTCTGATGCCCCAAGTAGTGAGGTTTGCTGAAAATTGAGCATATGGAGGTGGCCTGTGGGGCTCAGATGCTGTTTTGTACCCATCTTGTCAGGAGGAGGCGGATTCCCAAACTTACACGACCAAATGACCAGCGCTCCAGGATCTGAACTGCTGTAAAGTCATCTTATTACGTGGAATGTCAGAATTTGTGGGGGGTCACTGGGAGGGCGTGCTGGTGTGAGGTACACATCGGGATGGGTGTGCAGGCTGATGCAGAAAGTAACACTGCTTGCCCATGCGGCAGCTCTCCTTCAACTTTTTTGCTCAGGGTTGCAGCCAACCCTGTCATTTGAGAAATTCGTTTGAAAAAGGTGGCCAACTGTTACCCTGGTTGGATTTGACGTAATTTTTCCTCCGTGGGCAACATCTTTTCCAGCCACAGCCCCAAACTTGCACCAGAGTTGCAGCCTAAGAAGTGATGATGATTCAAGATGGCGGGCCCCACACAGCACCCCAAGCTTCCTTCTTTGCCTATGCATAAAGAGGAGAATTCAGGCATCTAAAATAATTTTCAGGACTAATAACGGTGCAGGGGTTGCAGAGAAATGCTAGTTGGCCACTTTCTGCTTAGGAAAGGGCGGGTCAATTTTTTCTTGAATGTTCCTTTGATGTGCTTAATTGATGGACACCATTTTAAAGTTGGCAACATGACCCTGGAGGGTGAGATTGTGGGTTTGATAAGGTTGTTTTCTGATGTCCAGGGAAGCTGCCGCGTTTTGCATGGTTCTGGTAACAAAGTATAAGAAATACGTAACTATTTCCAAATGGTTCGCAGGAAGGTCATTGATTGCCCTGGGTGTTTGTTTGGCCACGTCTGTGCACCCTGGCCCAGTAAGGCCTCCAATTGGTTCCTTTCCTTGAAGTTGTTTTTATAGAAATTGACACCTTATTAGTTTAGGCTTGAATTGTGGCGATGAGGGACAAGGTGAACCATTTTGGCTTGGAGCGAGAGAGCCAAAACCCCTTCTCTGGCAACCTGCTTGTGCAGAACATACCGTACAGACCCGTGATCATTACGCAATATATATCTTTTTCCAAGGGCTGCGTAGTGCATAATGGGGTTTTTCAGGGGGGTGCGAACTGGTGCGGAATGAGGAAATAATTTCGTTGAAGCGGGGTGCAAACTGGTGCAGAATGGGAAAAATAAATAGCTGAGAATAAGAGACCCCCCCCCGAAAGGCAATGGACAAGTTTGTGCGTCGTGTAGATGGACAGACCAGGGATGCGAACAGGAAGGAGGAGGCCAAGCAGTCAAAAAATGCGTGCATGGCAAGCAAGGGCCAAGCACTGCAGCAGAAGCGGAAGAGGAAGCGCAGAAAGCAAACAAGGCTCAGCGAAAGCAGGAAGGATAGGGACCTGGACGGCCTCGCAAAGCTGTCGGTCCCTTGCAGCAGGCCACAGCCCCTCCTGTGTAGCCACGGCAAAGTGAGACCAGAACAGCACAGAGGAAGAGGAAGAGCAGGAGCAGCAAGCCTGCGGTGTGCGTGTGGCCAGGACAGCTCAAGCGCAACTGGTGGAGGCCCCACCTCATCAGGGGCATCCTGTGGGCTGTGCGGCACTGCAGAAGCTACAGGGGAGGAGTGGGAGGACATTTAAACGCTTTGAAGATGGCTGTTGGGGCAAAATGCCAAATTTGAGGCTTAAAAACAGCAAGAAGAGCAATGCTAGCTATTTTCCCATCAATGAATAGACTCTGTACTTAATCTGTGTTGGCACTACATGAGATGGTGTTTGCTTGGCTTTTGTGCTTTCATCAAAAGCAGCAACCTTGGATCAAACAGTCTTCCTGAACCCATTAGCTGCATGGATAACAAACAACTCATATTAATTTCTTAATCAGCTGCTGTATTACAGCCACAGAGCAACTGCTGAGCTTGTAAGTGCATGGCGCCATGCATGGTGGAGGCTGCAAAAAAACAAGTTAATTGACTTGCTGGAGGGTGCGTAATGGGGGGGCGTAATGATTGAAATTTCTGTTCAGGCTTTCCTTGAGGGTGCGTAATCCAGCATGCGTATTGCTGATAATAATTGGGCAGGCTTTCCTGGAAGGTGCGGAATGAGGCGTACGTAATGCCCAAAAATACTTTGAACAGGGTGCGTCCTGGTGCGTAATGGAGAAATTCAATTGCCGAAAAAAGGGGATGCGAATTGGTCACAGGTCTGTTCGGTACCCACTACATGCTTTTACATCTTCTACATAGTCAGAACCAAGTTGCAAGCCAAAAGGCACCACATTCCCATCACTCCACTACCACCTCCTTCCTTTATCAAGCCAATGCATGCACATGGTGACCTGTCCCCCTGATTGTTTATTTTCAATTTTGCATCAGTGAGGAACAGAACCAAACCAAAAGAATCAGAATCAGGGATTAGGGGACCTAGGATGCCCTGAAACGTTTGGGAGAGCAGGTCTCCCCAAAACGAGCAGGTGAAAATCCCCTGTTCATCGCCTGGATGCTCATCGGGGGGTTTGAATTTTCTCATTTACTATTGAGGTTGGGGTTGAGGTTGGCGTCGAATTTATGCATTCCTTGATACCTCCTAACGCTGCCATAATCTATTGACTTTCCCATGCACACTGCCTAGAAGTTTCTCCAAAGCGCTCTGCTCTAAAATTTGTCTGAACAGCTTGAGCGCCTTATGATGCTGCCTGCCAATATTGATGAGCTCACGTATCAGCGCTCATTCTCCTGCAAAGTATGCTCCAGTTTTCAACCCACTTAATGCTTGCATGCATGCGGCATGACTGGGGTGGATCCATCCACCAGAACTTGTAAGTTTACAATTTTGTAACAGAGAATGCCCATTCAAATCGACCTATAATTGTATGCATTCAGCATGACTCAGGTGGAACTCAGGTTCAAAAACAACTTGTCCTCCTGGTCTACTTTTCTTGGTTGCACAATGCTCGCTTCAATGGACCCATGCTTGCATGCATGCAGCGTGACTCAGGCAGAGGAAAATCGTCTCAGGGAAAGAGTGGGCTACTCTGGAAGTGCCAAGGAGCATCCACTCATGGTCAAGCTTTACAGGTACAAGTACTGCCCTTCCCATGGCTGAGGTGCATTGATTCATGGCCAAGTTCTACGGGTACAAGCACTGTCTCCCCTCATAAGGTATATCACTGCTTGGTTCTCTGCACGCCTGCGTCATGGTCCTTTCCCACTTTGCCTGTGGTCTTGCCTGCAATCTTGCAGGCAGCTGGCCCACATTGGGATGCACCTGGCTGGTGTGTATGGTCTCATGGGGCCATCAAAAAGGAAAGACCAGATCCGGTGAGCGAGTGCTGCATGGGCACATACACCCAAAGACACACGCACGCGCGCACGCACGCACATACACACACATACATGCATACACACACACACACACGCACGCGCGCGCTAGGACGCACACATACACCCAAAAACACAACACATAAAAATACACACATACACATACACTTAAACACATATACATGGACAAACACACACACGTACACATACACCCAAGAGCACACACACACACACACGCACACACACATACACACACAATGTGCTCACATACACCTATCCCTGCTCCTTTGTGCCAGATGCCTGGAGGAGGTACTTATAAACCACCGTGCATATGAGGGCCTGCTGCCTCACCCCTTAGTGGCAAAGGCGTACCGTGAGCTGGGAGCTGTGCTCATGGAGGATAAGCAGTATGTGAGTAGTTGACATTTTGCTGAGGATGTGGCACATCAGCAAAGATTTGAAACACTCTATAAAAAGTGTTGCATGCTCCAAACTTCCCTCCCCTTGTGAACATGTCCAGAGTAAGTGTGTTCCTACGTCCTTCAGGACATCAGTAAGGATTGGAGCGATACAGAGAGATCAGTATGGCCCCTGCGCAAGGATGACACTCCCCTTCCCTTGTGCGCATGTCCAGAGTAAAAAATCTTCTCTGCCATACTATGATTAGCACTTTGGAACGCTTTCCTCCGTTTGGCCATGCTTCCTAAATGTCCATTGTTGCATGCTTTTCAGCTTGCTTTCCTTGGATGGGCTCCCTTTTAAGTGAACACTCAGTGCTTGTGGCATTGCTCGCAGGAGAAAGCCCACAACACCAATTCGGAACTCTTTGAGTTGCAGGTGCGGTTTTGTTTTTGTGATTGCTTGTGCCTGTATGTGTGTTAGTAGCTGTCTTAGCACTGCTGATGCCAAGGCTCGTCAACTTACATGCATGGCAAAGGATCACATGGAAGGAATGGGTAGCTGTCTGAGCACTGCTTATACCAAGGCTTGTCAACATGCATGCATGGCAAAGGATCAGGTCATTGTCATTCAAAATTTCATGGGCCCCGTGTTGAGCCTCTGCTACATTTTTTAATAGCTTAAAACTCTCATCATGTGGTGTGTTTGCATATGTTTTCTTAACCGTGGGTGCTGCGCACACATGCAGCTTCTGCAGTTGTGTTTATGTTCAATCAATTGAGGGATTCTGGTTAAAAGGTGTGCGTCACACGCTCATGATGCAGAGGTATCAGACGCTATGCATGTGCATGTGTGACGTTATTTGATGTTGTTTTTGCAGGAGAAGGCATATGCTGATAAGCCTGCAAGCCTGGATGTTGCCAGGGCGGAGTGCTACAAGCTGAAAGGCAACATCTATGTGGCACAAAGCCATCTGCGCAGGTAGGGTATGTCTGGCTCCCCCTTCTCCGCTAGCACACTTGGTACTTACAAGACTGTCACTGACACGGCTCTTTATAGGGCACATGCACATCTGTTTATAGAGTGCATCACACATGCACATCTGTTTATAGAATGCGTCACACATGCATCAAGACAGTTCTCAGCATCCTTCCTTTTTGTAGGGCACATGCGCATCTGTTTTTAGGACCACATGCATCAAAGAAGTTCTCTGCATCCTTATTGTTTGTAGGGCACATGCGGATATGTTTATGGGACCAAAAGCATCAAAATAGCTCCTGCATCCTTCCATTTATAGGGCACGTGCGGATCTGTTTATGGGACCAAAGGCATCAAGAATGCTCTTTGCATCCTTTCCTTTGTTATAAGACACATGCGCATCTGTTTACAGGACCACATGCATCAAAATAGCTCCCTGCATTCTCCCTGATGTGCTGACCTGAAGCAATCCAAACTTGCATGGCATGATGCAATCAGGCTGCCTGCATGCTGTTCCCTTCAGCTAGAAACCAGAGCCACCCGAGTGCTGCCTTTGCACAAGTTTGCCCTAGAAGAGTCGCCCATTTTTGCCAAGCAGGCTGCCAGCATGCTACCTCATATCTTGGTTCGGACCCGGGGGTTGGCAGGTAGATGGTGCAGGGTGTCATGCCTCGCACCATTCCAGGGGATCCAGGGGGTGGCAATGAGATGAGCAGGATACAAAACGGAATGGTTGATGGCATACAACATTTTTGGACTGCCTGCATGCTACCAGGGAACGGCTCCTGGCCATGTATAGGTTACAACAAGACTCACACACATGAGAGGATACAATGCAGTACATGCTTCAAAGAAGGCTTGTTTGCAGGGCATGCGTCGGAACCAAGCTGTGTATGTGTGGGTGTGCGCATGTGCGTGCATGCGTGTGCGTGCGTATGTGCGTGTCTCACCCCTTAGCTCTCTTTTTCAGGTGTAACCGCGTAAGTCTGGACAAAAGAGATCCTGCATGCAACCTATGCTTGTGGTTGCGCAACTCAGCTTGTACGGCATACTTGAAGAAGTTGTATCATATTATTGCGTGTTTTGTGAAGTTGAGTGCTGTATTGAGTGCTTCTGCATAGTCATTTAGGATCAATGGCACTCAGAGCTTTTTTCTGTTTTAAATCTGTAGGGCCTCTGAGATGTACAATAGAGCACTGGAGCTGTTTTCCCTCCGGCTGGGCGAGCAGGATCAGCTTGTATCAGACCTGGTGAGTCTGTGAGTTTTAATTAAGAATTTGTGCTGCAGATTGTTGCACGGAGTTGAGGGCATCTAATGGTGAGGGCTTTCACATTTACAATCCATTGTTGCATATCACCTTTAGCTGGCATTTTAGCTGCACAGGCTTCCAAGTGGGGTGTGTAGTACATAACCTTGGCAGGGGTCTGTCAGGCATAAGTACTGCACAACTATAGTGATATCTATGTGGATTACTGACATCTGCCGGGTTCTGAGCCTCAGCTGTGCCTGACATTCAATCATGACTGAACATTAAATGCAAACTGCCCGTGTGTGCAGGGGCATCGCCTTCACGAGTTGAGGGAATACACCAACAGTGCAGGGCTGTAAGGATGGGAAATTGAGTGATTCAGCTGGAAGTTGGAAGCAAGCTGAATACTGGCTCACTAGCATACATTTTAAATATCGACAAAGGTTCAAACATGTGCCATATTCTGTATTCAACCGTCAACCGTCAACCGTGGGCTAAAGATTGTGTTTTTTTCACCTTTATTCATGATTACCCCTTCCCATGCCAAACTCACTCCTTCTTATTATTCTTCTTCATCTTCTTCTCCTTCTTCTTTTCATGTTACACGTAGTCCATCACGGGGAAATGGCAATTTCCCTAGGACTTTTAGCAAGAAAAGACAACACACGCTGACAAAAGAAAGGAGGCACGAGAGGCAGGCGCAAAACAGCGTGACAGAAAGCAAAATGCAAGGAAAGAAAGGAGGGAAGAAGCAACGTTCTTCTGCTGCTGCTGCTTCTTCTGCTGCTGCTGCTTCTTCTTCTTCTTCTGCTCCTGCTGCTTCTTCTTCTGTTGCTTCTTTTTCTTCTTCTTCTGTCTTTTGCTTCTTCTTCTTCTTCTTCTTTTTCTTCTTCCTCTGTCTTCCTGCTCGCACCGTTTGTTACATAGCAGGCACCCCCCATAGGTTTTACACAGCCACCGCGTGAGACAATCTTCGCCAATTGAGTGCAAAACAGCGGCACGTGCACTTGATTGAAATTAAATCTTGTGAAAAAACAAGGCCTGTGAAAATACAAGGCCTGGGCAACAGTTGGAGGCGGCACAGCGGCAGCATGCAGACCTCAGCAAACTCATGAGTGCTAAAGTTGTGACTCTCCACACTATCCTTTTGGGTGTTGGTGGGACCTGCTACACTGATCATACCTTGAACCAGTTCAAACAACTTGGACCGGACCATCAACGGGCCCATAAATTTGCTCAAAAACTCCATGCCCATTCGGTTCAGTATGCCCACAAGCTTGTTACCACTAGACGTGCTATTGAAAACGAGAATACTTCACGCAGCCAGGATATGAAGCCGGGTGCTTCCAATAACCCTCCAGATCCCCATTAGGATATTCTTTGTGTAGCTTCGTGGTGGAGGGGATTCAAGACTCTTCTGAGCCAATGTGTCCCCTTTTCCTTAATTGATGTAGGGAGAGCTTCCTCTGCCTACGTAGTTTTTCTTTTCTTTCTGCAAGTAAGTTTGTGCCTAGCATCCACTGAAGAAAGCTGCAGCTCAAGGAAGCCAAACAGGAACAACAAGGTGATATTGCACGTCATTCTAATTGGTGCGGCAGGCACTATATATAATGACCAAAAATCTAAATCTAAATCTAATGACCACACAATTAAACCTCTTATCAACTTGGGCCTAAACAGAGGGCCGTTTAAGAGTCAAAGTTACAAAGTTACAATGGGGTTTGACCTTCAGCCAGGTAGTTCGGCTGCTCGGCCTGCTCAACTGTTCCAACTGCACAAAAAATGTCCATAAGATCGGAAATAAATCGATAAGTCTCATTAGTTTGCTTCTGAGAGTCAAAAGAACAGAACAGAAAGAAAACAAAACTATGCAGGCAGTAATAACACTCCCCGCATCAATGAAGGAAAAGAGGATGCCTAGGGCCGAGGCACCATATATCCCCCTCACCAAGAGAGATAAGAAAAAGAAGTCAATGGGGGGGTAAGTAGCAGTAGCCCCAGGCTATCAGGCTGTCAGGCTGAGAAAGTGACGCAGCCAAAACAGTGTCATAACATCCCATGACCAAATTGTACTCCGTAGCCCATGCCTGATCTCGGTGGTGAGAGTTTTCTCAAGAGCCCGTCTGGTGCTAGAAAGAAAGAAATTGAAAGAATACACTTGCCAAGTCCGGCCGCATGCATTAAAGAAAGGTCACCTGTCCTGAAAGGCAGGGCCCCACCGCACAGATCGAGAGGAAGAGCAAGCACAGAAGTCTACTCCAGCAAGTTGGCCCCCACCATGGGACCTACGACACGAATGTCAGGCAGGCCCTGTCCAGCTGGTGCTAGCAAACATTCTAAGCGAACTGGACAGCATGAGCATGAAGCTTCAGAGTAAGCTTGGTGGCTATATGATTGTTAAGGCCAAGCTCTATAAGGGGCTTTAAAGTGTGAGGGTGCAAATAACGGTATCAGCTTTGACAGACTTGGTGGAGGGGATACATGGTGCCTTGGACCTAGGTATCCTCTTTTCCTTAATTGATGTGTGGAGTGCTTTCACTGCCTGCGTGCTTTTTTTGTTTCTGTTCTGCTCTTTTGACTCTCAAACAGCTATTAATTGCTCTGAAGCTTGGCCATGTTGATGGTCCAAAGTATATAACCTTGTAAGTTTTTGCCCTTGGAGAAAATCGTTGAGTTTTCAGAGGTGATCACCATTGACTTGCTCGTACTTAATAAGAGGGAATAAACCACCACCCAATACAAGGGCTGGTCCTGCTGTCTACATGCCTTTTTTCCATGTTATCAGTCCTTACAAAACTCCCAAAGATTCTCAAGATTCTTGACAATCTGTGGATGCAACTTCAATCGGCTTCAATTGGAGATAACAGAGGCCTCATTTGGAATGAGACAAAGCCACTATGCTCCAGACTTGATTGCTTCCAACTCCTCTGCCACTTTTTGTAGGCCAGCTGCATCCATGGGGACATACATGACTTCCCCAGCCCCTTCGCTAGAGCGCCTGCGTACATGCAGCCAAGGTGAAGAATGTGTAAATCAAGCGCCGAGTTGTGAGTACCTGGACTGTGAGTGCCTGGACTGTGAGTGCCTGCACTGCGAGTGCCTGGAATGTGATTGTGGACTGGCCTGTGTCTGGACTGTGAGTGCCTGCCTGCACATTTAGTGCCTGGATTGTGATCGTGGACTGGCCTATGCCTGGCATATGAGTGTAGACTGTGAGTATGGACTGGTGCCTGGACTGTGAGTGCCTAAACTGTGAGTGTGGACTGATGCCTGGACTGTGAATGTGCCTGGACTGTGAATGCCTGGACTGAGAGTGGCTCTTGCCACATGATGTGCATCAGTCATGCTTCTTCTGTTCATCATGTACTTGGGTATTTTATCCTATCTTGGTGGAAAGGCATAGCCATTGATTGCAGGCATCAATCTTGATGAACCTTAAATGCAATGAGTGGCAAAGCAAAGAGTTTTGCGCAAATTGGCACAACAGAGAAATAAGCAGGTTTGGTGCAAGTACAAAGGCCTTCATTATTAGTCTTTCAGGACAGGCGTGGACTCACTGACACATAAGTCAGAACACAAGCATTGTATTAGAACAAGGCCATACGGCAATTCCTTGCATGCACCAAATTCAAATTTTCATTAAAATGGGTCGGAAGTATTCCTTATCTGAGAAGCATGCAGAGCTTACCCGCACGAGACTTTTTGTGTTCCTACTTCCAGTGCATACTAGCTTTTGAGCTTGTCAACAAAGCTTCCTGCTGCAACACAATCAAATTGCAGGCAATATCACAGTAGACTGACGTTCCAGGCCAAAACTGTTGGATAAAGTCAACCATAACTTTTTCACGTCTTGCAACATGTGCATTTATGAACAGGTTAGCAGTCAAACGTCTTGACTCAGGCCTTTTTCCCTTGTAGCCCTTGTAACCTTTCAACTTCTGCAACTTCTACCTGCCATCCCTCTGATCTGTATTCAAACAGCCAAGGGGGGGGGGGGGTTGAATTGCCCCTTACAGCTAGGAGGTGATTATTTTTGACTCTGATAACTTTTATTTTCCTGTCATGCAAAGATTCGTCGAGAGTGCTCTCCTACCTTGCAGCTAGGAGCTGGTGGTCGGTGAACTCAGTGATGTGAGTCTTCAGGGCAGCTTCGCTTGTCAACAGATAGCGCTCTCGACACATCCTGCATGATAAGTGGAGGGCATCAGCAGCAATGCAACACAGGATGTCTCCTTGCAGACCTTTTGTCAACTATTCCTGACTGTCTGTGGATGAAATTCAAGTGAAGCATGGGCCCTTGAAACAATTTCTGCCAGATCCATATGAACGCATTAGGCTCTGAGCAAAGAGCCTTGATGACAACCAAAGCAAGCAAGTGTAATTGCAACATGGTGCAACAGAAGCCACAAAAAATTGCAGTGAGGCAATGATACCGACATAATCCTGACCCTTCGTCCACTTATATTTGTATGCAAGTTAGTCATAAGCCGTGCAATTTTGAAGAGTTATGAAAGGCTTTATCTCAGAAATGACCTTTTTTTCCGGAGGAGGAGCAAGCTCTCCAAGCGTTTGGCCCCATTCATAAAAAAGCATGCCCTTGCTGCAAGGCCAGGCGCATGGTGAAAAGAAGCACGAAATTGCTGCAAGCATAAGTGTCTGCCCCCATTCATAAATAGCATGCCCTTGCTGCAAGGTCAGGTGCATGGTGAAAAGAAGCACGGAATTGCTGCAAGCATGCCGCATGGCGGAAGGAAGCATGAAATTGCTGCAATGCCAGGTGGATGGCAAGATGAAGCATTGACCCCGGGTGAGGAGCACCACAGGCAAAGCTGTGCCCTTCGGAAAGACAAGGAAAAAAACTACGTGGGCAATAAAAATATACCCACAACAATCAAGGAGAAGAGGGCACTTAGGGGCCCTTAGGAGGTGATTCAGCAGCTGATGGAGAGAAGTCCCTGAGGCATGTATAAAGATTGTCGTATCGCACATATGCGCCAACCTATAGCGCAACGTTAAACGCGACAACGCGATGTCGCAGCAAAAGCTGCTGATGCAGAGAGGCCCTGAAACATGTGTCTGCTCCGAAGCCCCCGTGTCCTCCTCACTCCTCCCACTGCTTGCCCTCTTGCACTCTTGCTTTCATTTGCTCTCTTGCACTCCTGCTGTCATTTGTTCTTTTTTGTACTGTGCCATGATTTGCCCTCTTGCACTCTGGCCATTACATACCTTCTTGCACTCTGGCCATTACACACCTGCTTGCACCCTGCCATCATTTGCCCTCTTGCACTCTGCCAGGCCTGCCTGAAAGAGGCCATGGTTCCAGGAACCCACCAAACCAGCGGGCCCCAGCCTCACATTAAGCCCGCTCCGATCCAACAAGGCAAAGCACTCAAGCGTCTGGTTAAAGGGTCTCTTCCCTAAATTTACCTCACATGCTCTCATCCTACAAACCAGCTGACCTGCACAACAGAGGCAGACACACCTGAACAGGAGTTTGAAGTCCAAGCCCTCAGACTCCGGGTCCTCCAGTTGGTGAGCCACCAACAGCCCAAACACCTCACGTGCGTTGGGCACCATGGACCGCAACACTGCGCCTGCACCTCGCTGCCGCGCCTGCTGGAATGTGCCTGCACAGTGTGTAGCGCACACACAAGCGAGCAGACAGGGGCAGGACATAAATTGGCGTAGATGTGCATGTGTGTGCATGTGTGTTTGCATGTGTGCTTGCATGTGTGTGTGTGTTGGGCATATGGTTCTCTTCATGCTCTGCAAGTCCTGCCGCTCTTTTGCAAATTTTTTTGAGTGCACGGCTGTCAAGCAGGACGCAAAGGAAGGCTTGATGGTGAAGGGTTTCAGGTCCATGGCAAGAGGATGGCCAGGTGGAGTTCCAGAAGCGGTACACATGTCCGCAACAAGACAAAGGAGATGATCTGCTTTTCCAGGCCTGCTTTTCTGTATCCGGCTGAGCTAAACTTGCATAGCATGCGGGGCATACCTGCTAGAATGGAGGGCTTGTCAAGTGTTTCAGCAATGTACGGTGCATAAGTGGTGACGTCAATCCACAGCCACCTACGTATCAGAACAGGAAGGATGCTCAAAAATGGTTGGTTTAGTTCAAGAAGCCTCCGAGACTTGTTCACAAGTCATATTCACTTTTGACAGGAGGCTCTCCATTTGATGACTTATGGCACCATATCCACTAGACATGAGGCTTCCCACTTGATGGTTAGCGGCACCATATTCATTTTTGACAGGAGGCTCTCCATTTGATGATTGTGGCACCATATCCACTAGGCAGAAGGCTTCCAATTTGATGATTTGTGCCACCATTTGCTTGACAGGAGGCTTTCCAAAAAGAGATGACAGAGTTGAGGTTTCTGAGACGTATGAGGCGCATCCAGAATCTGAGCAGTCTGTCAGACGCTTGACGATACATAAGTCCTTAAACAAATAACGAGAAAAAAGCAAGGACACGAGAAACAAGCTAGCATGAATGGTGTTTACAAATATAGGATGAACAATTTAGGTTCAATGCACCTGAGATTCAGTTAAACCCTTGTCCTGGTGTCGGCAGCGCTTCGTTACAAAAACAGAGGACAGCAGGAGAAAACCATGAGTAGTCTGGTTAAGGGCAGCTAGCACCAACGTGGAAAACCTCAAAATGCAAATGTGAAGCAAGGGCCCCCGTTCTCATGCCCACGAAACAGCACCAACAACACCCCACCCACCCACTGACCATCACTTTTGCGATGACACTCGAAAACACCCCCCCACACACACACCTGAATCTGGCACCCCCACTTGTAGCTGGCACCCTCACCTAATTCTAGCACCCCCACCTGAATCTGGCACTTCCACCTGATTCTAGCACCCCCACCTGAATCTGGCACCCCAACCTGAATTTGGCACCCTCACCAGAATCTGCAATGACACTCAAACACACCCCCACACCTGAATCTGGCCTCCATGGCCTCCCTCCACAGCAGCTCACAAAACAGCACCAACAACGCCCCACCCGCTGACTGGCCTACATTGCACTCAACACTAGACACTTAAAATGGCACTCAAAAACACACACTTGAATTTGGCCTCCATGGCTTTGCTCCACAGCAGGGGGGCGTTCACGTGGTCTATGCTCGCGAGCATGTGCACAGATGGGCACCTGGCAAGGTTGGCTAGTAGCACTTGCTCGCTCTCGGCCCTGAGGCCTTGCAGGAATTGCCAAAGAAAAGCGCATGCAAGGGTGGAAGGTGAGATGGTTTGCTCGCTCATCATCTGACACAAGTTGCAAGGCACATCAAAGGAGGCCAGTGATATATGTGTTTGCATGCAGCAGCAATGCTCAGTTGGTACTGATGCTCTCCAGGCCCATCAATGTTGTGCAATCAACTGATTGCTGCATATTACACACACACATTGTGTCAACAATGGATGCAGATGCTCACCTGGCCCATCAATGTTGTGCAAAACCACAAAGCAACGGCAAATGGTGGATCATCATAAATCATCCAATTGCATAACACACAAACACATTGCGTCAACAGTGGATGCTGATGCTCACCTGGCCCATCAATGTTGTGCACAACCACAAAGCAGCTGCGTGCAGCATGCTGAGCTGCCTCCCTGTGCAGGTAATCTATCATGTCCTTTGCAGTGTTGCCGCATGACCTGCGAACATTAAGTTTTCAAGCAAGCATGCAATCGTACCCTTTGTGTCCTTTACACTGTTACCCCATGACTTGCGTACAATGCGTGACCAAGCGATCATGACATCATGCCCTTTGCGTCTTTTTGTAATTTTTGAGGGGTTGCCCCGTGACCTGTGCACAACCATTGACCAAGCAGGCATGCAACCATATTCTTTATGTCCTTTGCAGTGTTGCTGCATAATTTGTGCACAACCAGTTATTAAGCAATCATGTCCTTTACGTCCTTTGCGGGGTTGCTGCATAACCTGTGCACAATGTGTGATTAGGCAATCATGCAACAATGTCCTTTGCATCTCTTCATGTCCTTTGCTACGATGCCGCATTCTCTGTGTACAGCAAGTGATAAGGCAATCATGCAAAGATGTCATTTGCACCTCTTCATGTCCTTTGCTACGATGCTGCATGATCTGTGTACAATGTGTGATCAAGCAATCATGCAATGATGCCCTTTGCACCTTTTCATGTCCTTTGCTACGATGCCGCATGATCTGTGTACAGCAAGTGAATAGGCTACCAAGCAGCCACGAGGACTAAACCACGAGAACCCTGGAGGTATGAGCGCATCAACATGTTTCAATGCTTCATGCCAAAACCTGCCTCTGGCAATTGTGAAGCAGTCTCGGCAAAGCCATGGGTTCAGGGGCAGCAGAGCTCTCAAGAGAGGTACGCTTTTTACAGTCATGATAGGGGCAAAGTCCTGATTACAAAGACATGTATAACTGCATGATACCATACTCATATACTATGTCGGCACAACTCCAAATGGCATCAAAATTGCAACAAAGCAATTGTGGGTTGTTGCTCTCATGTTTTGAGGAAACATGGCAGCATTGGATGCAGTTGTTGCCAGTTGATTTGTGGGCTTCCTTGCATGGTTTAAGGTGGATGACTTGCCGTGGACCACTTGGATTCTTCCGCATGATTTGTTGCCAATTGATTTGTGGATCTCCTTGCATGATTTGCTGCCAATTGATTTGTAGATCTCCTTGCATGATTTGCTGCCATTTGATTTGTGGATCTCCTTGCGTGGATTGGTGTGGATTACTTGTTACGGACTATTTGGACCTTTTCGCATGCATGCTTTGTTGATGTGTGGATCATCTCGCATGACATCCTAAATATACCCAGAAATGGTGCAAAGCATTATCACCACCTTCCTGGACAGTTGCTCAATCCTCCTCCAAGGGAAGGCTGTGGCTCCCTACAAAATTTCTGTGAAGCACAGATCACTCACTTTGCAACCTTCCCTGACAGGGCAAAGACTGTTGCCGCCACAATCTGGTAGGCACTCAGGCTGGGCACGTAGCCATTTACTGTCACCAATGCCCCATTTTCCATGAGCACAGAGCGCGCAAAGTCTTGAAGCAGGTCCTTCTTTGAGCCCAGCCCATAGAAGACCAGACTGAAGCCGGCCCTGCAGCCACAAAGCATACACACACATTCCTGCATTGAAGCGTGAAAACATCCAATAAATTTTTCAGTTGTAAAAAACAAATAAAGAATAATTAAGCCTATCCAGGCCCTGCATCAACAGAGTGGGCAAGCAGACACCGTGTGGGCAAGTAGCCGCACCATGGGCAAGCAGCCATCGTGCTGGCAAGCCGCCACAGCATGGGCAAGCAGCCACATTGTGGGTAAGCAGCCACAGTGTGGGCAAGCAGCATCCAGAAAAATTTGAGCAAGCTGCAGTGCAAACAAACAGCAGCCAGTACAAAAGAAGAATTCCGGTTATTTACCTCTCTGACGTGTAACAGCCAGAGTGAGAGGGTAAAAAATGTGCAGGGACTCAGAGAAAGAGAGAGTGTGTGTGTGTGAGAGGATGCTGCAGAGCAAAATCAGGCAGAAAAAAGTCAAAACCGCTCTTAAATTGAGCTTAACTTATGTAGAAAAGAAAAGCATGGTATTTATGGACATTGGGGGACGCAGGTGGTATCCAGGCCTTGATAAATCTGAAGGCTTGCTCTCAAAAATGAAGCGTCACAACCAACTCAAAGGAAACAAGCAGAAGTCTGTGACCACCAAATCAACGTTGACATAGAGGACATGGAGGACATGGATTGGACTAAGGAGTGTGAAAGGAGAGAAGAATGTGCATCAAGGCCAACTTGGACCTGGACTTGAAACAAATGAGGCAGATTGTTTAAAGATGGGTGCTTTGGAACTCTACATGTGGCACAGATATATTGTGAGCTTCTCATTAAGAAGACCAGGAAATCTGATGAGGTTAAAGATTTGATACATGGCCACTCTGAGACAAGCATGAATTGCAGCCACATCCAATTAAAATTACCATATGCCTTGCCTCTGGATGGCAAATTAGCAGAAGTTGCCTTGCGGGTGCTTTTAGATGGGCCAGAAAATAACAATGCAAGGAGGGCACAAAAAAGTGCTCCGCAAAACGCCATGTGTGCTGGTTGAAACATGCTGATTGTAGTGGGTGTCTTGTGTGCTAGTCGCAGGTACAGTTTGTGCACCAGGCATGCTTGTGGAGCGAAAAAGTGAATGTGACTAGCTTCTGCAGCTGCGGCCCCTTGTCATTGCATTGTTTCCATTACTCACCACGTCTTTCCAACAAGCACTTGCACACACTGAAAATTCTGCATCCACATGTACCCACCGAAAAAAATAAATTGCACCCACTAAAAATGTCACACCTGAGCATGAGCAGCCACTGCGGCTGTGCGGCTCGTAAGCTGACCAGCAGGTGTTGGCGCTCTGTTGCGCGCTTCTGGGGCAGACTGCGGAGAAGTGATTTCAGCGTCTCATCCTCCAGCTTGCCTGCCACAATGTCAGCGAAGGACCTGCAGGGAGGAGGGGCAAAACAATTAGAAGGCAGTAACCTAATATGAGGCGGTTACGTTCCCCTGGCAGCTCACCTGCCACAAGATCAGTAAAGGACCTGCAGGGAGGAGGCGCAAAACAACCAGAAGGCGAGAAGCTAACATGAGGCGGATGCAGTCCCCTGGCAGCTCACCAGCCACAACGTTGGCAGAGGGCCTACTGGAGGCATGCTCTCTAGAGATTTGTAGAGGGCCTGCTGGAGGCATGCTCAGGCGAGATTTGTAGAGGGCCTGCTGGAGGCATGCTCACTAGAGATTTGTAGAGGGCCTGCTGGTGGCATGCTCACTAGAGATTTGTAGAGGACATGCTGGAGGCATGCTCACTAGAGATTTGTAGAGGGCCTACTGGAGGCATGCTCAGGCGAGATTTGTAGAGGGCCTGCTGGAGGCATGCTCGCTAGAGATTTGTAGAGGGCCTGCTGGAGGCATGCTCAGGCGAGATTTGTAGAGGGCCTGCTGGAGGCATGCTCACTAGAGATTTGTAGAGGGCCTGCTGGAGGCATGCTCAGGCGAGATTTGTAGAGGGCCTGCTGGAGGCATGCTCACTAGAGATTTGTAGCTGCAGGCGAGGTTTGTAGCTGCAGGCAGCTGCAGGTTAGGGTCAGGCTAGCAGTCAGTTGCATTGACTGGCGGCTTTTTAGTTTCTGTGACCTGTAACCTGCAGCTGCAGCTTTGATGCACAGCCAGGGACAAAAGACTATAGCAGAGTACACATAGAAGCAAAGCTATGCAGCTTTGCTGCAAAAGTGGCCTGCCAACCACAAAGTCAGCATGGGACCCCGAGAGGCACGCGTTGCCATGGGCTTTGCAGCTGCAAATAAAGGCCGAGCCTTTTGTCTGTTAGCTATTTGAATAAGCACACAACTAAGTAAGCAGAAGGGTAGACAGATACTGCATAATGTGAACACCACAACCTTGAAGCGGGGTGGGTCATTGCACTCCTTAGGGTTGCAGCTGCTTGACGGTTGTTGGTTGATGTCCTTATAGCACTTGCACACTGAGCAGGGTGCTATCTTCCTTGAGAGTGCCTTGACACAATGAACCGTGGTCAGTGCAATAGGTTTTCAACTTGATGGTTTGTGGCTGGCGCTGGCCTTGCACGGCAGCCTGCTGAGAGGCATGGAGATGAATAAGTACGCTCAAGGTAGCAGCATCCCCTTGCCAACTCGCCTGCCACAAAGCCAGCAAAGGGCCTGCTGGGAGGCACAAATAATGCAAGGAAAACAGCAGGCAACATGCACGCAACTCTGGTGATTTTTCGCTGGCGCTGGTCTGCCCCACATGACAGCCTGCTGCCAAGCTGACTTGCTGGAGACCTCTTTAGTAGCAGCTGCAAACTTTGGAAACAGCAGCATGTTGTAAGCACTGACACATTCAGGGGAGTCGCTTGAACCCAACAGAGCTGCTACTAAGTTGTCTTTATGAATCAATACGCTTCTACATGATCAGCACCAATGGGAAGTATGCTCCAAACGCTTTGAAGCCCGAAGCACCAAGTATGTGATGATGATGCAAACAGCATCAATGCTTGCTTCGGCACTTGCCACCTAACCTATAGCTAGTTCATACACACACGTACTTGCATGAACACGAAATATTTTACACTTGAAGGAGAATTCTACATATCCCATTTGAAGGACTCACAGATTCTGACCACTCTGGAACCTGGTGGAGTTTTTGAAAGCAACAGCACCGTGTGCAGAATTGACAGTTAACAGTTACAGACTTGAGGCCACACTGGGAGAGAACTAAATTGATGCACTGGGTGCATCAATGCACATGGAACTGCCCTTTTCTCTGGCTTGAATCGCAGGGAAGTTCTGCTAATTGCACACACCAGCAGATATAAGGAGCATCATTAATGCTTGTAGCATTTATTAAAGCATCTGCCTGTTGCAAGGTGACATTGCGTTCGTGCAGCACATCAATTGGGCCCAGCAATCCGTCTGTTTGCAGCTCTGGTGCGCAGCATCCAATAATTCTCACCTTCTGGCAGGCAAGCTCCCTTGGCTTTCTGCCTTAGCACTTGCTCTCCTTGCTTCCCTGTGCGAAGAGAAAGAGCAGAAAAAGCTCAAGAGTTGAAAAAAAATGGCGCTCACGTTCCTGTGAAGTTGCTTCCTTAATTCTAAGCAAGATGACATGAAATTTCTGCAGTTCTATCACAACCGTGGCATTTGAATTGAAAAGGTCAAGTCAGCATCCAGGCCGACGTCCTGGGAACAGTTAAGTTTGTGTCAGCATGCCTGAATTGCTGTGACTGAGTTCCATGTTTCTTGCACCTGCTCTCCAGATCGGATGGTTTGGTTACAGGCAACTCTTTTTTTGCTTCAGCTAAGCTGCCCTCGTAGGCAGGTGTAGCTATATAACCCTGTCCTTCCTTTCCAAATCAACATCCACGACCCACACACTTCTTCTCTCTGGTGTGAGAAAAGGGTCATTTCTGCCCTCCACTTGTGCTTGTCATGCTGAACATCAAGTGGATGGTCCAATGGCAGATAAGGCATAGAATGTAATCAATTCCATTCTGAGCCTGAGTTAGCTTCCTACATACCTGCCAAGGTTCAGGCAAACAGATGAAAGGGGACACTTGCAAAGCTTATGCAGGAACTTGAGTAGGTTGAGCCACGCCCCTGCTTGCAACCTTTGCGCAGGTGTGGCGCTGCTGAGCATGCTTAAACTGACCTGCCTCTGCCCGCTACTCTCTGCGGGTCAGTGCCCTGAGCTGCTTCTTGATCTGAGCTCTGTTCGCCATCGCTGCTGCTGCCGCCGTAGCTTGTACTGGGCTCCCCCTGACCCCTCTCTGGCTCCTCACCCTCCTCATGCCCTGCCCCTGCTGGCGACGCAGGAACACTGTCGCCTATGTGCACGAGAAAGCGCAGAAAGCTTGTTGTGGTTGCAAGCAAATGAGTTGAACATTCTACTAGGATTGAGCAATCCACTACTGCATAGTTGTGAAGCTTTCACAATGACTTGTGCAAAATGATGCAAGCGTACATTGCAAAGCTTTCTAATTTCTCGGCACCTGCAGACCAATACATGTGTGCCTGTTCAATTTTCCTCTCTGCAAAAATGTGTGTGTGTCTGTGTGTGTGTGTGTGTGTGTGTGTGTGTGTGTGTGTGTGCGTGTGTGTGTGCCTTTCCGCACATGTGAGCATGCATGCAAGTGTGAGCGTGCATGCATATGTGCGTGTCTTTGCGTGTGAGCGTCCCACACCTTTTATGCCACCGCCTCTCCCTCTGCCACGAGAACTCCTACCAGCATACTGCAGGTTCAAATGTGTAGCATCATCAGTTCATCTGGTGATCCCATGACACAAACGCTTCATTGGTCAGCTGGCTAATACCTTTAGGGGCTGATGCTGCTCAGCTGGTTCTGCAGGCTGCTTCCTCTTCCCTCGGCCCACCATAGCAAGCCTAGTTGTTCAAGCCTTTTATTTTTGCTAGGGATGGATGTTGATTGCATTATTTTCTAATCATACTACTTACATTTGTAACAATATTGATTTAGGCCACTGATTCAAGGCCAACGAGTCAAATGAACCTGGAATTGCGGATAAGGAGCGCTCTGTCCGCTTCGTCCTCCAGCAGCAGCAGCAGCAGTAGCAGCAGTAGTTGTGCCTCTGGAGTACTGTCTCGAACAAGGCGGAGGAGGCAGCTGCGAGCCGATATCAAGAAGGACATTGCCAGGCCTCAATCGCGGGAGAACGCCGATGTGAGGTGCAGCTACCAACACCCATGGTGGAAGGCGCGGGATATCCTTGGTGTTGCTGAGCAGGATGAGGACGAGGAGCAGCAGGTGAGTCAACGAGCTGGGTGCCATAAAGGGCATTCCAAGTCAGTGCTCCATGCAGGTGCAGAGCCTCAGGGAGGCCCAGATACACCATGATGAGCACATGTGGGGTCTTTGAGTCAAGCATGAGGGAGCCAGAGCAGGGAAGCTGTAATACGGTGCAGGAAAATCCAGGTTTGACCAAGGACAGCTGGGTCAAACCTTATTTGTGTACGTCCATTTGTCAGTGCAGCTGAGAGTGAACACAGCTGTATTAGGTACAGCCAAAATAATTGAGTCATCATGCTACAAGGACCGCTCCCTCTCGGAGTTCCGCAGCCTGAGCATGCTCATTCGTGCATGGCATGCATTCTTTCCTGTGGAGCAGCTCCATGCTTGTTTCCTGTGCATGTCTCCATGACCTGATTCCTTTGCAAGAACACATATTGATTGTTGAACGGAATGGGAGCTTTGAACTCCACAGCGGTCACATTTTCACATTCCAAGCACCCTTCGCAAGTGCCTTATGTGTTCGTTGCATGCTCATTTGACCAGGCACCCCCTCAAGAAACAAAGCAGGCGCCAATCATCATTGAGGCCGTTACCCCCTACTCCATCTTCATTGAGATCTTTCTAGACCAGATTGCTAAAGATCCCACCCATCCAGCCTACCAGCCCCAAGATGCGACGCCGAAGCAGATAGCACGCGGCCTGTGGACTGTGCTCAATGATGAGCAAAAGGTGCGCCCGCGCTCTTCCTCCTTGATGATTGGATTGCAATTGATTGTGCTTTGCCAGCCCTCCCAACTTTTGAAACACCTTTCTTGGCATGTCGCTTTTTTCTGCCATTATAAAAATCATTTAAACGTGACCCAAGGGCAGACATTTCCTGTCGTCAAGTAACATCTGCAGGGAGACACATGCACTCTTCATCACAATGCTGGGATGAGCTGCTCTTTCATGACTCCTGTGCACAGATGCGACTAAGCACATAGTCGAGCTTGTTGGTTTGGATGAGCTTTAAGGAAGTTGATGGATGCGATGCTCTTGATACAATGATCCTAATAACATGATATATGTCTACCATGTAAGGAGGATGCAGTGCTTTTAGAGCAGCCAAGAGTGCTGCCTCTGCACTGTCCAACAAAACACAGAGCCCGGCTGCCACTCTTTCTGCATCGCATGCATCTTACGTCGCCTTCTCAAAACACTTCACACTCCGTGAGGCTCTATGCTGTCTTTCCCTTTTTGTCCTGCTGCAACCTATTGATCTTCGGATTCTCTCGCTGCCTGCCAACCCACTGCAATGATCCCAGGGCCTCTTCAACCAGGTCTTCCACCCACTCAGCATCACCCTGAACAACGAGATGGTGGCCACAGGCGCTGAGGTTGACAACCTGCTGGAACGAGTGTACCAATTTGGCTGTGCCCTGCCAGGTGTGTGAACCAGCTGGGCTGTACCCTACCAAGTGTGTGTGTGTGTGTGTGTGTGTGTGTGTGTGTGTGTGTGTGTGTGTGTGTGTGTGTGTGTGTGCCAGTCTGGCTGTACCCCACCAAGTGTGTGTGTGTGTGTGTGCCAGTCTGGCTGTACCCCACCAAGTGTGTGTGTGTGTGTGTGCCAGTCTGGCTGTACCCTACCAAGTGTGTGTGTGTGTGTGTGTGTGTGTGTGCCAGTCTGGCTGTACCCTACCAAGTGCGTGTATGTGTGTGCCAGTCTGGCTGTGCCCTGCCAAGTGTATGTGCACATGTTTGAGCACCATCTTTGTACAAGATGCACACAAGCATTACTCGGTGCAAGCATCTATTGCTATGTGTGCATCGCTCGGTGCAAGCATCGCTTTTTGTGAGCACCACTTGGCATGAGCATCACTTAGTGCATGCCTAGCTGGTGTGGAATTCCCCAGCTTTGCCGTGCCGGTCTAGTGTTTGTGCACAGGCTCATACCTGCACACAGTCGGGTAAGGCAGCTTAGCCGCTTAGCTTGACCAGCAGCATTAATTCATGGAATCTATACATTGTGAACAGTGCTTTTCTGTGTTCATGCTTTGAAAACGTGCTCGCAGAACGTACAGAAATACACATAGGACGACTCAATTCTTTCATTACGCTCTTGCACACCTAACGTACTCGTTTTGTGGGAGAAGTTTTTTAAAAAGTCTTTCTTCAACCATCTCTGTGGCAACTCTCTGAGCACATTGCCAGCACTACAAACAACTGCCTCACTTTGCAGAGGGTGTCAAGGATCCTGTGAATGGCGTGCTGCTGGCGGCCATGCGACAGGTGCGCTTCTGGACATGTGCGGAAAAGCTTACCAGGAAATCCAGATATAACCCTGTTCATTAAGTAGAACGTCCACCAAGAATGTCTTGATCTTTGAGCGTACTCAACGCTGTTGGCGGCCATGCGACAGGCACGCAACTGTCCATGTGCGGTAGACTTGGCAAACACAAAACCTTGAACCTTAGGCAGGACGCTTGCGTACGTGACCTTCTTTTAAGATTCTTGCGCGGCAATGCTTTGTTTTCACCATGCGTAATGCAAAGGCGACTGAATCATACAAACTTCCTCTCCACCGGGAACCTCTGCCTTTGCAGCGAGAGGACATGCTGTATGGCCCAGAGCCAGAGTATGAAGAGATGCCCCGAGTCGCTGAATTGTCTCGCAGCAGGTAGGAAGCCTTGGACTGAAATTGTATAGCTTATACAATATGATGATACTGGCATGTATGCTTGAGCTGAGGTGTTCCATCGCGCTTTTTGAGGCCAATGCAGTTCTGTCCTGGATTGGTCAGAGTACCTGTCTTCTTGCTTTGCTTGAGCCTTTGCCAAAGGCTTTAGCATCACAGAATGCGTCTTCTGTTTGGCGAAGCCCCAGTCATGGGGCGTGAGCCCTGGGTTCGCATCTTTTCGCAGACTGCCTGAAATGCGTAGTCAAATCTGCAGTACACCACCAGAGGCTCAGCGTTGCCGTCAACTTGCCCATATGCTTCCTTGGTCTCCCTCCACTCTTCAAGGACTGTTGATTGAGCCACAGCGAGCGTTGCATCAAAGCAGCTTGCCCCCTATTCCCTTCTTCTGTGTGACTCTGCCAGCCATGAAGTCCTGGATGCTGATCTCCGGCTCTCGCTGCTTGGCTTCAGACTCATTTGAGGTCTGCAAAGAAAAACCATGACCGCCAAGCAAGAAATGCTACATGCTATGCTATCTAATGGTTGACTCTTGCAGGATGAGTTCACAGCCAAGCAAACGTTGCAGCCATTGCCAACGGGCGCCACCACACACAAGTGACAATCCAAAACACATGGATGCGACGCAGACTGATGTTTTAAGGGCTGCCTTTTCTTGCCCCTGCCTGCCTGCCTGCCTGCAGCAGCGGGCAATTGCACGAGGACGCACCTGCAGTCAACAGTAGAGGAGGCGTGGCCTGGAGGAAGCTGCTGTCCGCAAGCAAGTGGGCAGAGGAGGAAGAGGAGCATGCAGGGGCATTAACACCAGCGCAGGTGGGGCTTTCATTTTGTGTTTGCTGCAACCTATAGTGTGGGAAGTCATTTGCCTAAGGGAAGCTGCTGTCTGCAAGCAAGTGGGATGAAGAGGAAAAGGGGAAAGCAAGGGCTTTGGCACTAGCTCCAGCACAGGTGAGTCAATGGATCTGCTTTTATAACATCTCCTTGTTGTGTTTGAATTAAACAAACGGGTCTGGCTACACTGTGAAAGAAATATGAGGTGCTAGTTATTAAGTGCCAGGTATTAAGTATTTAAGTTCCCCCCTGTTGCTGGTATGCTGCGTTCAAAGGAGGTGCCAATCCTTCTGATTTGCACCTTGCTCGCATTGTGAAGCTTGTGGACTGGTGATAGCAATTTAAGTGCTGGCCAATCGGTTCTTACTGCGTTGTCCAAAGCGCCTTAAAGAGGGAGCTTGAGCATGCGAGATGCTTTAGTCAAACTAATCATTGCTTTGAACAGCTCCTTACTGCCGTTTGGCAATCACACATGAATGCGCGCACCTAATGGCGAACTCAACAGCTCAGCGGTCACATGTGCATTCTTTTGCCCACGCGCGTGCGCGCGCGCACGCACACACACACACACACACACACACACACACACATACACTTTGAACTTGTGCAGCGCTCGCGGCCCTGGAGTGCGTTGCGAGGCATGCGATCTGAGAACGACCCAGACGTCCAGCTAGTCACGCGGTTCCGAGCACCTAAGGTGGTGTTGCCTCCAGTTTGGACTGCCCACTGTCGCCCTCATTTGCTTACACTGTGCAAGCTGTACTATGAGGACTGCCCTCTTCCTGCGCTTTTTTGCTAGGACTTGTTGGCTTGCACTCATTTGCTTGCACAGTGCAAGGTGCACTCAAGGACGAGGTTCACTCGCTCATTGTGTCGTGCCGCTTTGACAAGGCATTGGAAATGAGGAAGTGCAGCAGAGCAGCAAAAGTAAAGAGACCAACAGGACGAGGAGGCCTCAATTGAGATGATGGTAACAAGAAAAGGCAAGCGTCCTGTTGAGCATAGTGTGAAGCCTCTTCATGAATAGCAGCATGGTGTCATGCATGTAGTGAATTTACAACAGCCTCAGAGCTTACACTTTTTTTCTCGCCTCCGTCTTGCTGCCTGCAGCCAGAGGAGGAGCAGCATTTCTGGCAAGGATTTGTGCATAAGTGCAGGTGAGTCTTGCCTTCTAAGTGCCTTCAGGCAGCATTCGTGGTTAGGTGCCTTGTGTTCTTGTCTGCGTAGCCGCCGAGCAGGTGCTGAGATGCACCAGCTAATGAGCGTTAGCCTAGCAGGGCGCATACCTTTCAGACTTTCAGATTGCTCCTCGTTCAAGGGCTGCTCAGAGACGCAGTATCATGCGTGAGGTTGGACGGTGACGCTTTGCATGTTCATGACTCACTTGGCATTGGAGGATGCAATGCTGGCAGGCAACTAGGCAACCGCCATGTAGCCTTGGTCACGCAAATCTTTTGCACCTGTTCCGCGGAACAAGTCCTGCTCCCACATCCCCCAAAACGCATCTGGGCTGGCATTCACCTTTGCTGCTGGTGCACCGGAGTTACACCCTGATCCTTCATTCATCCCAACCAACCTTCACCGATCATTATACAATTTCCCAGAATCAAGAAATGGACGATGGCAGCAGCCCACCTGCTTACTCACTTTGTGCGTGACAGGGCTGCATGGCATGGGTTCACTTGGTTTCATTTTTATCGTAACAGGGCTTAAGGCTGAATGAGATGCGACCCAATGTTCAATTTGTTTGTGACAGGGCTGCATGGGATGTGTCACTGCGTTCACTTCGCTCATTTAAATCGCGAGAGGGCTGCGCGGGATGTTTTATCGCTGTGCTCACTTTGTTCGTGGCAGGGCTGCATGGAACGTGTCATTGTGCTCACTTTGTGCATGACAGGGCTGCATGGGACGTTTTCTTTCCAGCCAAGCAGGTGCTGACTCCAGCGGGCGCCATGAGGTCACGCCTAAAGATGATCTTGTACTCAGACAGGTAGGGTGAGATCTGATGCTGTGCTCCTTTGACTAGAAATAAATACTACGTGGGCAGAGGAAACTCCCCCTACATCAATTCAGGAAAAGGAGAAATTGGCTCAGAAGAGCCGCAAGTCCCCCCCACCACAAAGCTACAAATTTTAAAGTGCTGATGGGGATCTGGAAGGTTACTGGAAGCATCCGGCTCCAGGACCTGGCTGTGAGAAGTATTACTGTTTTCTATAGCACGCCTAGTGATGACAAGCTTGTTGGCATACTGAACAGATAGGGCATGAAGTTTGCAAGCAAGTTGAAAGGCAGCATAACGAGTCCCACCAAGGAGAATGGAGTGTGATGTGATTGGCTGTGTTTAGGATGGGAGGTCTACACCAAGTATACATTGGCTCCATAAATGTTTTTTTCTCTAGTTCATGGCATTTACTGCTATGCAAGATAGGTGAGCAAGTGCTATATTCCCCATAATGTTTAAGACATTTTGACTTGGTGAGCAGGGTGAAAAACTGCCATAACGCCAATCATAATGGGCAAACGGGGTAATCGCATCTTTGTGGATGGTTCATGGTTTATGAGTTGCTTGAACGCTGCAGCTTTTTAGACCAGAAATGTGTCATTCACCAAGTTTGGGCAGTTGGCAGCCTTGAAAGGCACGAAATGGACAGGTTGCTGACGTGTCCCTTGCCTGTCCCCTGTTTACCACCTGTTTTGCCCTATCAAAACGTGTTTTCAAGTCTGACAGGTCCTGCATCTGCTCCCCTGTTTCCCCTGTTTTCAACCTTTTTGTCAAAGGCCTGTTTGTCAAGGCTCTACTGCGCCCTTGTTGGTGCTGCGCTTTGCAGGTCAGGCCTGGACCTTCCAACACTCTTGCGCATCAAGAACCAGAGTATGGCAGCCATTGCCGAGAATGGCAGTGGATGGGAAGGACTGTCAGAGCTCGAACTGCAGGTGAGAAAATCCAAGAGAGGGCAAGCGCCCATCCATACAGTGATAGCTTTGCTCTGTTTGGTGCAGGCTTGCTGAACATGATCCTCCCTGCATCAGGAACAGACCTGGGGTTTACTCCGGTGGTACCTTTTTGAGTTGTCGCATGTGTTTGACCCACTTACAAATGTCTGTGTGTCCCAGCTTTGAGCCCTGGCATCAGTGACGGATTTTCTATGTTTGGTGGCGGCTTGCTGCTTGTGATGCATCCTTGTGACACATAGGCATTTTGTTGATATACAAGGTGGAGTACGGCTGCTGCTTGTGATGCATCCTTGTGACACATAGGCATCTTGTTGATATACAAGGTGGAGTACGGCTGCTGCTTGTGATGCATCCTTGTGACACATAGGCATTTTGTTGATATACAAGGTGGAGTACGGCTGCTGCTTGTGATGCATCCTTGTGACACATAGGCATTTTGTTGAAATGCAAGGCGGAGTACGCCCCGGCTGACAAGCTAGTGCTGGCTTGTATGTCAACAAGCACTGGGCACAACTTTTTGGTGCATGAATGCTCCCATAGGCTAGCACGAGACTGGTCTCAGAAGCGCCTTACTCTGCAAATAGAGCAAGAGACGAGTTTGCCCCCATGTCCATTTGCTGCACATGCAGAGCGGATGGCAGAAATCGTCAGGGGAGCGGGTGCAACTATCCATGCCGCTAGCACACATGCCAGAGCGCTATATGCTGCGTGACTCCGACGATTATGACTACGAGTACTACGATGATGATGACTACTTTGATGATGACGATGGAAAGGTGTGCAGGAATTTGCATGCAATGTGCAGGAAGGTGCATGCCATCAGCTTTTGCTGTCGGAGAGCCTCACCTAGCAGTCATGCGTTTTGACTGATGTCTTCTCTCGTAAACCCTGTGAAGCCTGCTGTCGGAGAGCTTGGGAAAAGGCCTTCCTAAGTGTCGCCTCCAAGGCAGATTGAACAGAGGCGCAATTTCCAACCACAAGGCATCCACTCTCCTGGGCCAAATTGCGTCCAAATTCCCTTGGGTCGTTGTGGTACCTGAGCCGCAAAGCAAGATGTTCTTGCCAGTGATCTGTGAAATAGAGAAAGAGGGAAAAAGGTTGAAAAAGAAACACAATTGATGCAGTTATTTGACAGGCCACGTCTGCTCGCCGCAGGTTGCCTTGTACCTCCTTATTGAATGCTTGCATTACATTCCTGCCTCATGACCAAGTACCGTGGTGTTACAACATGTTGCGTGATATCAGATTTTGGGGATGGGTTTGTGCAAGTTTTTTATATTAATTGTCCAAGATGGGCCTGGAGCGTCTCAAAATTGGTTGAGGGCTAGAGGACGCCCCCCCCCTTGAAAGAGAAGGGCAGCACCGTTGAAACTGATTTTGGATTTCCAATCTCTAGCTGCTGTTTACTGCTCCGCTTTTGCTGCTGCTTCTGCCAATCCGCCTGCTGCTGTAGCTGCTCCTGCTGCCGCAGTTGCTGCATAAGCTACTGCCTCTGCTGCTTGATGGGAGGAGACTGGGTTGGAGGTGCTGGGTTGGGCAAGCCTCCTGAAGAAGATGCTTGCAAGCTTGAATAGAGTTGGGTTGGAGGGGCTGGGTTGGGCAAGCCTCTTGATGAAGATGCTTGCACACTTGCATAGAGCTCACAACAGGTAGGCGCCTCCACAGGCTTCACTCTCTCTTGAACCCTCTTAGGATCCATTCCACTGCCTCAAGTGAGAAGCATAATGATCTCATGGCCTCTGGGGCTCGTTTTCAAGAAATTTACTTTTTGACGCACCGCGCGGGAAATTTTTTTATTTTTTTTCTTTGTGATGGATTTTGGCCTGCTGTTGATACTAATTACAGGTGATTTTCGGGACAAGTCTCCGTGACTTAGATTGTGCAGCATTCTGGAACTCCACAGTATGTTTACATATGATGATACATCAGTACAGGAGGTGCTTTCCCATCCTAATAGTGGTGCCTCTTACTGAGCCTGAATTTGTACAAGTGTTTCAGCAAAGGGCTTCTCTTGGGAGCAACACTACTGAGGCTGTGCCCCCTGGCAGGGGGGGGGGGGGTGCTGCGAAGCCACGCATTTGTGCAGTGTTTAAGTGTCAGGAGAAGTCAGGCAATGTTCCGAGCAAAGTGAACAAATGGCTATTTAGACTGATGTTCTGAATGCTCTTTCAGCCTTGCTAATTCTTAGCCATTCCCTTCACATCCGAGTTCACGGCCAGGTTACCTTTGCAGTTGAAGTGGCTGTTAAAATTCTTAAATTCCATGGGAATGACCCCGGAAAACTCTCTATTGAGCCAAGGTCCGCTGCAGCCAGGGTACCAGGTATCTAAGCTACATTGTTACCTGCGCGGCTTGTAATAATTTACATGCTCAGTCCGGCAGCATGCATATGGGAGAGGTATCCTTATAAGCCAGTTAGCTAGGATGTCACCAAGTGTGTTTCTCCTCTTTGGGCTGTTCTATAGGCTCCTGCTTGTGGTCACTCCTGTATCTTTTGCTCAGCCTTGGGTTATGCTTGAGCTGTGCTCAGCTGCTGGGGAAGGACCTACTCAAGGAAGTACTGCTAAAGAATGTAGGCAGGCTATGCTGTACACTCCTTGCCATTGACGGCCTGAAACTCCAGTCTTCCAGCTTCCACCTTGCACTCGCCCATTGCTGGACCTGCCCTCTCCCTCTGAACTTTTGCTGTCTGTGTCACAGTTGTGAGCACTACTGCCTGCTATCCTTTGTTCCCCCGCAGGTGTCACCAATTTTAGAGTTCCCTCGGGAATACGCAGAAGAGACTGCAGAAGCAAGAGCAAAAAGACAGTCTGCGTTCTTGTTCTGAAGATGATTTAAGTCCTGCCATCATTGTTATGGTTCCCGTTCCATTGTTGCTTCTTTGGCAATACTTGCCTTTTATCCTACTGGATGCCTCAAGTCCATGATGGGTGGCCACATGTCATTCCGAGCTCATGCCTGACCAAACATGGCGCTTATTGCATCATTAAAAAGTGGGCTCGGTGCTAATCTCCCCCTAAGTCAGGACTCCTGTACGCTTCTCAGATGAAAAATGAGAAAAGCATTGCCTTGCGTACTCCTCACTGTCAGAAGTCACATCGTGTGTCCACTGGTCAAGAAAGCCCCGATCAGACCCTGAACAGATTTATCTGTAGAGCCCTTTTATCTTTCAAAAGATCAACGCCATGGCAAAGGCTCTGGCAACAACCCCTTCTGTGAAGTTATCTGGTTAGCAAAGGAGGGAATTTAGGAGCATACTGGGGTACATCTATACCTCCGTTACCCGCTCCTATTCTCAAGTACCTAATCTCATGTACCTTCCCCATCTTCAAAGTGCTTTCCACGCATGTGTACAAAGCACAGGCTTGGCTTTGCTGACTCTAGTGAGACAGGCTACTTCTCCTGTTTTCAGAACCCGTCACTTCCTGAAGTGAGAATCTTAATGAAAAAAGATTGCTTCCTTATCCAGTTGACATTTGTTCACAAGTTTGGTTTGGTTACAGTCACCTTTTGCTTCAGGAAAAGAAAGGAAAGAGTTACATAGCTGTACCTGCCTACGAGGGCAGCTTAGCTGAAGCATAAAAAGAGATGCAACCAAACCAAGCCAGACCTAAGCTTAAAAGTGTACCAGAAAAAAAGAAGCTTGAAGTCTAGAACTGTTTTTGTGTCGCTCCAAAAAAGCAGACACATCATGAGAATTTCTGCCTGTGAGAACAAGGGAGCATATTCCTGCGGAGAGAGACCACCTGGGGATCATCATGATGTGTGCAATGGAATGGCACTTCCTTTGAGACCCTTGTCTGTTCATGGTGCGCCCTTTTCTGTCCCCAGGTATTTGCATCTTGATTTGGGCAAGCGCACGCTAAGAAACATAGCACGTTTTCGCTTACATGCTCATAATTTAAGAGTTGAGACATCACTTTGGCAGGAGCACACATCAACTTGTGATAAATGTGAACAAGGACTCCAAGACGAAAAGCATGCCGTGTTCCTTTGTTCTTGCGCTTCTGTGTGCTCTCTTCGAAGGGATTATGCACAGCTATTTTCTGACTTCCCCTCGTCTTATAGATTTTTTCTGGACGATTCAGGCACTTTCTACTATTCTCAAGCTAGCTCTGAGGATGCTTTTCTTTTCTTGCAGAAGCAAACAAATGACACTTATCGTTTTATTTCCGATCTCATGGATATTTTTTGTGCAGTTGGAACAGTTGAGCAGACCGAGCAGCCAAACTACCTGGCTGAAGGTCAAACCCCATTGTAACTCATTGTAACTCAATGGAAGAGGACATGTTGTTCATCCTGGACATCATCATCAGCCTCACAAAGGTCACAGTTTGGGGAAGAGCTGTGATTCCATGTTGCTGTCTCGTAGCGAAGGGTGTGAGTAGGGAGTCTAAACCGAGCCACGCTGCGAATGACATCATGGGGGAGGTCAAGGAACATGTATTTGGGAAGACTAGAAGGAGAATGCATAAACAAGGCCCTTTTAATAGGAGGAGCGCACCACTGGGGATAGGTCAAGCGTTTACTGTTGCGCTCTCTAGGGTGTGTGTTGGAAAAAGACTCCCAATATTGTAGATGCCTGGTCCTGAGATCTACAATAAAACGACTGAGATCAATGGGCTCACAGTTCAGCAGCTTCTATTTGAAAATATGGGAGTGTGCCAAACCATCCATGGCTGACAGAATATGGGAAGACCAACAATCATCAGATCTCGAGCTCAGCCGCATGTCAGCCTGCAAAATCTGTTCATTGTGGAGCTGTTGCATTGGGTCAGGGAGTTGTAAAGACGCATTGCTGCTCGGAATTAGTTGAATTGTAAGGGCTCCAGGCCACATTCTCGCATGATGCACCAAGAGGAAGTAGTGTCCCTGACCCCCAGAGTTCTTTTAAGCACTGTTAGCAGCCACTTCTGTATGGGATTGTCCATCTCTTTGCCTTGTCGAAGGTAAGGGGTAGCCCAGATCTGACTTGCATACATGCCAGCAGGGATTGCATACGTCTTGAGGAGCCAAATCTGGGCGTGTAATCTGTTGGCAAGGTCGTGCTCCTGAACAAACTTTTTGACTCAGAAAGTACCAGCTGTGAATGGTCTCAATGCTGCATCAGCCGCAACATCCAGGTTGATTGTTTTGTCACACACAATGCCGAGATATTTGAAAGTATCTGTGTAGGGGAGCTGCGTTCCATCAAAGTAAAGTGGAGGCAGATTATCAGACCTGGAATTGAAGCACATCACCTCAGACTTCAGAGTGTTGACAGTCAGCGACTTCCTTTCAGCATATGCTCTCAATTTGTTTAGCATGGTCTGCACGTTGGTATGGCCATTGGACATGAGAAAGAGGTCATCAGTGAACAGTAAGTGAGTCATTAAGGCACACCTACAGCCCACCCAGCAACCCACGTACAGCACCATGGCTGTCTCAGCAACACCAACTCAGCTCCTATCAGACAACGTTATGCACCAGTAGGCAGGTACAGCTATGTAATCCTATCCTATCCTTTAAGAGAAAACCAGCATGCCTCCTGTAGCGTGCCATATATCTCCATCCTGACGAAACAAATCATCCTGCAAAACCAAACAGGCAACCCCTACAGCCAGAAGCCTTTCAAAAAAAGCCATTAGCCTCCAACACACCCTCTGTCACCAGGCCGACTGCAGCCTCCACATTCTCTCGTGTTGCCATTATATCTTTGGCATGAGAACTCAGCGCCAGACAGTTGTTAACAGATTGCAGCGAATGTTTGTTCTTTGGAGTTGGGCATCATGCGCATCATGTGACAAGAGTGTAGGCAGTAAGGATGCCTAGTCAACCTTTTGGTTCCTGAACGCGCCTCAAATATAATGGTCCCTTTGTAAATCCTATCCATTTCCAGCAGAACATGGGGCACTCCTCGAAGGCCCTGTAGCATTTGGAAAGATGTGTGTCAGCTTATGCATTATGCAGCTTATGCACAAGTTGGACTGGAAAAGAAAAAGATAACAATTCATGTTTGTTGCAGTCTGGTGATTGATGGAATAGCGCGAGATAGGTTATGCTCAAAGGCTTCAAACATGTTAAATCAGATAATTGCTCGGATGATGAACAATATACTGTTGCGAATGGTTCGTAAGCATTCATTCAAGGGTTCAATGAACATTCTGTTCCATGTTCAGTGGTGTACGCCTCAGTGTTGGGGTCGGAGTGGGGGTGGATGGGATGGTGTGTTGTGCGAGCACGTGTGCGCGTGCGCGCGCGCGCGTGTGTGTGTGTGTGTGTGTGTGTGTGTGTGTGTGTGTGTGTGTGTGTGTGTGTGTGTGTGCACGCATGTATGTGCGCGTGTGTGTGTGTGTGTGCGTGTGTGTGTGTGCGTGCGTGGGTGCGTGTATGTGCGTGCGTGCATGTGTGTGTATGCGTGTGCGTGCATGCGTGTGTGTGTGTGTGTGTGTGTGCGTGCGTGCGTGTGTGCGTGCGTGCGTGTGTGTGTGTGTGTGTGTGTGTTTGTGCGTGCGTGCGTGTGTGTGTGTGTGTTTGTGCGTGCGTGCGTGCGTGCGTGCGTGCGTGCGTGCGTGCGTGCGTGCGTGTGTGTGTGTGTGTGTGTGTGTGTGTGTGTGTGTGTCGCTCTTGCCTCATATGTTGCAACGTCAGCCTGTGCGGCTTCATGCATGACTGCGCCATTACCAACAAACACTCGTCATTTTCCTTCCTTGAGGTGCGGAGAACCAGCCAGCCGGGTTGAAGCATTCCGGGGGCACCTGGAGACCATGAAATCTTGAAAGATATCAATTAGGGTCATCCTGTAAAGTAACCATTAAAAGGTAATCCAACTGACGCAAGCACGTCGCAACGCATTTCTACCAACACATTGCTATTGCCAGGCAAAAGCTTTTGATTCACAGTGTACATTTACAGTGTACATCACATTGACGACACAAGATAAGATGCTGGTCAGCCAAAGGACTGCACTCCAGGCGGGGAATACAGACCTGCTGTTGAAAGGCGCCCATTGCAGGCACGGTACTCGAACACAGAGGGCCGTGAGGTGCAGGGCCTCTGCAGGCGGAGAAGAAGCACCGCAGCAACAACAACAAGAGACATTCAAGCCATCCTCCACACGAAGGGCCATTCTGCTTGCCGTTCCGCCTCTCGTTAGCTCCGCCGTCCTACAGAATTCTGAGGAGGCGTTAGCAATCCAGGGTGGTATAGCTGGGCGTATCCCAGGTGTGTGGCAGGACAGCAATTTCTGTGGATACTCCTCTTGTGGCACGGTGTGGCACCTCCTAAATAGGTACACTTCTGGCATCATCCGTTTGTCTAGGGGGGAAGCCATTGAGAAATGGACTGGAACCAGTGTGTTGGTTGAGTCCCAACTCAAGTGTGGCCCCACTTGTGTGCGCAGGGCAATCAAAGGAACCTGATGCTAATGGATTCTACACGTACACTCGCCCAGAGGGCAAGGTAAAGGCTTCATCAACTCCCTCCAGCATGCATACGCGCACGCGTGCACACACACACACACATACACACACACACACACACACACACACACACACACACACACACACACACACACACACACACACACACACACACACACACACACACACACACACACACACACCTTCCTCTTGCAAACACCTCTTCCGAGCTTGTTCATGCACAAAGGCCTTGTTCACTACTATGCCTTTCCACCAATTTGATTTTGGAAACTTTTTTTTTGCGTATAACAGAATCTTCTAGCTCGTTGGAGAAGCGTACGGCGCAGATATGCTGCATTCAATGGAGACATCTTTGAAAACCTGGCATGAAATACATACACGCAATAGACATTCCAGGGAAAGATTGTGCATACTTCTTTTAGCATCCCTTGACGCTGGGAAAAAGAGGATTCACTCTTCAATCTTGCACTGCATCCATGCATGTCCTGTACAAGCTAGATAGATAGAAAAACCGCCTTTGAAACAAGAATCTTCAAACATATTCCAGTGCCAAACGCTGCCCAGCGCGTCATTGCGATCAGGTGGACAATGAGAGAGAGAGGAAATGCATGCAGACGTCTATCGTGACTCTGATGATGATCACTCTGCCCTTGTCTGACATGTCACTGCAGTCAGGAGGGCACGGGGTTGGCTGGAGTGAGATCCCTCGGTATTCCTTCAAAGTACCTGCCGGGTGGGATGAAACCCCCGTCTCTATCGCTGATCTGGGCGGCACAGAGGTGCGGCTTGGCAGAAAGCAGGAAAGGAGGAAAGGTCTACGGAATTGTACCTGCCATCAAGGCAGCTTGGCAGGGATGGGAACTTAAAACATTTGAGATGCGCTCTCGCATCTGAATGCTTGTGTCCATCTAGGCATGGAGCTGGGGGTTGTGGCACATATTTGTTAAATAGCCTTGGTCGTATCTACTTGGCACTTGTTCAATCAGACTGTGTCTGACATTCAGAGTTGAGAACCTGCTCTCTTTTGTGGCTGGGCTGGAAGGCTGCTGGAAAAAGGAGTAGAAGGTCCTGTATGCAACACAGCTTGCCTGCTGGTTGCGCGCTGTACATCTCAATTAAAAATCTAAAATTGTTGCAGTGCACTGTGCTTTCTCGCAGGTTGATCTGAGGTACAGCAGTAAGGAGGAAGGCAGCCTGCAGGTTGTGGTTGCCCCAGTGTTACGCTTCATTGATGTCGGCTACAACGCGAACGTCAAAATAGGCGTAAGTCTGCTGTGTAGCGCAGGCATGGGTCCTGAGTCCCTTATGCAAGGCATGAGCTACAGGAGCTTATATGCAGTAGCCATCAGTCAAGACGCATGACTACAAAAGGGTAGCTGCAGGGCAGGCTTAGTGAAGATCAGTGTAAGGATCAGTGTGCATGGCAGGCTTGGTGAGGATCAATGAGGATCAGGGAGTGTTCCTGGGTTGACTCAGTCTTCTAGCCAGGGGCAGCGTGCCCCATTTCTGAGCCTCTGTGTCGTTTTCAATATTGATCAGGGGTATCCGGCAAGGTGCCCCGGCGGGTTTCAGGCTACATGCAACATAGGCAAGAGGCCTTCAGTCAAAACAGCTGGCGGCTAGCCTGTTCACAGGCAAGGAAGGGTACCCTGGCAGCACCCCCAGTAACTAGCAATGGCAGCACGGTGGACCTGAACGTCTGCGCGTTGCCCCTGAGTAGAACACCGAGTCGCCTTTGATATGGATGGGGTGCTCTCGCAGTACCCTGCATCGCCACCATTGGTATTTGACATTTAATCGTGAAAACAATAGTGATATGGCACGAAGAAGATGTGCAATACCAGGGAAGTCCAGGGGGTTACAAGGGGACTGCCCGAGACACGCTTATTGATTCCTCGGGTCTAACCGACCTGCCTTTAAAAACCCTCGGGTTGAGCACAGAAAAGAAGGTGTAAGTGTGTATGGGTTGCATGTATGTAAGTCTTTGTTAATGACCCACCTCTGAACTTTTAGGAGAAGCTTTCACCCTCTTGTCTCAAATTTCTTGAATTAAATGCTACGAGCGCGTGCCCTCCACCCCCACTTCTCCCACCCCCACACAGGCAAGAGCACACAGGCACAGGCAAGAACACATCACCTTTTGTCTGACACCCCGAGGGCTAGCCGACCATTGCCCTGCATGCTGTGTACCTTCTGGTGTGTGCAGGAGATTGGCAGCCCTGAGAAAATCATCAAGGGCTTCGCACCAGAGCTGTACAAAGAGCCTTTAGAGGATGATGCCGTCTTGGAGCAGTCAGTGGAGCAGCATGACGGCTTAGATTACTACTACTGGTGCGTGTGTGTGTGTGTGCCGTGTGCTGTGTGTCCTACAATGGCCTACTCACCAGAGGTTAAAAGAAGCAGAAGGCCATCAGCGAAAACAACTGCTGCTAGCTTGAAAGTGCGGGCTGTTTTCCACAATGTTCTTGATTACTGCTGCTGCTGTGAGTGTGCCCTGCTTCCTCATGCAATGAAACTAAGCCTTTTTTGCGGCGCTCCCCATGAGAGTGCATGCATTGGAAAAATATCAGGGCTCTGGGTGAGCAGGGCTGCTCAAGTATAACGCTGTTGCTTCTTGTCATGATGATGATAATGCAGGCGCTGTGAGCCCTACAAGCCGTGTGAGTTGAGCAGCTCACTTATGTGTAGTTGATCCTGTGCATGCTGCTGCGGCATGTGTTTATGCCCGCTGTATGTGAGCTCAACTGCTGAAATACGTGCTGTTGTCCTTGTGCATGTACTGCTGCAGGCGCCTCAAGCCCTACAAGCTGGTGGCAGCTACGGCTGTGAAGAATCGTGTGTTCATCATCTCCATTATCAGTAGCAACCTCAAGTGGCGCAAGCATGAACAGGACCTACGGACGATCCAGAAATCATTCCGGGTTCCCAGGTTTGAACAGGCATTCTCGCAAGGTGCTGCAGCATCCGCTGGGGATGCTTAGAGGTGGCGGGCTGTGCTGTGCTTGTTGGTGATGTGAAGCTAAAATGGTTGTATGCTTGCGCAATGTACAAGAGTGCTTCTCCCGGGAACTTCTCCAGCTGGTGTGGTCAATTTTGGTGCCAGTAGTCAATTTTGAGTTTGCGGTTGTAAATCTGTGGATCTTGCTTATTGTGTCAGGTAATGGTTGGGCATTTCAGGTGCTGACTGTAACTGCTTATTTGCTTGGTGAATGCCTGGTTTGTTGAGGTAGGTAGGGACCATTTTTATCGGACACTTTTTAAAGGTTGAGTAATCATGAAAATGACAAGCTCGCAACCTGTACATTAATTTGCCTGTAAATTATCGGTGCACAATGAGCAGCCCGCAAGTGAGGTGTATTGCCAAAGATGCCATGCTGACAGTTGCTCGAAACTGTCACAGTTTTTAAGTTGAGGTTCTACCAAGAGAGCATGGAATAGAAGTAAAGGGTGGCATAGCTGTACCTGCCTACGTGGGTAGCTTAGCTGTAGCGGAAAAGGTGTCTGTAACCAAACCAGTCCTACATGCATTTTGTTCGACTGATCTCACACCATACATTTTAAGGATAGGATAGGTTACATAGCTGTACCTGCCTACAAGGGCAGCTTAGCTGAAGCAAAAGGTGCCTGTAACCAAACCAAACTAAATACATTTTAAGCTTTATTAGTTGGTTATGTTTTCTATCCACGCCAACAAAGCGCGGATGAGGCACAAGGTTTCACCAAAATTATGCAACCTGCTTGAATTTGTGTTCGCTTGCCAAACTCCATTACAGTATGAACTCAACAGGGGTATCCATTCAGCCTGGCAGACGGACACAATATCAACACAGTAATAATGGCTACATTTGTGACAATTTGGAGAAACTGGCAGCCACAGACGGTGGACTGAAAGGCATTAATGTTGCGGGCATTGCTGCCACGCTAAAAACAAACGAAGAGGTAGGACACAAACTGGTTTAAGCCGCTGGCTTTGCTGGCAGCAAGCAAAGGGCAGCAAAAAATATCAAGGTCGTCAATGCCACAAGATAAGTTTTGCTTTTTAACGTGTAGGTGATGTGTTCCGCAAATGCGAGACCTGCACATCACTGAGCAAGTCTTCAATCGTGCAATACTCCATGCCTCTTTCACCCCAACACCGACACAGGCTTACGGAGACCAACCCTTAAACTTGCTAACCACAAAATCAGCGTTTCCTTTGGGAATAATCCTAAGATCACCCTTAAGCAACAAATAAACCTTCTCAAATACCACACTGGCACAATTTACACCCAGAAGCACGCTTTCAGGTTTAACCACAACTCTGGCTCCGCCAACTGCCGATCATGCGGCAATATGGATAGCATCAATCATAGTCCTCGGATGTTCATACCCAACATGCCAAAGGATGTTAATAACTTATTCTGTTTGAAACAGACACAACACTGCCCTCAGTCTCTGTTGCAAAGCCCTGAGCAAAGGTGCACATGGCTCATTCCTTGTTGCCATGGACGCTTGCTGTAGAGAAAAGCTCCAAGAGCAGAGCATGGAAGTCCCTGAAAACATTACTAGAGACATCCCTGACTGGGCTTCAAAGTTTTCCCAATGGTACTGGCCCCTTTGCCCGGCATCGAAGCCGTCCCGATGCCGTATTTGTGCGCCCTATCCAAGGGAGGTCCACCCATCTCGACTCGAGCGGTCGGACCCTAAGATGATACCTGCTCATGATAGAGATATCCACCTTGTGGAACTCAAATACTGCCCAGATACTCACCCTTTACCCAGCCTACAAAAAGCTGCTGACCAGCATGCAAGTACCATTTCCAGACTCCGCACCCGTAGCCTCAGAAACCCAACCAGAAATAATAAGGTAACCTTGCACACCATCTTCCTGGGTGTGGCAGGCACTATCTAAAATGACTACACCATCACTCCTCAGGTTGAGCTGGGCCTTACCAGACATACTATGTTCGTAACGCAGAAAAATTAGCCTCTAAATTAAGTTCCCATGCACTCCAATCCTTGACAAAAACCATAAACACAAGGCAAACCTTATACTTGCAGGGTTCTTTTGGTAGGGGCGTCACTGGGGGCGTGGCACTGCAGAGCAGGAGGAGGAGAGTCCACATCCGCAGGCGCATGGCTGACTACAACCCGGCAGACCCTCATTAGTTATTTCTCTTCGGCTCCTAGCTTAGTTTAGGCTAGGCCTGTGAGCCTGCTCGCTGAGGACCTAGCTAGCTTGCTAGTTGGGGAACCTCTCCTGCACACAGCTGGACCTTGCTTGCGTAGATTTTTCTGAAGATCTTTTCTTTCTTTTCTTTCGCCCCAGCATTCCTGATCAAGCTAGACGTGACTCCAGCTGCCCTGATGCTATCTTGGTCACTCCTTGCCCTGCTAACCCTAATAGACCACATGCTTCCCCTTCGCATCGGGTACTCCGCAGTATGAGAGGTAACCAAGAGGTAAGGAGCAGCACAACTCAAGCCAGGTAACTTAACAATTTGAACATCCAAAACCACCATATTCACTTAGTAAACATCAAATACTGTTTAGATACGAGGCCTGGTGCCCAGCTTGAAGCCTTACAGCAACACAGTGAACTGTGCAAATAACTTTAGGTGCCAAGATCAATCTCCACACGATCCTCCTGGGTGTGGGAGGGACTATCTATACTGCCCATACCCTGGATCAGTTTGAAGAAATAGGAATGACTGCTAATGTCTACCAAGCTTGCATGAAAGCTCCATGCCCACTCTGTGCAATATGCACACAAATTTACCTCAACCAGAAGTGCCCTTGGAAACAATTACAATGAACATAAATCTGGTGCCCTGGGGCCACATGCTGCCAGGAACCCAGCAGACACTAGCTTCCCTCTTACACTCTGGTGAGGGAGACGCACGGCTCTTTGAGCCAATGTGTCTCCTTTTCTTTGGTTGATGCAGGGAGTGTTCTCATTGCCTGCGTGTTTTTTTTTCCAAAATACGAGTGCATGGCTTTGATCATGCAAAGTTCTTATATTGTGTACAGTTCAAGACACAATTCCAATACAAAATGGGAATGGTTATACTGGAGCACCATTAAGTACATCCTGGCCTTGGCACTATCTACAATGAGGTAGACAAGCTCACCTTGATCCTTCTAAGATCCCTCCTCAAGACAGAGACATTCACCTCGTTGAACTGAAATTTTGTCCAGACACCAACCCTTTCATCACTTTAGAAACTGCAGCAACTCAACATGCTCACACTATAACCAGACTTATAACCCGCAGCTCAAGGAATCGAAACAGGAACAACAAAGTGACTCTACATATCATCCTGATTGGTGTGGCTGGCACTATTTACAATGAGTACACGATCAAACCTCTTGTCAATTTGGGCCTATCCAAACACAAAGCAAAATCCCTAGCTTCCAAGCTGAGCTGTCATGCCATACAGAGACTAACCACTATCATTAACACCAGACATGCTCTTTGCTTACTGGGGGCTTCGGGGGGGGGGGGGGGGGTCGCTGGGCGCGCGGAGGTGGATACAAGGAGAAGGAGAGTCCGGGCGTCTCGGGGCATGGCCGACAACCCGCCCGATCCTCATTAGTTCAGTCTCTTTCCCTCTCCTAGGCTAGCTGTAGCTAGTGTAGTTCTGAGGGACCTCTGGTGGGGCCCTTGCTAGCTTGCTAGTTAAGGGACATTTTCTTAATGCACGCGGCCTGTGGCCTGCGTAGACTTTTCTTTTCTTTCTTTCTTTCTTTCTTTCTTTTCCTTCTACAATGAGTACACAATCAAACCTCTTGTCGATCTAGGCCTAACCAAACATAGTAAAGTAAAGTCCTAGCATTCAATTTAAGTTGCCATGTCATTCAGAGGTTAACCACAATCTTTAACACCAGACACGCTCTTTGTTTACAGGGGGCTTCCGGGGGGGGGGGTCGCTGGGCGCGCGTAGGTGGATACCAGGAGTAGGAGAGTCCGGGCGTCAAGGGGCATGGCCGACAACCCGCCTGATCCTCATTAGTTCTGTCTCTTTCCCTCACCTAGGCTAGTTTTGGCTAGTGTAGTTTTGAGGGACCTTTGGTAAGGACCTTGCTAGCTTGCTAGTTAAGGGACCTTTCCTTAATGTACGCGGCCTTTGGCTTGCGTAGACTTTCCTTTTTCTTGTTCTGGCCTACACTCAAAACACGCTGGAACCAAAGAGCCTGCACTGGCGGCTGCAAAAAAGTAAAAAGGAAAGGACAGCGTTGCTTGGCTGCACCTGCCGCATGGCGGCCTCAATATGAAGACAAAACAAAACTGAGGTCAAACAGAGGAAGGAAAGGGAAGGAGAGGGTTGCAAACAAAGGAAGGACATGGAATGGTTTGTGGGGTTGATAATAATCACTAATACCATAATATCAATAGCATTAAGGCTGTCTCGATCAGAGCAGGTATTGGTAAACTTGCTTACACACAGCAGACAATCCTTCCTTCACTGAAGCTGCACATCCCTGTGAAATCTTGCACTATCCTTTTCCTTAATTCATGTAGGGAGTGCTCTCACTGCCTACTTTTTTTTTTCATTTTCTTTGTATAACCTTGCAAACTGGACTGTCAGGCTAAGAAAATGACGCAGCCAGAACAGTGTCTGAACATTTCATTGCCTGTCGAGTGATGGGTGCCCCAGCTAATCAGCCAGTTGCTGCGCCGCAGCAACACAATCCCGTTTCCTGAACGCCATCTCTGCTGCTCAAACACATAGATATAAGTATTGATTATCAACTAGCTCGCAGCGCACTCTTGTCACAGCATACTTTTATCATAACAAGACGGTCCCCTATGGGCTCTTCCCGCATTGATTTCCAGCAAGGAGACTCAAATTCAGTTGCAACATACAAACACTTCCAGCCTACTAGCAAGTCGCAGAGCTTATCCCATTTTACTTTTTCTCTTGAACTGCACCCATTCACCAAATTTTCGATGGATGTTCCTACAGGACAGCTCCCCAAACACATCCATTTCGCCCTGATGCCACCATAGTGCTAACCTCTAAGGCAGAGACCCACCCACTTTGAAAGAAAGAAAGGCTACACTTGCCAAGTCTGGCCGCGTGCATTTAGGAAAGGTCACCTGTCCTGAAAGGAAGGGCCCCACCACACAGACCAAGAGGAAGAGTAAGCACAGAAGTGGACTCCAGCAAGTTGGCCCCCACCATGGGACCTACGACACGACCAACTAAACCCACCCACTTTCTGGAACACATAAATCGAAGAGAGAGATATCCACCTCATTAAACAGAAGTTCTGCTCTGAAACAAAATCTGAACAAACTCTAGAAACTGCCTAAATCAACACAAAAACACTGTTGAGAACTTACACGCAAACCCCTTAGAGGCACACACCGCAATAAAAGTGTCACATTTCATTCTATCCTCACCTCTATCCAAGCACATCCCCTCTAAAAGCTTGACAACCGAAGAAATGGCCCTCAAACTTGCAACCAAATTTCACTATCATGCTGTCAAGACATTTACAAAAGACACCAACACCAAATATGCCACACAACTTAGCAATCCAAGCAATGGGGGATTGGGGGTTGAGGCTATTGGACGGGCTGCTTGCAGGAGGTCAAGACGCAAGCTTGGAAAGATGGACGTCAACCCGGCAGATCCACATTAGTGTGGTTGCTCCTAGCTGTGCTTTTAGTTGGTGGGGCTCACTGTTAATGCCAACGTTGACGGTTGGTCTTTCCTTCACGCAAGCTGGCTGTTGCCCAGCGTAGACTTTTTCTTTTTTCACCATGTCCAGAGAGGTACGGAGAGACAGTTACGTAGGCACTTTGAGTACTCCCTACGTCCAATGCGGAAGGAGACACATTGGCTCAAAAGGACAGTGAATTCTCCTCAAGAAGACTTCGAATTCGAAACCATGTACAATCCTTTAACTTTGACGCCCCATTTCCTAGATCAAAACAGCAACAAATTGTATCCTTTTTTGCATTAACCAATTTTGATTTTAAAGGCACAGGAGGCTAGCAGTTGGCCGCCATGACTGGAGTCCTTCAATTGAGAAGCAAGTAGCTTCTGGAAAATGTCAGAGGGGGGCAGCTGAGGCCTGAAATTGCCTGTTTTTTGCATGCTCCCTGCAAATGTGTGCCCCAAGTTGTCAAGCTTGGGTTTCTATAGCACTAGGGTTTGTAAACTGCCAGTTGGGGCACACATGCCAAATCAGCTGCGACGTGAACCCCATTTTTTGACACCAAAACCCCATACCTGACCTCCCACTGCACCAAATTGTATGATATTTAGTGATCTGGAGCCCTTGTAACAAAAACATATCATTGCAAAAGAAATGGGCGATAAGACCCAGTGGTTGGTGTTTTATGGTGATTTCAGCCATTTTCCAATTAAAACACTGAATTAGGGTTTACGTGCACCATTGAGCTTTAGCTTAGTCTTTCTAAGCACACAGGGCGACTTGCACAAATCTGAGCACATGCCTGGGTAGCTTGTAAAGCCAGCTACAGTTCAAAGCCAAATTTGTTCCAATCAAATGAAGTGGCTGCGAGTTGGCACACTTTGAAGGCAAAAAAGGAGCATATTTGGGCATGTGCTCAGCTGACCCCCTCTGGTAAAATGTAAGAGATTTTCTCCAGGTTACATATGTAACCAGCTGGAGTTTTCAGGTTGCAGGTTACATAGGTAACCAGTTTTCTCCCAATGCATGCCAGCTCCTGCCTCCCTTCCCATATCTTTCTTTCTTTTCCTTTCCTTTCCTTCTTTTAATTTCCATTTTCCCCTTAGCTCCGGAGCTAAGGATCCTGCCTTGCTGAATAAAGCATTGATCAATTCTCATGAGAGGCACAGATGGGCGAAGGGGAAATGGGGCACTCAGCGCAAGCTACAGCGAATCCACTTACTTCCAAATAACTCAGATTCACAGCAAGCTCATCCACTTTTATTGAGGTTGAGCATTGTGAAGACAGTTCTGATAAACAGCTTAAAGCCTTGATGCAGCATGTAACTAGATTATTATTACTATAAGATACTATTTTAGGCTTTTTCCATGAATTCGGAAGCCTCCATCGTCATCCTTGAGAATGTGTCCATTCGCCTCAACATCATTGTAAGCATGTTTACTGGGAAACTTAGAAATAAAATAAACGTGTAAATTCATCTTGCTGCTGAAAATATGACGCTTCTCAGTCAGCAGCTTCTGAATAACAGGACGACGCCCGAGCCCAAAATCAAGAGCGTGGACACAGTTTCTGCGCTCCCTCCGACCTCTGCGGGCAGTAGCAACGTCAGCCCTGTCGCGCTTGGAGGAAGACCGTTTTGGTGCAGGAAGCGCGCTGCAGTAGTAAATGAGAGCGCCAAGGCCTCAGAGATTGACCTCGTGCCCAAGGAACCTCACACAAAAACCACCATTGGTATGTGCACGTATTACTGAGGCAGGAGTGAGCACCTCAGGAAGGTTTTTCCCTCGTGCCTGTTAGTCTTCCAAATGCAGGTGCAGGCTGAGAAGCACCATGAACCAAACTTTCCACCATTTGAGCTCAAATTGAGTACTTTAGGCATTACAGGATGCCCTGAGCAGGAGGAAAGAGTCCAGTTTACTCTTGTGCTTGCATACTTGCATGCAAAAAACATGCAAGCCCCTGCCCCTGAGCATACCTTCGCAGGTTCACGCACAAAGTAAGCACCCACAGTTAGAAGACCTGCTAAGCTCATACCCCACCTATCCATTTGCAGTGAATGCTGTTCGAGACAACCTGCTGTTCCAGGATTTACCCCCTGCCGCCCTTGACATCATCATTGACTCGATGCACCCAGTGACTGTGCCTGCTGGCGTTGACATCATCCGTCAGGTGGATTGCTTACCAAGGAACAATAATGTGTGGCAAGAACTGTGTGTTTAGGTCAAAAGAAAAGGCTTTTTCTTGAGCTGTAAAAAACAGAATCCGCTTAGAAGGAAGTGGAACAGATCCTAGCCTGCGGGTTCATCCTCAGCAATCTCTGTTGAAAAGCAATGGCGTGCGAGTGTGCATGTGCATGCCCCCCCCCCCCCCACACACACACACACACACACATACACGCACGCACATGCACACACATGCATGCATGTTTGCAAACTGAGAGAGGCATGCTGCTTTTTTTGCCTGCATTGTCTTTTTAAACCCATTTGCGTGAGCAAGGATGTGTACACATTTGTCCAACATACAGGGTGATTCCCCAGCCTCCCAATTCTATGTCCTTGAAGAAGGGAGCTGTGACGTGTGGGCACGCTCAAGCTCGAAAAAAAAGCCTAAATTGTGTGCATCCTATCAATCTGGAAGGTAAAGTTGCAGGCTGTATAAGGATGGCAACCAAGTTCATTTTGCGCAGATCAGCTGAAGGTTGGTCGCGCTACCAGTGCAAGCTACCAGATGGTTGATCTTGGCTACGCTCTGTGACCTGCAAAGAAAATGAAAGAAAAAAGAACTACCTAGGCAGTGAAAACGCTTCCCACATAAATTAGGCAAAGGATATTTAAGGCCGAGGTACTGTGTATCCCATCCACCGAGAGAGGATGAAAAAACATGGGGATCAGGAGTTGACGTGCAGAGAAGAAAGAAGAGACAAGACTGTGCAATCCAAAAAAAGGCAACATGCATTCAAGAAAAGTCTCGAAAGGTCCTGTGTCCTTCACATCCATGATAAAGCCACGCTTCTCACAAGACTGTGTGTGTTGTAGCATGCCTTCAGTAATCAGGATGTCCTCTGTGCATGGCCTCTGATGCATAACTCACCTAACCTCCACACTTCATACTTGCCTTACTTACCGATCTCCACACCTCACACCTGACCACAGCGCATTTGGTGAGCTTGCGCTGCTGTACTCAGCGCCCAGAGCAGCCACAGTTCGAGCCACTACAGCCTGCCGGCTGTGGGTCATGGAGAGAGCAGTATACCACACAGTCAAGCGCAACTTCACGCATGAGGCAAGGCAATTTAAGATTGTAATGTTATATTCTCAGAGAGCTCCAGCAAAGAATGGTTGCATGACAGAATGAGCAGCCATGCTTGGACTGCTCAAATTAACACTGGCCATCCTTGTGTGCATTGGAAAATTGTAGTGAAGGCCAAGTACAGACTGAATCATGGAATTAAAATCAAGGACTCCTGGGATTGTGCACATATTGTTTAAAAACGGACCTGATCCTAGGCCTTCTTGGTTGAAAACACTGAAAACATTCTACTTGTCATTGAGCCCTTACTGCTCCAAACTTACTGTTTTGCAGTCTTTTGTAGCACGACATCAGCTGCTGGATTCGGTGCCTGCATTAAAACACCTCAGCCCCCACCATCGAGCCTTGCTTGTGGATGCATTGAAGCAGGTAGGAGCAGAGCGTGAGAGAATGAGGAAGCATCTCAAGCATCAGGTAGCATCCACTAATGTTTGAATTGTTACATTCAAGTCTTGTGGATGTATTGAAGCGGGTAAGAGCATAGCATAAGAGGACAAGGAAAAGTCTTGTGCAGCCCAGTAGCTCACTGAATCTATATCCATACATGTACATACGCATTCATCAAGGCCGGAATGAATAGGGTGCTGCAAGCCAACTCAAATCGTCACATGGTAAACCTGTGACACGTTTTGAGATCCTAAGAGCTCATTGTTGTTATGAGGAACCCAAGGTGTATGAGGGTATTATACACCTATTTTAAAGGATGCTAGAGTGAATTATATTTATGCATTCCGTGCTATATTGGTTTTGGTCAGAAGGGGGGAGCATCCAGCAGAGTTAATCCTGCTTGCTTAAATCGCAGCAGCAACTTCACAGCAAAGGCTGCAACAATGTACCTATGCCCAGGTTGAGTTTCCAGCAGGCAAGACCATTTTCCGCAAGGGAGACCCTGGGGAGGAGTTCTACCTTGTACGCAAAGGCTCTGCTATCGTGATAGACGACAGTGGCAAGGTAATGGATTTTCAAAGTCTGTATTTTAAAGTGGTAGCAATGAATTTATAACTACCGAACATTTACAATGTTGCTCTAAGAGTTTGGTTTTTGCTTTGGTGTGCTGCTGCACTGGCCATGCCGCTCAATCCCCTTAAGAGGGAAGAAAAGCAGACTGTGCATGCTAGTTTGAATCTGTGTACAAAGGTAAGGATCCATAACTAGCGAGCTAGCTAGTGCCTCAAAATACCACTGCAGTGTACTTACCACTTCACTCGATGCCTTATACAACCTGATATGTGCACACTTATCTTAGAAAAACCCCGTGCTCTTAAGGTGGGTACACGTTTTCTTTTAACTACAGGTACTCACAAGGCTGACCCCTGGCCAGTACTTTGGAGAGTTGGCGTTGCTAGGTGGGAAGGTGAGGTGTCCTCCCACTTTGGTTACTACGATTGCAATCAGCCTGACGAGTCGTTCTGCTCTCAAACACAGTTCCACTTTGATCAGGGTTCATATTTTTGGTGCTTACTTGCTCAGGAGAACTTGCATAACTCAAAGGCAATTGTTTCCCCCTCCCTTTTTGCTGAAACCAAAAAATTCAAGAGCTTTTGCAGCACCCCCACGTTGTCTGGGGCCGAAAGCGATTTAATCTTTTTGACTGAAGCTTAGGCTCTTCACAGACAGCCTTTTTTCTGTTCAAAACCATGCAATGTTTCCTCCTCACAGGCTCGTGCTGCCACTGTCAAGGCTGATGGCCCTCTGCTTGCCTACAGCCTCTCACGCAATGACTTTAATATCCTGCTCGGATCAAGGGACGAGATCTGGAGGTTCGAAGCCCTCCAAAACGTGAGTTATACTTTGTGACTCTTGCGCAACATCTTGGGCAAGAACATGGGAACAATGGTGCCCTGGATGCTGGGATCCATTTTTCTTGAATAACAGGCAACCTTGCCAACCTTGTAACTCTTGTACAGGCATGCAGAAAACATGTTAAAGGTCTGTTCCACTTTGTGCTCACAGGTGCCTCTACTGAGCAATTTATCTGAGCGGCAGCTTTGGAAGCTGGCTCAGGCCATGGTCACACAGAAATGCAGCAAAGGGCAGGTGGTTTTCCAAAAGGACGATCCAGGGGACACCTTCTACATCATCCAGGAAGGCGCTTTCACGTGCTTTGATGGTAAAAATGTGTTCAAGCAATCTCGCATTAGTATTGTGCTGCACATACCACGTATGCCCCTCCATTCTTGGCCTATGTAAACAATTTGACCTATTCTGCCCAAACAAAAGGGACAGCAATTTTTTTGCTTGCCTGATTTTTCTGGCTTGTGCATTACTGGGAAAGGTTCATGCGTCACCTTTCAGGTCAAGGCAAAGAGCTGGCTCGCATTGGCCAAGGTTCATGTTTCGGTGAACTTGCATTGCTGAACGACAGCCCGCGAGCGGCAAACGTTATGGCAATCACAGACTCTCAGGTAAATAATGCAGAGCACAAAAAAAGCAAGGTAGTATGGGTTTAATAATGGAAAATAGAGGAGTAATGGATGCTGATTTGAAACGCAGGCGAAACTCTGCTTGCTTTGACACCTCTCTTGCATCTAGATCCTCTTAATAGACCGTATTTAATGCTACAAACTAGTTGGGTACCGCAGAGCTCGGCTGTGCCCAGCATTCATCTTAGCAGTGCCCAGCAGTATCTTGTTCAAACTTGAATTTGTTTTTAGACTGTTTGTTTACTCAACTTATTTTGACAACTGTTTTGACTTGGATTTGATTTAACAGCTTTGTTAGGATTGCCAACACCTTCTTCAAAACCTGCTAGGCCATACACGTCATGTCTGCTTACCTTAATCCATTGGAGGTGAGAATACCTTACATGGTCGCGACTCTCCTCCTTTGCAGGTCCTGTGTCTCTCTCGCAAGCAGTTCAATACCATGCTTGGGAACTTGTCTCAGCTCAAGAGCGTGTGGTGCTTGGAAATGCTGCGGAAGGTGGGTGCTCCTAGCATTGAGCACCCAATTAAAGTCACGAGTGCTTTTGTTAGCCTTGATGCTCTATTATTTTTCATACTGATCCAATTTCACTTTCCAGGAGTAAAGATCACTTTCCAGGAGTAAAGGATCAAATCAGGGGGCTCTGCAACTTGAATGCTGCACGGATTAGCGTCTTGTTAGAATCCTGAAAAGCTTCCATCAGCCGTTTCTGGACACTGCTGTGGGATATGTCATGGTATTGTGGAGTACAACTTTGAAGCTAGTGCACAATAATTCAAAATATTTATAAATGCTGGTCAAATAAAAGTGACAAGACACATAAACCTCGGCAAGACCAATGTGCTGCTCAGCTCTGTGTCCTTTAAGGATGCGGCACAGCAAGGTCAAAGAAAGGAAAAGAGAAAAGAAAGGAAAGTCTACATAGGTAGGTCAAACTCTCCTTACATCAATTAAGGAAAAGGAGACTCAGCATAACATGTCCAACCAACGCCCAGGAGGGTGGTATTGCAATCTCAATTGAGAACCACAGTTTTTGCACTAATAAGTTTGCAGAGGTCTGCATGCTGCCGCTGTGCCACCTCCAACTGTTGTCCAGGCCTCGTGTCTTCACGCTACTTTTCAATTTCAGGGTCAAACTGTCCACATCTATTTAATTGCTGTACGATCCACTTTATCAATCACCAGCATTAGGTCCAGGATGCTGCTATCTGCCTTCACCTCCAGATGTGTTTAATGAGTGATGGAATGTATGAGCAGTTCATGATCCACTCTCACACTCCTGTGCCTGGAGGTGCCGCTGCTGAAAGTTCTTAAGAATTCAGCCCTGGCAAAGCTGAAAATTCACCCTAATCAAGCTAAACATTCAAATTTGGTCTGCCTGAAGGTGCCTCTGCTGAAAGGTCTTGAGAATGCAACCCTGGTCAAGCTGGCTACGGTGATGCACCAAGCCACGGTGAAGGCGGGAGATGCTGTGATCAAGCAGGTACGTACATCATGCAAAATGGGAACTGTGACACAGTTACTGGAGCAAACTACCGAAAAGCACGCGTCTTTACAATGTTCATTGCCTTAACAGGATTATGAGTTGCAAAAAACTGCAGGCCAGGCAGCAAATCACGTATCTTGGCACATGAGATGGCACAAAGGTGCTTGCTCTTAAGTTGTTTTGGTCCAGTCTATGCACTCAGGGGGAGGCGGGCAACTGCTTCTACATTGTGGAGCACGGCAAGCTGGCAGCCTATAAGTCTCTGCCTCACGGCCCAACGGATGAAAGGCCATCCTTGATGTACGGCCCTGGCTCCTACTTTGGAGAGCTTGCGCTGCTCCAGAATGGGCCAAGGGCAGCAACTGTGAGTGTCGGCATGTGAAATGCTCCTTTTGTTATGTTTCAGGTGCACCATGAGGTGCATACGGGATATAGTTTTCTTGCACTAAAAACTTTGCAACTTTTCAGGAGCAGACACCCCCCCAAAAAAGCCAGCGCATATGCGCTTCCTCAAAAGAAAGAAAGAAAAGAAAGGAAACACTACGTGGGCAGTGGAAACCCCCCACATCAATTGAGTGCTGCAGCTTCCTTATCATCCATCTGTCTATCCACCCTTTTCATTCTAGGTTACCTCAAACAGGCAATTAGAGCAAGGTCCACCTGTTGCCACCTGCAGGTCAAGGCCGTGACAGACGCTTCTGTCCTAGCTTTGGAGCGCTCTGATTTCCAGGAGCTGCTGGGACCTCTGATCCCAAAGATAGCGAAGGATGCTGAGACTTACTTGCAGGATGGTTGGAAGCCAACCAAGCGCGTGAGTCCAGTGCCGTGATTTCAGGAAGTATTGCATGAAGTGTTTTGGCCCACATGTTGCATACAAGTAGATTCAGTATATGCAAAAGGCTGCTGGATTCCCTATGCTCAACATGGACGGACAGATCAGAAGCACAGCATCAGCTTTCTTGCATGAAAATAAAAACACTTAGCTCTATCTTGGGATGGGCTTTGGACCATCATGCATCAGCCCTCCGTAGCAAAAGCCACGCTGTTCACAAGCCACGTTCTTTCATCACAATCCACACCAGCGACTTGCTCAAGCTTCAATATGCAGGAAATAGCAATGGGTGAAGTGCATGCGCTGGCGGTGTTAGGAGCTGGCGGCTTTGGGCAGGTCCTGCTGGTGCGGTACCGAGGCCAGCACTATGCCCTCAAGTGCATTGCCAAGGACTTTGTGATCCAGCAGGGCCTGGTTGCCCACATCAAGCGTGAGAAGGTGCGCATGTGTCTGTGGTGGGCGTGTACCTATGCCCTCAAGTGCACTGCAAAAGAAATTGGTAAAATGAAAAGGAAAAGACTGCGCCAGCAAGAAACGGCTTGGTGATCCAGAAGATTTTAGTTGCCCATAAGTGGCAGGAGATGGTGGTACATGATCCTGGGTGTGCAAAAGGGTTGCATGCTTATACCGTGGTCAAACAGTGCCCATTTCTGCGTTTGTCAAGCAAGAAATGCATTTTGGGGGTAGGTGCCCGTTTATTCAGAAGGTTGCACTTTCTTCTTTTTTCAGTGTCAAGGGCTGTTTTTTAATTATGAACTGAATCATCCCCTTTGAAAGGGTACTGTGTTTGGTCTTGAAGTTGCAACTCATTAGCCAGGTTCTGTCTGTACACTAGCTCATTGCACGACCCGTAGCATCATAACAATTCCGTTGTGCTCTCCCTTGCTTGTAAGCTTTGTAATCCTTGCTCTTGCAAATGCCAGGAGTTCATGCAAGAGTGCCGCAGCAGCTTCCTAGTCAGCCTGGACAGCACCAATCAAGACGACGAGACACTGTACATGCTGATGGAGGCGGTCATGGGGGGAGAGCTCTTTGGATACTTGCAGGTTGGAATAGCAGCTTGATCTAGCCTGCCACTTGTATCCTTGCGCTTTTGGGAATGGCCTTGCGCATCTGCATTTGCGTGAAGCATTGGTGAGGGAGCAATTAGATCCTTTGCTGGCGCAAAAGAAGTGCTGACCGAGCTTTAATCCTTCACATGAGAAAGCCAAGGTGCTCAATGGGTCCATTCATAAAATAGTGCAGAAATGCTTGAAACACGTACGTTGGATTTTGAGTGTATCACCCATACACCTTCTCCTGTGAGACAGTTAAAGGATTCTGGGGTGGAAGCTGTTGCGCATAATGAGAAATGTACTTGGATGTGCAATGCCATCACAGTACAAATGAATCTTGACACAGTGTGTCAGCTTGTAAGGAGAACTTCTGAGCCCCTTGCTTTTGCCTTTTTTATATAGCTCCGCATTCTTCACATGTGAAAAAAAGGCTTAATCCTCTTCTGTCTTTAAACAACTGCTCCATGTGTGTATGTGTGCAACATGCATGTGTGCGTGATACAGCAACTTGGCAACACTTTCTCATGCGTTTTCTTTTCAAATTAAGCAGCTCTTGTGTAATTGCAAAACCACTTGTGCGTAGGAAAGGGGCAGAGCACTGAGCGAGTCACATGCACGCTTCTATGCTGCAAGCGTCATCTTGGCACTTCAGTACCTGCACGACCGGGACCTTATTTACCGAGACCTCAAGGTGAATTATATATGAGTTTGCTGCTGAAGCAACAGTTTGGAGAAGAAATTGCAACATTCAAAAAGGCCACGTGCATAAAGGAAAGGTTTCCCAACTAGCAAGCTAGCAAGGATCTTATAAACAGCGTGCTTGACGCGTTTTGTAGGTACGTTGTTTCCCTTTTTTGTCCTTTACAACTATCAAAAAGCAATCCCTGGTTCGCCTTCCTGCAAGTTGGATGACTGCATTCTGGTTTCACGTTGGTTTGCAGCAGCCAAAAGACGAGTGTGAGCATTGCTTTAGTTGTGACGCTTGAAATAAGTGCCTGCAGTGGTCATCATATACTGTAGCGCGAGCACCACCTCTACCCTGGTTGTAGGTGAATAGCTTCTGATCTTTGCCTACAAGTGTACATAAGAACTTGTCCTCTGTGTTGTATTTGCAGCCTGAGAACTTGCTGATGGACCTCCAAGGGTATGTGAAAATGGCAGACTTTGGGTTCGTCAAAAAGGTGAAGCCAGGTGCCAAGACTTATACACTGTGCGGCACACCCGAGTACTTAGCTCCAGAGGTCATCATGAACAAGGGCCACAATCGATCTGCTGACTGGTAGGTGATGAGGATGGGAGAGTGGGGAGGCTATCATGAACAAGGTGTGCAAAGCGCCTGCTGACTGTAGATACTGAAGACAGAAATGTAAGTAAGAAAAAGTGGGATGCAGGGTAAGGGGAGGACAGAGCACAGACTTGATCCTGCAGAGCACAGAATGAAATCGTAGCAGGGGTGGCCTCGACGCAACGTAATTGTAGAGTGTCTTTTCCTAGGCAGCGCGTTTGTGATCACGGACAGTTGCTCAGAGAGGACACATGTGATTGAGCTATTTTGTCATTACTTGGCCTAGGAGGTCATGCCATCGCTGGGTAGTGTAGGGTGTTTTCCACCAACATGGGTATGCACGTACGTGGAGTTTGGATCTGCAATTATCTTTTAGCACGATGCTACCTTGAAAGAGGAGGTGCATGCTTTGTGCATGTTTTTGCTGTCAATTTTGATCCATGAAAAATTGTCACTGCAGTACAGAAACATACATATCCATGCATGTGCCAAATGCACAACACAACAGGTGGGGCCTAGGCATCCTCCTGTTTGAGCTGACGTCAGGATCCCCTCCCTTTGCCGCCAATGACCGATTGAGCATGTTCAAGAAGATCTGCAGGCGAGAGCTGACCTGGCCCAAGCACTTCTCCATGGTAAGGATGAGAATGTGATGGTGTGAGACGATGCGAGGTTCAGGGATCCCTATGGGCTGGCAGACAGTTTTTGGGGGCGCAAATGAGTTTTCGGATTATACCTTTCCCTGGAGCATGGGCAGTGAGTGCAGTAGTCCTTTGCCAGTGTGAAAGCAGTAGCCTTTTGCATAGTGTATGCCGCTTCTGGGCAATATGTCCCTTATCCTTAATGTGTGCAGATAGTGTTTTGCTACGGGAGTCAATTTCCCTTCTCCCTTCTCTACTTGAAATTCTAGCTCCCTGCAGCATCATAACAATATAGACACGTTAAAATAAACAACAAAATTGCGTAGGCAGAGAAAACCCTCTTTTCATAAATCAAGGGAAACAGCACAGATTGGCTCAAATACCCGTGAACCTGTCCACCGCAAAGCTAAAGAACAGACAAGGTTAGTGGGGATCGTGAGGACTGCCAGAAATCCTAAACCAGAAAATCCTTTTCCTAAATTGACGTGGGGAATCTTCACTACCTACGTAGCTTTCCGCTTCTTTCTTTTCCAGAACATGGCTGCAAGAAATCCTTGTAAATATGAAACATTTGTGCGTGTGCAAGGAGCTGTAATTTTGGAATGATAAAACTTTAAAAAACACGAGCGCTTTTTTGCTCCCCCTCTCTCTTTCTCTCTCTCTTTCTCTCTCTCTCTCTCTCACTCTCTCTCTCTCTCTCTCTTACACACATGCGCGCACACATACACACACAAAACTATTCCTGTGCTTGAGGGCCCTCCCCCCCCCGGCCTCAAAACATTTCCCCCCCACATACAGGCATTCAAATCCTTGCTGGACCGCTTGCTTGAGGTCAGCCCCACCTTCCGCATGGGCAGCGGTCTGACTGGCGCGGACGAGATCAAGAGCCACCCCTGGTTTGAAGGCTTTGATTGGGTCTCATTTGAAGCCCGCAAAATGCCGGCGCCTTACACTCCCAAGGTAAGCTGCATCAGCTGTGCAAACAAGCAAGAGCAATTCTGGTCTTAGAATGAAAAGAAGGATTTGTTAGGCTGCATCCTGTCAAATCCTTCAACAGGCTCAATCCTTGAGCAATACATCAACTTGTCCACAGGGATGAGTTTACTTGTGACTTTTGAATTGAAGCCAGATGCAGGCTTACGGCGCATTGACCAAAGCCCAACAGGAGGCACAGACCCACGAGTCCATATTTCACCACCTGAGAGCTTGCATTACAGTTCCATACATAATAAACTTAGTAACAATTTTGTACAATTTTGTTCCCTGGACGGGCAACCACACTCACTCAAAGAAAAACAGTGAAAAAAAGAACATATCTTGTAAACAAGCCTCAGGGATTCTTTTTTGTGGTAGTACTACATGTTCCCTTCGCCAACGCAAGCACTTGGGTAAAAGTGAGGGGGCCTGCTTCCCAAACGTTGGGCTGCTTCTTTTTGAGCTTTTTGGCCTGGCTTTCTGGATGAATCCTTTAGCCCTAGGTAACTTCCTATCATAACCAGTGTGAAGAGGGTCCTCGCTGACTACGCACTTTCTCTTTTCTATCCCTCTATACCTTCCCACTGGCAGCTTGCATGTCACACCTGTCTTGCCTTGTATGCATGCAGTTTGGTTTTAATTTGAGGGCCCTTGCACCTTGCTAATTAGGGAACCTTTTCTTAATGCATGCAACCTTTTGTTTGGCAAGACTTTTTTCTTTCCTTGTGTATTGCAGGCACAGGCGCACCCAGCAGACACTGTCAACTTTGGCAAGAGGACGGTTCTGAACCACGTCTTCAAGTGCACTAACCTGAAGCCCAAAGAGCCTTTTGACAATTTCTAAGGCCATGAGCACAAAAGGCCTGTGCACAAAAGTAACAGAAATCCTCATGTTTGCATCCATTTATATGTACGTGCAAACACACGCAGCATTATCAGAGAGAACATGGCTGCTGCGGTAAACTGGAGACATGTTGGCATGCTTTCATACTGGCAGGTGCTTGTCTGAAAAATGTTGATGCACCAGGGACTTCCCATGCAGGTTGCTTATTAAAGCACTTGGCTCAAGTCAGTGGCCTCGACGATAGATGGCAGAGGATTGCTGCCTAAGTCCATGGTTCAAAGTTGGAATAATCATCAGAAGGCAGGGTTGTATGGGGGGGTTGTTGGCCTATGCCAAGGCATTCATGTGCGCAGTATTCACAGTAAGCCCAGGGTGGCAAATCTCAAAATGTAGCTTGACACAAGCAGAATTAATTGCAGAAGGGTCCCTCCTTTCTCCCAGGCTTCTTACAATTGCCTTAAACAGGTTCGGGTGATTTGTGCAAAACATCTCCACATTGATGCACCTGGGAAAAGCAGGCCATGAACGCTTGTTTCTAGGAATTCCTTGCAGAATCTCCTTTTGTAGACTTTTTACCACTTTGTCTTGGGCACCTCTCTCCATTGCCCAGATATCTCTGTGTATCAAGTGCTCATGCTCTGCCTGGCTGCCCAAACCATTTATGGTATCCTTGCTGGTATTTGTGCCTGCTAATTCGGGGTACCCTCTATTTCCAGGAAGGTGCAAAATGGCAGCTGTGCTCTTTGAGACGTATTATTGGGGTGAACGCTACCAATTAGTCTACGCTTAGAGAGTGCGGGCATGAGCCGTTACGTTTTTTGTTGTTGTAGGGCTGCTGTTTAGCTTTTTATTGCATGCTTGAATCCAACTGCAAGGCTTTGAGAAAAGTTTGGAAAGCCGATTTGTACTGGAGAGAAGCAATCAGTCATATTAATCTGTCCAGGTTGTTGCCAAGGCTTTTAAGGAGTTACTTAGATCTTCAATGTCATTGCAAAAGAGTGCATGCTTTCAGGTTGCCCGTGCAGGACTGCATCAAGGATTTATGGCACAGCTCAAAGTTCAGAGTGAAGGAGTTGGATTCCTCTAGTAAGTCCGTATGAGAGTTTGAAAAAAATTGTGACCTATCGTATCTGGTTTTGGGTAAGTTCAAAAGGCCCCTTTTCCTATTCCATCCTTTTTGCATATGGGTTCGCAATGGCAAGTTGAGAATCCGTGCACACGTTACGGGAATTATTGCAAATGGCTTGGTGAAACAAACCTTGTGACTAGTGTAGCTGCAATGAAACGGAAGATGGATGCATGCCCTTGGTTCCTGCAGTTGCAGGGAGCTCTGTGACTTGTTTGTCAATTACGAGGATTTGATCAAGGTTTGCTCATGCTTAGGGGTGGGTCTTGAGCTTGCTGAATAGGGCCTGCCTGACAGTCATGTCGTAGCTCCCATGGTGGGGTCCAACTTCCTGGAGTAGACTCCTATGCTTGCCCTTCCTCTTGGTCTGTGTGGTGGAGCCACCATGCCTTTCAGGACAGGTGAACTTTCCTTAATGCACGGGCAGACTTGGACTGCATAGTTTGCTTCATCTGCAGACACAGAATTTATTCCCTATTTGCCCACTTTTTATTGATTGACGTTCAAAGACCAAAAACATTAAGAGAAAAAACTAGACTGGAGGACTCAGGTGCACACTGATGGACATCCTCACACCTGGAACGTTAGCAAACAATCAAGGCAGGCGTCTACCGCCCTCTCACTGACAGCAGAAACTTTGTTGAGCCCTACGTTGCTAGAATTACCAGCATCACATGTCAAGCTAAATTAGCAGCAAATGCTGCTGCCCTCACTCACAGTTACACAAACACGTATTCTCAGGCAGCCTCTTTCCACCAAGTATGTAATAATCTAACTAAACTGAAAAGCACAAGCAAGGCATTTAAAGAGACGTCCTGGAAACATTATCAAACCTCATAGCAGCTCTGAAACCCATATTTCTGTCAACAAATGGAACATCATGCTGGCACTGCTGGCAATGAGTGTGCAGAAGATATGCGGATGTTGTTCACAATACCAGGCAAGCCAAAAGAACAACATGTGACTGGTTTGGCTAATACTGGGATCCCTTGCGCAGATCTCAGTGGATATCCCTTCTCACAAATTTCCTGGTTAACCAAGGAGAAAAAAGGGAAGCATGCTACGGGCACATCTACAGCTCCTGCACCCGCTCTCTAACTCACCTTCCTCTTCAGTCTCCAAAATGCCAGAGAGAGTTACCTGAGGCCAGAAAACAGGTGTTTGCATGCTCCCTAAGAAAAGGAAAGAAAAAAGAAAAAACCATGCAAGCAGCGAGAACACTCCTCCCTACATCAGTTAAGGAAAAGAGACGCTTCAAAAGGTTTACTAACCCATCATGCCCTCTCCCAGGCTGTCATCAATTAGACAGCGCACTCCACATGCTTTCAGGTGCCAAAATCATATTATCTCCAGCATGAAAACTGAACGCCACAATGTTTCTGGAAGAATGATCATCAAAGCTCTTAGCAAAAGCCCTTGGGGAGCAGGCTTGGTTAACATGGACATAGGGAGTGGTGATAAGTTGGCGCAGCACAACCTTCAAATCCCTGCACATGCATCAAACAGAAGTATACCCCCTTACCTCTTTCAAAGAAAATTTTCTAAGAGATCTAGACTCACCTCCAGCCGTCCTGATGCAATAATGATTGCTCCCTATAAAGCCAAACCCACTTCTTCTCCTTCTACCTCCTGCTCACACCATCATGCATTACGCAGCAGACACCCGACATAGAGGATAAGTGGTGCTAACCGCGCAAGGAAGCCCCATCAACTTAATGTAAACCAGTGACATGCACTTAATTGAATTCAAGTACTGTGAAGACACGAGGCCTGGACAACAGTTGGAGGCGGCACAGCGGCAGCATGCAGACCTCTGCAAACTCATTAATGCGTAGTCTGCATGCCCATTCAGTTCAGTATGCCCTCAAACTTGTTTCTACTAGGCGTGCTATTGAAAACAAGAATACTTGTTGCAGCCAGGTTATGGAGCCGGGTGCTTCCTATAACCCTCCAGACCCCCATTAACTCATGTTTTATAGCTTTGTGGTGGAGGGGACTCACGGCTCTTCGGAGCCAATGTGTCTCCTTTTCCTTAATGGATGTAGGGAGAGTCTTCTCTGCCTACGTAGTTTTTCTTTCTAAGGAAAAGAGAGACATTGGCTCAAAAAGATGTGAGTCACCGGAGGGTAAGAGAGGAAGCTAGTGTGGGTCTGGTGGGTTTTTCCAGCATGCGGCCCCAGGGCGCCAGCATTATAATGAGTGTTTTTGCGTTCAGCAACACGTCTGGTTGAGGTAAGTCTGTGTGCACATTGCACAGAGTGGGCATGGAGCTTTCGTGCAAGCTTGGTAGACCTTTGCGGGTCAATCCTTAGTTTCTTGAATTGATCCAGGGTATGGGCAGTATAGATAGTCCCACCCACACCCAGAAAGATTGTGTGAAGGGTGGTCTCAGCACCTTGAAGTTGTTTGCACATTTCACTGTGTTGTTGCTGTCAGGCTTCTAGCTGGGCACTGGGCCTCTGTCTTCACAATAGTTGACTTTAATCAATTGCCAATTGATCAGTGAAGAAAGAAAAGAAAAGAAAATAAACTTTCTTTGAAAGAAAAGAAAAACTACGTAGGCAGTAACTTGAAGGAAAAGGAGAAACATGGGCTCAGAAGAGCATTGAGTCCCCTTCACCACGAAGCTACCAGACAGAAAAAGCTAATGGGGATCAGGAGGGTTACTGATAGCACCCGGCCCTAGACCTGGATTTGATAACTTATCAAATCTTGAAGTATTTATGTTTTCAATAGCATGCCTAGTGGTAACAAGTGAATACGGCGTTTTTGGATGTTCAATCCATGAAGTTTCCTGACTGAAGTTGCGCTGCTTCTTGCTTCTGCCAAGATCATATCATCTCCAGCATGAGAACTGAACGCCGTAGTGTTGCTGGCAGAATGATCACAAAAGCTCATAGCAAAAGCCCTTGGGGATCAGGCATGGATAACACAGGCATAAGAAGTATGGATCGGCTGGTGCAATGCAACCTTCAAGTTCCTCCACATGCCTCAAACAGGATCATACCCCCTTACCTCTGGTCCCCCCCTACTATGCAAAACCCACTTCTTTCCCTCCTTTGTCCTACTCACACCATGTGTTACACAGCAGGCATGGGACCCCACAGAGAACCAGAACAACTACCCGCATAAGACAGCCTCATCAATGGAGTACAAATTAGTGGCATGTACACTTGAGATAAAGTATTGTGCAGACACAAGGCCTGCCAGTGGGCAACCGTTGGAAACGGCACAGTGGCAGCATACAGATCTCTGCAAGGAAATAAATGGGGAAACTGTAACCTTACACACCGTTCTTCTGAGTGTCGGTGGGACTTGTTACAGAGCTCACCATCAACCAGTACAAAAATTATGAGGACCCTTTGGTGAGACCCTTGCTAGCTTGCTAGTCAGATAATCTTTCCTAAATGCATGCGGCCTCTTGGCTGTTGTAAACTTTTTCTCTTCTTTCATTATTTTGAAAAATCTAGGCCTTGGCCACCAACAGGCTACTAAACTTGCATGCAAGATTTTCCCACAAGCTTGTTACCAATAGGCATGCCAATGAAGACACAACCTTCTCCCACAGCCAGGTTCTCAGGATGCTCAGGCTGCTCGGCGATGTTCCTGAGCTTTGTGGTGGAGGGGACTTCTGGCAAGTCGGACCGAAGGCTCTTTTGAGCCAACGTGTCTCCTTTTCCTAATTGATGTAGGGAGAGTTTCCTCAACATACATAGCTTTTTCCTTTTTTCCGTCAAACAAGGAGACACGCGGTTTCCTAAGTTTAGACACAACTACTATGTTCAGATTGGGATTTGGTTGCCATTTTTATCACAAGGGACCAGCGCAGTAACCCGCGTTAGACAGCCCCGCCAACTGAGTGCAAAAGACGCGCACTTGAAAAGACTGCTTTCAACTATTGTCGACAAGGCCAGGCACAGGGGACTGCTAGTAACCCTCCAGATCCACATTATCACTTTCAGATCTGTAGCCTTGTGGATTTCGTGGTATTTTTTGTGTGGCTGGAACAGTTGAGCAGGCCAAGCAGCCAAACTATCTGGCTGAAGGTCAAATTCGATTGTAACCATTGTAATCATTGCAGCTTTGTGGTGAAGGATTCACTCAAGGACTTGTTTCCATCTCCAGTTGACACATCTGCTCACAAGTTTGGCTTGGTTTGGTTACAGGCACCTTTTCGGTTCAGCTAAGCTGCCCTTGTAAGCAGGTACAGCTATGTAACCCTATCCCATATCCTATCCTTGTGGTGAAGGAGATTCAGGGCTCCGAGCCCTGTCTTCTGAGCCAATGCGTCTCCATTTCCTTGATTGATGCAGGGAAAGTTGGGAGAGTTTCCTCTGCCTACATTGTTTTGAATTTCTTTATGCTGTGAGTTCAAGGTTTGTCTCACCAGCGCCCGATCAGCCAAGAACCTATGGGCCACTGTAATACCTTGTTATCCTTTCATTGTAATATCTTGAAATCCTTTACTTCCCTTCCCTATTGGGTCGCCAGCATTTTAAAATGCCTTACAACTATACTATCCCTTATTTGATCTTAATATGCCTTCTCTGGTCCAACAACTTAAAAACCTTTGAGCATAATCTGCCTTGAGTACTCCATCAAACACCAGACTGCAACATACATGGTTTGATATCTTTTCTTTCCAGTCCAATTTTTTTGAGCTGAGCTTTTTTGGCCAGGTCTGGTTACAGGCCTCAGTAATTCCGCTCAACTGCCCTTGTAGGCGGATATAACAACTTGTTACATTGAATGTAGCCTTACTTCCATATCATTTTTCTGGATGAGTGCCTCGCACGACATCATTACATGATACTGATGACCACAAACAGCATTTTAAATACATTGTTGCATCTATACCATGATCAATAGAATTAAACACTGGCTTTCTTTGCCATAGCTATAGAAACGGATATGGTTCCTACAATTATGACAAGGAGATAAAAAGGATACATGCATGGCGTTCATTGAGATTGGTCCGTTTGATCGCAACAAGTCACACAACCAACAAAACATTATCTTTGGAATGATGATGGCAAGAAGTCAGTGATGAGGCAACAGCAACCCAAACAGAAAGTGAGAACACGGTCAGAAAGAGGTGAACAACTCATCAAACAGAGAGAACTGCCCGTAAGTGCGGCACATGTTACCCAGCCCATGGCAACCCTTCATCAAGAAACATATATCACCTTGATGGGAGGTGGTTGCCAGAGGCAACAAGCTCCACATCAGTGTTCACATGACCAGAACGGGCAGGCCTTCGGAAAACCAAAGATGTTTTACCAGCCTGCAGATTTAGCCACAATGTCAGCCCAGAAAGAAGCCCTCAGGGTGTTCGGGCTTAGACCTGTATGGGCGGCATGGCAGGGAAGGAAAGGGTTACAGAGTTTGTGTCAGCATGCCTGAAACACTGTGATCGAGTTGTATGTACTGCGTTAGTTCTCCAGATCGGACTGGTTTGGTTACAGGCACCCTTTTGCTTCCCAATAAGCAGCCCCTGTAGGCAGGTACAACCTTTTTCTTAGGCCTGTATGGGTGGCACGGAAGGAATGACCATCAAAAAGGTTTCCTGCCTGCACCTGCCTGCAGGGGCAGCTTAGCTAAAGCATAAAAAGAGGTGCCTGCAACCATAACCATCCTAGCCTAAACTTGTACACTAGAAAAGAAAGAAGCTTGTATCCTGTCTTTAAATCTGCATGCGTCTCTCAGAATGCTTCACAATTGCGGCAAGGTAGTGAAAAAGCGGCGTAAGCAAAAGAAGATGCTTAAGCAATGGTAGTAGTTTAGCAGAGGGGGTCAGCTGAGCATATGTGCCCAAATATGCTCCTTTTTTGCATTTAAAGTGCGTCCACCCACAGCCACTTCATTTGATTGGCACAATCTTTGCTGTAAAGTGTAGCTGATGTTACAAGCAACCAGAGCATATGCCCAGATTTGTGTAAGTCGCCCTGTGTGCTCAGTTAGACTGGGCTAAAGCTCACAAGGGGCACGTAAACCCTAATTATGGGGAAATGGCTGAAATCGCCACATAACGTCAGCCACTGAGTCTTTTCACTCCATTATTTTTGCAATGATATTCTTTTGTTACAAGGACCCCAAATCACTAAAAAGTACCCAAATTGGTGCAGTGGGTGGTCAGATATGGAGTTTTGGTGGTGAAAACTAGGGTTCACGCCGCGGCTAATTAGGCATGTGCCCCCTTACGGATAATATTGGAACGTCAGTTCTATAGAAACAGGCCAGAGGAATGCAAGTTTCAAGATTACCAGTTAGGGGGCACCTTTGCAAAGGAGCATGCAAAAAAAACCTGATTTTGGGTCTCAGTCGAACCCCTCTGGTAGTTTAGCAGCTTGAGCAAATAAGCTAGATAGCCGGCTCCAAGTTGTGGGAAAAAGGCATGCAGAGGAGAACCATGACCTTTAAATCACCTTGTTTACTACATCACATGTGACAATTTCGTAATGTGCAAGCCATGACAGAAGGTGTTCCGCCGCACAAGTCTTCCTTGCATTCAAAGCACATTGCATACAACAAGCAAGTGGAAGGCATCGCACAAATCAGGCAACACCTTTTTTGTAATACTTGCCTAGCAGTGTCTGTGGCCATGCCCACCAGTGAAGGCAACACACAAGGTAGTTTGCATGTGCTCCTGATTTTCAGCCCTATCAAATTGCTAGTTTTGGCTCAAACATGTCACTTCTTGACCACACTCTGCAAGCGTCCAACCCTTGGGTTTACTCATGTTCTGCTAGCGTCCAACCCTTGGATTTCCTCATGTTTTTAACATCTTCAGATGCAGTTGCAGCCGTGAGTGCTTGATGAGGGGCATGGACAAGCGCACGGGCCCATGAGTGCTCCAAAAGTGAACTGTGTGTGCTTAATGAACAAGTGCATGAGTACTTCGTGAGAGTTCCAAGAACTGCGCATGAGTCCCCCACACACAGGAGATAGCATAGATCAATGTGCAAGAGTGCGTCATAGGCACCCCATGAGCGCTCCATTAGCTCTCAAGGAAAAGGTGCATGAGTGCTCCCTGAACAAGCACACATATGCTCTATGGGATGATGTTTGATGAGTGCTCCATCAGGGGCCACGTTCATGTCTGCTCGAACAAGATTGGCCATGACTAAAGCTGGCCAATTCTATGTATACACGCCAGGGATGGGTCATACGCGAGTTTGAGCTTAACAGTACGCGTATATACGTGTAAAATACACAAATGTCACGTATATACGTGAATTGGGAGGGTCATTTTGGGCTGGGAGGGTCTTGGGTGGGAGGGAGGGTCCCGACTACCCCCCAACCACCCTTACACACCCCCAAGGCCCACAAACACTTACACATGCCAAAGTAGAAGGGTCCTGGGTGGCGAAGTGCGCAGCAGCTCTCTTTAGAGGTCTCTTGAAGGTCTGTCGAAGGTCTTACAGGGCATGTCGAGGCGATTTACTTACATATTTTCTGACGTTTAGCAAAAAGCCATTTTTATGATACGCGTTTTTTCCTCAATTTTTACGATACGTGGAAATACGCGTATTCACGTATGACCCATCCCTGATACACGCCATATATTTCATATGTTCCATGCAAAGCTAAAACAGGTGGCATATTGATGCGGAAATGGCCAATCCAATCCTAGCCATGAAACTTGCAGAGGCACAGAAGTGCTTGCTAACTAAACACCAAGGCCGACTGCTGCAAATGCTGACAGGTTCCAGGTCAGCACAAGGTTTCTGTGTAGCCATTGTTTGCATGATCAACCTGTACCTGTAACCAGTAGCCATTGCTTGCATGATCGGTCGCACCTACAGGGATGGTTACCCTTCCAGTACTTTCCAGGCCCAACCACCTAATGCGCACAAACCTGTGTTTACGTAGCGGCTCTGAAGTTTTAAACATAACAGCTTGATGCAGCTAGCTCACCTTGCCAGCCCGCCCTCCTCATCAGGGCCAGCCCGAGGGCTTTCCTTGTTGATGAACGTGCACAAATCTTAACTTCAATTTTGCAGCAGCCCTATCAGCTGCTGCTATCTCACCTGGTTTGCAGTCCCTCATCATCAGGGCCCACAGGAGGAGTATCTTTATGGTCCAGGTAGAACGTCATGTCAGGGCCATCATAGTTCTGCACAAGTGATTGAATGGATGAAGGAAAGTGGACCCAAGGGAGGAGAGGCGTGTCCAAAACAAGCATGCTGGTGAACAAGATAAGGCTCTAAGTTGGCGTGCTTTCTTGCTGGTACCCGCAAATAACAAGCACCATGAGCTTGCACACCACAGGATCATTATACCCCGCTGCTTTGCATAAGGAATTGTACTGCATTTTTCTACAATCATCTTAAAAATCCGTCTGCGGTTTGGTCAAATCTGCATGTCAGGCGCAGGGGGCTCACGGCTCTTTGAACCAATGTGTCGCCTTTCCCTGAATTGATGCAGGGAATGTCCTCACTGCCTACATGATTGTTTTCTCTCTCAGATCTGCATGTCAGGAGAGCGCAATGTAAGGCAAGGCTTCCAGACCTCAGGCAATGTCAGGTACTTCTCCTAGAATTCTGGTATTTTGCATTACAGGTGTAAAGGAATGGCTTAGGTGTGCGAAGAATCCTTGGTTAAAACAATGCTATGAGAAGCAGTACCTGAGCTCCATGGACAAGCATCATGCCCATGGACAAGCATCAGAGCCCAATACACAAGGCCATATTCTGCCCATAATGATTAGCACTGCACACACAGCAATGCAATGCACACTGCATTCTTTATTCTATTTGGAAGCACCCACCACCTGTGCAACCAGCTCATCTTTAGGGCACCCAAATAGTTTGGCCTCCTTGCAGACAACCTTGATGCGAGTTCCCTTTCAAGAGGAAACACAATACAATACATTACCAATCAGTATGCATGTATTATATACCTACTGGTACATACTAATGCTGCCGCTGGCCTCATCCTCGACCTGATTCCTTGGGGGAACATGCATACATGAGCCGGTGATTTACTTGGAAGAACACACCTACAAGCCGGAGCAGAACTATGCTGTTGCCGGCCTCACACATGCCCTTGTTTTACCTGGAGGGACATTCCTACACAAGCCGGTAATTCTTTGAGGAACACGCCTACACAAGCCGGAGCAGAACTGGTGCTACTGCTGGCCTCATCCACAACCTGCTCCCTTCAAGGAACACTCCTAAATAGGCTGGTCATTTTCTTGGAGAGACATGCCTGCATGAGCCGGAACAGGAATGATGCTGGCCTCATTTACAAACTTTCTGCACCACAGCTGATCCAAAGACCCCTTTCCGTCACCCTGCTACATGGGCCTCTGCCCTGGCAAATAAGGCGCAACAGAGGCAACAAGGGCAGCAAAAGCAACGCCATGTACCCAAAACTCCCATCTCCTCGTCCACGACCTCAAAGCGGGCGCTGAAGGCAGGTGCGCGCGCGCTGCAACATACCATTCCTCATGCACCTTATGTTGCAACAGAAATAGCTGTCACCTCCTTTCCCAACTGACCTCAAAACGCTCAAAACGGGTGCTGAAAACAGGTGGGCGCGCGCTGTGACACACCATTCCTCACTAAAATAGCTCTCACCTCCTCGTCCATGACCTCAAACCGGGCGCTGAAGACAGGGCACACGTCATAGATGAGCAGCTCCAGCTCCTGCTCCTTGGACTCGGGCTTGTGTGAAGATCTGCACATTCAAGCGCGTGCAAGTATATATTATGCTGTACAAAAAACATTTTGAGGGGTGCGCAGTGAGTGCGCAGTGTACAAAACAAATGGACGAGATGGGGTGGGTAATGGTTACAAAACAAATCAAAATTTTGTTTAAGAATTTGTGCAAAAGAAAAGTGCGGGGAGAGGGAAAAGGGCAAGGAGGAGAAGTGGGGGAAGGAAAGCATCGCACAGCAAGCAAAGCATGTAAAGTAATTCAAACGGAGCCAGGCCGGGACAGCTGAAGGAAGAATGGTGGCAGCCTCATCAAGCATATCCTCAGGGGGGTCAGGATCTGCCATGGTGGTGACTTGGTCTTACACTTAGAAGAATGTTGCTTGATGAGGGCTGCAGCACTAAATTTCCTCTCAGCTGCCAAGGAGGGTGCGCCATGAAAGGTGCCAATGAAGGGTGTGCAACACTGAACTGCCTCTCAGCTGTCAAGCAGGGTGCGTAGTGAAGGGTGTGCAAAAAGGAACTAAAAAGCTTGGGCTGGGAAAAAGGTTGCACAACAAGGGAGTACGAAGAGAATTTTAAACTTACTTGGCTGCCAAAAAGGTTGCACAATGGAAAAGTTCCAAAACATTCAAGGGCGCGCAGTGGTCAAGGAGAGTCTGTACGGTACGTACTTAAAAATTAAGGCTGCACTGCTGTGCATGGTTCAAACATGAGCAAGATGTGGCAGCATTGGGGCTAAAGTTCTTGCGAGGTTGATGCACACTTACACAAATGTTCATTGCAGGAGTGCTGGTTGATGCGCAGTTACATAAACGTCCATTGCAGGGGTGCTGGCACCTCAGAAGCTGAGCATGCATTGAACTTATACAACAGAGCTGCCCATTCAGCTTCAGCCTCTTAAAAGTCTTCAACATTTCGCACTGAAGCATCCATGTGCAAAAACAACAAGTGAAATTCCAAGAGAGCACAGCACTGGTCATGCACCTGGATTAGCTTAGTTGCTTGGGTTGCAGTAACTTTGCTAGCCTTACCAACGTCAATTCTACCACTAATGTAAATGCTACCAGTACCAGAGCCACTCACTTCTTTGCAGTCTCAATGAATGAGCTCCCTAGGCTTTGTGATACCTGGGATTGCGCACAAAACACCAAAGAACTGTGTATGTATGTATGTATGTATGTATGTATGTATGTATGTATGTATGTATGTATGTATGTATGTATGTATGCATGTATGTATGTGCGTGTGCGTGTGCGTGTATGTGTGACTACATCCATCGCTTGGTATGCATGCTCTACGGAAGGAGTTCACAAATGCTGCTCAGAAGCAAACATACGCCATGGTGTGGGAATGCTGAACAGTAAGGAGCAATTGCACACATACACAATGGTGTGAGAATGCTCAACAGCAAGGAGCGATTGCACATGCACGCCACGGTGTGGGAATGCTCAACAACAAAAGGACCGATCGTGCTTTTGTTGCTTCAGCTGGTCCAAAGTATTTCCACGAAACACGATTTTCACTTAATTCCTAGTTCTACCAAAAACGAGAAGCCTGGGAGGGTGCTTCTGAGATGGCAGTCATGCCTCACCTTGATGGCCTCAAGGCTGTGTGGGACTGAGTCCAAGCCAAACTCATAAGGTGGCTTCTCAGGGTGCCACTGTGTGCCTACATAACAAAGGTGCAGAGGCACAGGGGGCAGCGTGCTTGTGAGTGGGTGCCGCTGTGTGCAACAGGGAGTGGTGCATGCCCACAATCTGGTGCCACTGTGCTCCATCATCGCAAAAGGCGCAGTGGCACAGGGTGTGGTGTGCTTGTGTGAGCCCCTGGGCTATGCCTGCATCAAGTCTGCACCACTGATGCAACAGAGCGCAGCATGCTGCTGTGTACGGGCAACATACGTAAGCATAGGGTGCATAGGCCACCTGCAGCAACACTGGGCGTCTTTGAGGTCACACATGGCAACGGCACACATCGTGGGCAACATATGGCAACAACGTACTTTTGGTGAGCTACAACCAACGACACGGTGCATTTCAGACCCCATGCCACCATGACAATACAATGGTTACAGGGCCACACATAATATAAACACATGCAAATTTCGCAGTGCCACGCATAACAAAGTGAGCATCCCTAATACTATGACACAAGGTGTACAAACACTACAGGGCCACACTCAACAAGAAATACATGACACGACACAGCACACAACACACAAGCACCATTCACGGCCGCACACTATAATCAAGGCACATGGGGTGCATGGGCTGTGCTACAGCGACACAGTGCAAGGGCTTCATCATTAGGGATCAGTGTATAGCGCTTTACTTCTGCATTTTCCAGCGCTGCAAAGCGTTACACATTACATCATACTAGCGTTATTTACCCATGCCATTCCCTATAGATCGGTGTATAGCGTTATAGGAGTGTCTTCTATAGGCTACAAAGCGCTTTGTAGCGCGATACGTGATGTAGCGCTAGAGGCCAACGCTGATCCCTGTTCATCATAGAACAAAACACAGGGTTTCACTGTGCTGTGCACGGGCCTTGATGCAGCAGCTGCAACCACACCCCCAAGCCTGAGGTTTCCAAAGTTTGCAAGTTGGTGGCAAGGGATATTAATGTGGCCTTGAAAGGGTTGGTTGATGCCCAGAAGGGGCACGACAACGATGGGTGACGCATGGAAGGGGTACAACAATGTAAGATGACACCCCCCAGAAAAAAATGGTCACACTGAAGAAAGACTTGAGTAACCTTCCAGACTAATCAGTCTCCTATATTTTTGAGCGTGACCTGAGGGTTGCTTGAGGCACAGACAAGGCACGACAGTGAGGGTTGGCACACAGACTGGGCACAACAATGAGGAATGCTTGCTAGACACGAGGGGCAAAACAGTGAGGGTTGCTTGCTGCACACAAGGGGCATAACAATGAGGGGTGAGGAACTGGTAGGGCACAACAACAAGGAGGAATGCTTGCTGCACAGAAGGGGCAGAACTTTGAGGGGCACAACAGTGAGGGTAATTCCATGCACTCGGCAGCACATGTCAATCTGCACATCTCAGTCTGTACATTTCATGCACTGCGGCACATTTCACTCTGCGCCTTTCGTGCACTCTGCGGCACATTTCACTCTGCACCTTTCATGCACTCTGCGGCACATCACACTCTGCACATTTCATGCACTTTGCGGCACATCAATGAGGGTTTATCAGTGCTGGTAGGTGAGACTGCCCACGTTTGTGTGAAAAACTTTCACCTTCCAACAAATGTATGAAGCTTTTGTTCTTGAGTGCTGGTAGGTGAGACTGCCCATGATTGTTTCACCATGCCTTACAGGGATACCCTGTATCGCTTACCAAAGAAGGGGTACTTCTTGCCCTCAATTGTGGAGACATACTCGACTCCATTGCGATCCTTGGAGGTACTCAGGATGTTGTACCACTCCGACAGCACAGGATACCTTTGTGCGCATAAGGTGTGTGTGTGTGTGTGTGTGTGTGTGTGTGTGTGTGTGTGCGCGTGTGTGTGTGTGTGTGTGTGTGTGTGTGTGCGTGTGTGTGCGCACGCACACAGGCAATAGGATCCTCAAGAATAAATATAAAAAAGAACTTCTTCATGAAGAATGCCCCAAAAACGAGTTTCCAGATCTTGCATCTTGCGTTCTTACTAATCTTATATTGTGTTCTATTGCTGACCAGTGAAATCCTGCTTGCTTGTTATTTGTTTTCTTTTGCTAGCTAGTGAAATCCTGCTTTTTTTCCCTTACAGAGCCCTTGCTTAAACCTTACGTGCAACTCACTTCTTGTACATGGGGGGGGGCAAGCCATACATGTGGTTCTGCAAAGTGTGGTGACAATGGAAGCAAACATCAGAGAGTGGAAATGAGCATACATACGTATATATGAAACGAGCATAAACACATAAATATATTTGTTCTGACTATACCTATACATGAATATATTGTGAATATATATGTGATATAATATATGAATCAGAGTAGAAATGAGCAGCTGCCACTGATAAGCAAGGGACATGTTTCTGCAAGAATGGGTGCAAGCGAGTGCCATCATTGTTAGGCACAAACGCGTCCTTTTCTTCTTGGGCGGAGCCCCCCCTTCGGGGGCGTGGCCCCCTTATGTTCTTTTCACGTTTGACTGGTCAACACTGAAAGAATTAAGCTTTGAGCTACCCAGGCCACCTCAGCTCATAAGAAGGGCACCATATGAAAGCTACTTTTGCGCTGATTCTATAGCAATCCTTCAGGTCAGCATCCCCCCTGCTGGCCTGCAGGGGTCTGGTCAGCGAGATTCCCGCAGCTCTTTGACACCGCCACCCCAAAATAAATAAATGAGGATTTTAAAATTTAGTTTTGGAGTTCTATGCGTTGGTGGCTTCTGCCGGTGATTTCGTTGGCTTTAGTGGTGGTTGAGAGCGGAAGGAGAGTTACGGATGGTGGTAGACTTCAGGCTTTGGCAGCAGCGCGTGAAAGGCAGGAGCACTTAAACAGCACCCGTGATGCCAGGCGGGAGAGGACCGCAGCGCGCAGGAAAGTCGATGATGATTCTGGAGCTCTCCGGAACGGACCATCAGGGGGGAAGCCTCCCTTATGGGGGGGCTCCGCCCCTGTTTTTGTGATCCAAAGGATCACACCCAACTTGTTTTCAAGAAAGTTTGTCTTCAGGCAAAAGAGACACGACCAGGAAGTCTTCTAAAAAAAAAAAGAGAGAAGAAACATGCTCACCATCCAAATTCACTCAATAACATTGCCTGCATGCGCTTGCACTGGGTACTACACAGCAGGAATGACAGTTGCGAAAACAAAGCTGCACTTTGTCGCCCACTGATGTGTTCATGGCCATGAAGGCGTTCCCTCTGCTGCACACGCATTCTGTGGTTCCACAATATCAACATCATGCAAAAAGGAGAGTCTACAGAAGAGTCTACACAGTAAAACACACTCCTCTCCCTACACATATAAATTGTTGCACTTTTGCACAAAGAATGCAGAAGAGGGGGAGCCTGTCTCACACTCGCATCCCTGAATCCCAACAATCCCACCACTGTGGCAGACCCTACAATGCAATGCACGCTATAATTTGTTGCACTATTGCACAGAACATGCAGGAAACGGGAGCCTGTCTCACACTCTCATCCCTGCATCCCAGCAATTCCACCACTAAGGCGTTCGTCAGACCTTACAATGCTATGCCTAAGCTAAAAGCCAGCCTTGCAGAAATGCCCACAACTGATGCCTCTAAAGAGCACAGCCTCAGTGGCAGCAACTGATGATGTGCATTTCCCTTTAGACGCGCAGCCGATGGCAGCAACTGCTGACACATTTTCTGCTTTGCACACCCGGTGGCACCCACCTGACGGTGTTATGCTCCTCAGACTTCAACGGAGTCCAGCTGATGGCAGCAACTCATGGCACCTATTCCCTGGTGTGCACACCCACTGGCACCCACCTGAAGGACGATGTTGTGCTCCTCAGATTCCAAGGCAGCTCGCAACTTTTCCTGCGCATCCACATGTGCACCGCGATTTCAGGCACAGCAATCAATGAAGTCGCATGACGCAGCTTTATCAGCGGGCTTTTTGATCACAACAGGCCAAGCATAAATGATATTTGTGGGCAACGCAGCGATGGATCCTGTTTGGGATTTTAATGCAACCAAATTGGTGCAAACTTTAGTGCGCTCAAGTGCATTGAACGTTGCACAGCCTATCACAGCGACAAAGATGGCTGATCAGCCAGTCACCCTGCTGCTCACCGGCATGTCTCCAAACATCAGGCTCTCCTCTGCAGCCTGCTTGTTCCAGAACTTGAGTGTGGTGGCGTGGGAGGTGCTGTCTGTATCAACAAGCAAGTCATTGCGGCTCACCTGACACACACAACAGAAAAAAAACAGAAGGGTTTGTCAAAACTCAAGGCTCAATTAGCATTCATGGCATTGTTGTAGGTGCTGTCTGTCTCAACAAGCAAGTCTTTGCGCTTCACCTTGCCACAAGACGAGATGGCACCATCCATTGCCACCCTATTTTGAAAGGTTGAATCAAGCAATGGAAACGCATTTGCGCCACAAAAGCAAGTGCTGCTCGCCTGGCCACAAGGCGGAAATAGAAAAGAGTGGGAGCAGGGAGTCGCAATGCAAGCATACATTTCATAGCCAACAGTGATTTGGGAGCCATGCAACGCTGTCCTTGTTTTACTTGCATTGCATTCTCAGCTTATTTACTTCATAGCCATGAGCGTTTTGGGAGCAATGCAACACTTTCCGCATTCCAGTTTTGCCTTTATAGCCAGCGGTGATGTGTGAGCCATGCAGCACCATTTGCCTTTCATTAGGATGGCTTGTGTGTGCCCTCAGCAGCCCTCAACTCACGATTTTCATCCAAGGATGTGAAGAACCTGGAAGCACAAGCACGTCCCTCAACTCACATTGGAGCCCTCAACTCACATTTGAGGCAAGGATATGAAGGAGCTGGAACCCCAGGCAAGTCCCGTAAATCTGCAGGTGGCAGAGGATTATTGTACAGGAGATTGAACTTGAGATTGCATTGCAAGCATGTCCTGTGACAAGCAAGGTTCACATGAGCATTTGGATCTTCAGGAGGCAGAGGATTGTTGGAACCTGGTTGCACGACAAGCATACCCTGTGCCTAGCAAGGTTTACAGGAAGAAGTTGTAAGGAGCATTGCACAGGGATCTGCAAGTGGTGCAGGCCTGCTGTACGGGAGACGGGCTTGCTGAGCAATCTCAGGATCAGCCCCCTGTTGTTCAAGGTGCTGATTCTGATCCATGAGGCATGCATTTTTGAACAACAAGAGGTTGAATCTTGAACAAGAGGCTGAGTCTGGTCCATGAGACATGCATCTGTGAACAACAAGAGGTTGAATCTGGTCCATGAGACATGCATCTTAAAACTACAAGAGGTTGAAACTTGAACAAGAAAATGAGTCTGATCCATGAGACATGCACCTCAAACACCAAGAGGCTGAATCTGATCCTCGGGACATGAACCTTGAACGACAAGAGGTCAAATCTGAGATTCTACAGTAAGCATGCCCCATGGACCTGCATGTGGCACAGAATTGCTGTACAGGAGACTGCATCTCGGTGGCAAAGAGATGTTGTGCCGAGGAAATTGTACCTCTTGTGGTACAAGGTGTTACATCTGAGATCGTACAACAACTATTTGCCCAGACCTGCAGGCGGCGCATGTCATATGCATGACCAAACTCAACTATTGGACCTCAGGCATTCACCCACCTTCCTTTGCAACTGTTGGGCTTCAGGCTTGTGCTTCAGGTGCACACATCCTTTCGACAATAAGACCTCAGGTAATTACACACTTTTCAGTGCAAGCGTTAAACTTCAGGCTAGTACTTCATGTGCACACATCCTTTTCATGTCATTCATATGCTGCAAGAACACTCTGTTGCCCACCAGGACTTTGCCCAGACCTGGCAACTTTGCTTCCCATCAAAAGGATGCATAGAAAGAGGCAACTGCTTATCAATCCGCAAGCCAGCTCGCAAGCCAATGCCCTCTCTTTGCCGTGCAAATGTTCCATCCTTCTGTCACCACAATTACATGCGACATTAATGCCACCACAATGACATGCAATATAAATGCCTGCGCCAACCAACACGCCCATGCTTGTGGGAACCTCAGACACTTTGGGCCCTGTGCCCACACCTTACACAGTTTTGCTTTCCAGAAGGATCGTATAAAGGGGCAGACAGATGCGTAGAGAGGGGTTCGTAGAAAAGGGCAAAGGGACCTCTAGAAAGCAATACGTAGAAGGGGGGAAGGGGGATCCTAGAGCAAGGGAGTCTCACACAGGTAGTGACACTTGGTTCTTTCATGAATAAAATACCTCAGGAATACCCAACACAATTGTTTTTGCAATCAATTAGGGCCTCAAGGGCTGCTACCTTATGCTAAGTATCGTTTAGGGTCAGAGCCCCTTAAACATGTCAAAAACACTGTTTTCACCAGACCAATGTTGGCTTCATACAACAAACCAATCTAGGGCACAAACATACTAGGGAACAAGGGAGAGGGCACGACAGGCACTGCAAGCACCTGCGGCACTGCAGACACTGCAGGCACAGTCAGTCACCCCTGCAACACAAATTCACCTCTGCACGTCCAGTTCCTAAGCACCTGTCTGCACTTCACTGTATGGACGCTAACAATCGGAAGACCCTCGCACTGAATGAAGTAGGATGCTGGATCGGGTGCTGGGGGTTAGGGTGCTGGTGCGGGTGGGGGTGTTTTTGTTTTGGTAAACAAATAAATAATAGAGACTTTTAAACACAAACCGATACCTTAATAGCTACTCTTGAATGTATCACAATGCATTTTTTTTTATCGAAATTCTTATTCCGTAGAACTTAAGAATTTGTTTGGATGCGGCTTAAAATTGAGTGCATGTACATCTACAACCTTGTCATTTGTGTTTGTTTACGTGATTGGAAAATGGTGTGTGTATAAAAGAACAGCAAAACGCTTGACCTACGTCATGAACAACTGATGATTTGTCAAGAGCAGGTTGGACGTTGCATCCTGACCAAAGGCCTTTTGCCATCGCAGTTTTTGAATAGGCACCTCCTCAAAAGTGCCAAGTAAAATCATGGGACATCACATGCAAGAGCTGGAGCCTTACCGGGAAAGGGTCTCCAGCGTCGTTTGCCTGGACTGCCCATTGGAAGAGCTTGCGTGCAGCCAGGACATATGGGCTGTCCAGCCACAGCCATGTGAGGCCACCCTGCAGACAAGCGAGCATGTGTAATGGAGATCCTGATGTGTTGAGTCCTGCTTGCTGTGCTGAGTTGAATGAACTTCAACGCAGCCAAAACGTAGGGGCTTTCCAGCCACAGCCACGTGAGGCCACCCTGCAGACGAGCATGCACAATGGAGATTCTGATGTGTTGAGTCCTGCTTGCTGTGATGAGTTGAATGAACTTCAACGCAGCCAAAACGTAGGGGCTTTCCGCCACAGCCACGTGAGGCCACCCTGCAGACGAGCATGCACAATGGAGATTCTGATGTGTTAGTCCTGCTGTGCGGAGGCGAATGAACTTCAACACAGCCAAAACGTAGAAGCTTTCCAGCCACATCTACCCTGCAGACGAGCATGCAGGATGGAGTATGTGGATATATATCTTTGTATATAGAGTTCAAGGTTGAGGGCAAGGAGGTTGGTCACTGGTGCTCTGAGGTTGCAATGTGTGTGTGTGTGTGTGTGTGTGTGTGTGTGTGTGTGTGTGTGTGTGTGTGTGTGTGTGTGTGTGTGTGTGTGTGTGTGTGTGCAGCGTCACCAGTGCATTAAGATTGCCGCCCATCAGCCTCCATAAAAGCTGGCACTTAGTTACTCACAAACAATCGTGTTCATGATCATCACTGTTTGCCCAATTCTCCCGGCAAACCAATTTATCCTTGTACTTACCGGAAAGACAAGTCCGTTCAGCTGTTTGAAGAGCCGGTACAACTCAGCCTACAAACAAGTTAAGAATTGAGATATGTTTTGACTGTGACCATTAAGGACCATACTTAAAACAAATGAGGCTCCAAGTGCTGAATGGACATTATCAATAAAAGGACGATTTGGAAACAGGACAACATGGGAGAAGCGCTCACAGAGTGAAAAGCATTTACCTCTGAGTTGTAGAAGCGAATGGGGACTGGCCTACCGCCAGCTGCTTCAACCCACTTGACAAAGGCAGCGGCGATGTACGATTTGCCTGGACAGTCGTGGCACGGCTGCAGCACGCATGGAGTGCATGACAACCTTATATGACTTACTTTCTGGGTTACAGTTACAGTTACTGGCTGAGCTCAGGCTCTCAGGACACATGTTGAGTGAGACTAGCAGCGAGGAGTCTTTTGTGCCTACAAGAAAGGCCCTACCTGTGACATGATCCCAATCAGGGGCCTGTCTGTCCCTTGCTTCATGCTTGTGGAAGGGGCATCCTTCCCTTCCTGACGCAAGCTGTAAACACCTTCCTTCTGAACACGGGCTGCGTTGATGCAGGGGGCCACAAGGAGGGACACACAGCCCAAAAGCAGCAGTAGGGAGGACACCTTCACCCCCATCTGCACGCACACGCTCGCAGGCCCACCCAATCGGGTTAAAGGGCTCTTCGATTAAAAATGAACAGAAAACTTACCGAATGAAAAAATTAAGCAGCCACTGCTTAAAAACGTGAAATCACCATCCGAATAATAAAGATGCTGCCTGTAAAACTCCTTGTTTGAACTCCTTGCAATGGTAATGTAATGGTTGGTAAAAATATTCTTGTAACAAATAGAGCTTTGGAGATGAAGGCAGCCTCACGATGCCGCAACCCCATTTCATCGCTGTTAGCATTCCCTGTCTAGTTGTTGGCCTATTCGGTCAAAACTGTAGATGTTAAATTTTAAAGTTCATGCTATGTTTCAGATTGGCTTATCCCGCCATCGATGGTCCACTTCCTCCCCAAATTCCATCGACCAAGATTTTACCCACTGTTATGTATATCCAAATATTAAACAGAGCTTTTGGATGTCCTTTGAGCTTTCAAAAAACTGTCGCAGGCGAGATCAAAAATTGTCTCGCAATCTTGCTGCCTCGGAAATGAATCATGATTTATACTTCAGACTGGAAATGCGTAAAACATGGAATTGAAGACGGGCAGTCTGACTTGCTTCAGCGGCTTGCTGCCATCGTGCCTCATAGCTGACCAAGGTGTGTTTGCATGGACATGAAGGCTCTCCAATGCTGCCAAGGAGGGTACAGCCTGCTCAAGAGCAGACTCCTGGACAAATGTTTGCCCTTTGGATGGGCTCTGCTAGTAGTAACATCCAGTGCATGTTAAACAGACAGGTCTTTTTGTGTGAACGTGTACGCTTGTATGCGCACAGCACGAGGCCACGCTTGACCTCTTTGTGAGAGGACATGGTGGCTTCAGCTTTGAGCCTGCTGCGCGATGCGGGTCGCGTCATGGGGCCTGCGTTCCTGGTCTCGTAAGTCATCCTGCTCATCCATACCAACACAGGAATCTCAAAATAGCATTTGTTGATCATAGTTACCAGGGGCCGTAGCAGCAAAAGCAAACCAGTGCATGTTCAACACGCATAATTATTGTATTGCACGCCCACAACACAATCCTTCTTCCATGCATGAGACTCACAAAATTTTAAATTTAAGTTTTTGGGTAGAGTAAACAACATTGGTATCAACAGCTGTGTATGAAATGTCAACATATACAAACACAAAGACGTGTTCATTGGTGAGCATATGCACGCGCGCGCGCATGCACACACACGCACACACACACACACACACACACACACACACACACGCACACGCACACGCACACACGCACACACACACAAACTTCAAACAGGAACACGTGCTACCGTCCCATTCACAAAGTTCATGCCATTACCTCATGGTCCTCGTGCAACCTACCCAACATGCACACATGCTTGCAGGGTGGCTTACCTGGATCCAGGTAGGTGTGGTTCGGGGCTGTGCACAGCGCTTGCCTCATGGGTTTACATTTGGTAACCTACAGGCCAAATCTTTGGCTGATCGGTTGCTGGTGAAACACTGTAGCGCTTGCCTCTGAAGGCCTTGAAGGTTTACAAGGTTGTACAAAGTGATACAAATTCCTCCTTGTTTGGCCTTTCAGAAGTCAATCTGCTGTGAAGGGTCCCCACCATCTGATGTGTATTCGCACTCTTGCAAATTGATTGATGATTGAAATGTATGCTGCTGGATACAGTGTTCGAGTTGCTCAGGCAAGAAAAACTCGAAACCCCCTCGTTGTAACGCAGGCAATTGGGCGACTGCCATTGAAGCAGGAAGCAGATTTGGCTACAGGCTGGTGAGTGTGGATGGTGTGATGGTTTGTGTGAGTCAATGTGTGTGTATGTGTGTGTGTGTGCGTGTGCAGATTTATGCACAACCTGCTCACATTTCAAGTGAAGGTAATGCATTAACGGACGTCCTGCCCTGCTTGTGTTCAGGTTTGGGTGGTGGTGGCATCCAACCTTGTCGCCATCCTGTTGCAGACTTTGTCAGCACGGCTGGGCATCTGCACGGGCAAGCACTTGGCGCAGGTGACTGTGTGGGAAAGATGAGGACCTCCGTGCTGGAATTTGGGTTTCAACCACCTTGGGAAGGCCATGCAGCAGGAGTGGACAGCACTCTGCCCTTGTGAATCCAATCAATTGTGGATCAATGGAAGTCACCTTCGACCTTCATGCAACTACAGCCCTGCGTGTTGAATCATACAGTCTCCTTCCAGATAGTATGCTTGCATTCATGCCATGCTTGATCGTGTTAAACAGTTTTTTCCCAGGGGACATAGAGCTCGTCCGCTGTTCTTTGCAGCTACATTGTTTTGCAATAGGGTTTCTAACGATGTCTGTTGCTTACACGACGCCTTGCCATGTTTCATACACACGCACACACACATACACGCTCTTGCTGAAATGCACGCTTTTTGCTGAGCCAGGTGTGCCGAGAGAGTTATCCGCCTGTTGTCATCTGGATTGTTTGGGCCACCTGTGAGATCTCCATCGTCGCCCTGGACCTGACCATGCTATTAGGTAGGTTGGTGGACAGAGCCCCCAAGTTTTGCCTGGTTTCTGCACATTGGATGCTTGTCAGTTGCATTGACCGGACCGTGCTAGTAGGTAGGTCGTTCCACCCAGCCCTACGACTCGGCATGGCCTTGGACACGTTAAATGCTTGCCAGGTGCAATGACCAGACCATGCTGCTGAGTGGATGTGTTTAGATTACATTTCCTGTCGCAGATGCGTGCTGCACAGCAACGCGAGCTTGCACATGAGGCATGTGTGCATCAAAACGGCTGGGAATACTGCTGTGCAACGAAACAGGTGCCTCAAAAGCGCAGCTGTGGTACGCTGGAGCAGGCTCTCTGGCTATAGCTGGCCTCTGTAGCATATATCAAAGCTTTCCCTCAAGGGACAGCGAGGCCGACCGGTGCTTGCCTCACCTTGCCACCCTCCCTGTGATAGTATTGTGTGTAATAACACACATAGTATTACACATTTTTTTTTAAATAACATGCCTTCCCTGTCTCCCTTTTTGGTGCCACGTGCACAGCTGGGGTCCATACAAATCTGCTCCGCATGGTGAACTCTTTCAGGAACCATAGTATCATTAGGTTTGACCCAATCCCCATGGCATGCCTGCCCTGAGACACTCTGCTGCTGCCACAGGAACGGCTGGGTGCCCAAAAGGGACTTGCTTGTCTGTTGCAGCAACCACGTTATTTGATGTAATCAATTGAATGCCTGCCGTGCCATACTCTTTGGTGCCATAGGCACGCGTGCTGGGTTGTGCTTGAACCTGCTCTGTGGCCAGCTGTTGCAGTAGCTGTTGCTGGCGGGGTGTGCTTGAGTCTGCTTTGTGGCCGGCTGTTGCGACTGCAGCGGCTGTTGCTGGCGGGGTGTGCTTGATTCTGCTTTGTGGCTGGCTGTTGCAGTGGCTGTAGCTGACAGGGTGTGCTTAAATTTGCTTTGTGGCCAGCTGTTGCGACTGCAGCGGCTGTTGCTGGCGGGGTGTGCTTGAATCTGCTTTGTGGCCAGCTGTTGCAGCGGCTGTTGCTGGCGGGGTGTGCTTGAATCTGCTTTGTGGCCGGCTGTTGCGACTGCAGCGGCTGTTGCTGGCGGGGCGTGCTTTAAACTCTGCTCTTTTGTTGCCTGTTGCTATAACTTCCACTAAGCAACCTAAGTGCTGTTCTCCCACCTCTTCTCGCGCTGCTGACACCGCTGTGGGCTTGGACTTGCTCCCGGGCTGGATCTTGCAGCAATCGTATCTTTCCTTTGAGCAAGAGTGAGGCCGAGCTTTGTTTGCCCTGCACCTGCTTTGTGCTACCCTTTCCTCGTGCTGCAGGCACCGCTGTGGGCTTGAACTTGCTCCCAGGCTGGCGCTGCTGCCCTGCATTTTGATGACGCAACTTGTCTCAAAACGTCTGTTCTGCCACACTATTTCTGCACCGCAGCATCGCGGTGGGCTTGAACTTGCTCCCAGGCTGGCGCTGCTGCCCTGCATCTTGATGACGCAACTTGTCTCAAAACGTCTGCCCTGCCACACTATTTCTGCACTGCAGGCACCGCTGTGGGCTTGAACTTGCTCCCAGGCTGGCGCTACTGCCCTGCATCTTGATGACGCATTTGAATTTGTCTCAAACGCCTGCCCTGCCACACTATTTCTGCACCGCAGCATCACTGTGGGCTTGAACTTGCTCCCAGGCTGGCGCTGCTTCCCTGCATTTTGTTGACGCAACTTGTCTCAAAACGTCTGCCCTGCCACACTATTTCTGCACCGCAGGCACCGCTGTGGGCTTGAACTTGCTTCCAGGCTGGCGCTGCTGCCCTGCATTTTGATGACGCATTTGAATTTGTCTCAAACGTCTGCCCTGCCACACTATTTCTGCACCGCAGGCACCGCTGTGGGCTTGAACTTGCTGTTGGGCTGGCCGCTGCTGCCCTGCATTTTGATGACGGGTCTGGATGTGGTGCTGTTGCTGCTCCTGGTGCCCCACAAGGTGCGCAACTGAGTGTGTATGCATATATGTGTGAATGATTCGCCCCACAAGGTAGGCAACTGTGTATTTGTACAGTAAGCAGCTATTGACACGGATTGGGTGTGGCACAGAATGTGATGAAAGAAAAGTCACTGCCAAGTCATGTTGCTGCTTGCAAGTGTAGGCTCCAGGATATACATTCGCGCTGATGCGCGTTGAGTTCATGCACCCTGTATTTGCCGCAAGGAAGAAGCTATGTAGCCATGAGCACAGCATGCCTGTGAATGCACCCACAACAAATCTGCCCGCATTTTTAGCATGTTGATTTGTGGTTGGAGGAGTGTTTCATGAGCAGGAGCTAAGTGCTTGTTCAAGGTCGTGCTGTTTAAACAAAGCAAAAGCATTGGCTGTTTTACATGGGTTATATTGGTAATGATGATGATGATGATGATGATGCAGGGTGCGATCAAGAAGAGTGAGGCGCTGACAGTGTGCCTTCTGGCAGTCGTGGTCGCCTGCTTCCTGGTGGACCTCATGGTGTCAAAGCCGCCTGTGTCCAAGCTCGTGGGGTGCGTGTCATAATAATGTTGATTTTATTAATTTTATTATTATTATTATTGTTGTTGTTGTTGTTGTTGTTGTTGTTAGCGTAGGATGAGCACAAGTGGTCGTTGCTGCTATGATTGCCTGCTTCTTGGTGACACCTTATGGTTTTGAAGCCGCCTGTGTTCAAGCTGATGGAGTGTGTTCACACATCGGGATAAAGAACACCCCACCTCAAAGAGTCAAATGCACGCTTTTGGGGGAAGGTGCGCTGGGAGAGAGAGGGCCTGCTTTCTGGTGGACCTCATGGTGTCAAAGCCGCCTGGGTCCAAGCGCGTGGGGTGCGTAAAGCGTGCATCTGGATATAGCTCGCTTCAAAGATTAGAGCACAAGCCTTTTGGGGGAGGTACAGCGAAGGGGGATAGGGCCTGCATCTTGGTGGACCTTGTGGTATGAAACCGCCTGTTTCCAATAGTGTGCGTCAAGCATTTACCTGGATGAAGCACACTTCAAAGGAGAGAACACACGCTGTTTGGGGGAGGTGCACCGGAAGGGGAGAGAACTTGCTTCCTGGTGCACCTTGTTATTTCAAAGCCACCTGTGTCCAAGCTCGTGAGGTGTGTGTGGCAGGTTGAGTGAATGTGGTGCTGTTGTGGTGGCATGCTTCTCGGTGAGCAGGTCACAGGGTGTGCGCTTGTAGGGTCAACACTTGCAGTGTAAACGCAAGGGTCGCAGAATGAGAATGAGTGTCGCAGAGGATGAGCACTGGTGTGGCAGGATGAGCACCTTTGTTACCGAATGAGAATGAGTGTCGCAGAGGATGAGCACTGGTGTGGCAGGATGAGCACCTTTGTTACCGAATGAGAATGAGTGTCGCAGAGGATGAGCACTGGTGTGGCAGGATGAGCACCTTTGTTACCGAATGAGAATGAGTGTCGCAGAGGATGAGCACTGGTGTGGCAGGATGAGCACCTTTGTTACCGAATGAGAATGAGTGTCGCAGAGGATGAGCACTGGTGTGGCAGGATGAGCACCTTTGTTACCGATTGAGAATGAGTGTCGCAGAGGATGAGCACTGGTGTGGCAGGATGAGCACCTTTGTTACCGATTGAGAATGAGTGTCGCAGAGGATGAGCACTGGTGTGGCAGGATGAGCACCTTTGTTACCGAATGAGAATGAGTGTCGCAGACTGAGAAGGGTTGTTGCACAGGATGAGCACAAGTGTTGGGGTGGATGAAAATGAGTGTCGCAGGATTAGGACAAGTGCTGCAGATGAGCAGGAGGGTGGCAGGGTGAGCACATGTGCCACAGCATGAGAATGAGTGTCAAGCGCCACAACATGAGAAGGGTGTTACAGGGAGTGCATGAGCGCTGCAGGATGAAAACAAATGTCGCAAGACAAGAACAGTTTGCTGCAGGCTGAGCAAAAGTGTGGCAGGGTGAGCAGCAATGTGGCAGGAAGCGCAAGTGTCGCAGAACGCGAAAGAGTGTTGCGTCGCAGAACGCGAAAGAGTGTTGCGTCGCAGAACGCGAAAGAGTGTTGCGTCGCAGGATGAGATTGAGTGTTGCACAGGATGAGCACGAGTGTGGCAGGATGAGGACAAGTGTCACAGAACAAGAAAGAGTGTTGCGTCACAGGATGAGCACAAGTGTGGCAGGATGAGGACAAGTGTGGCGGGATAACCATGAGCGCCTTCAAGAGGCCTGGGCTTTGGGAAATTGGGGTCTTGCAAGGGGTCACTATAACCCACTCAATTTGGGAGAGTAGGGCAAGGGAGGTTTGCTTGCTGGCGGATTAAACAACCAAGCACTCTCGTTGGTCATAGAGTTGCTGGCAAGTTTGTAACAGCAAAACTGTGACCGATGAGAGGGCCAGGTTGACTTGTGGGAGCCAAGCGGACGCATTCAGATCATCAAAAGACCTAGCGACTTGCCACGCTAAAAGGTATCAGAGGGCAACCACAAAACAAGACCTGGATCGCAAATGAGAAAAGAGTGTTGTGTCGCTGGGTGGCGCATAGTTGTGCGCAACATGTGCAGCTTGTACGGCTCGAAGCAGGGATGGGCAAGCGCGGGTGAGACCTGTGCAAGGAGTGCTTCAGGGTGAGGAGGGCCTAAGGGTGTGGTCAGGCTTTGCTGGTATCAATAGCCTCGGTGTGGGCAGGGGTCCCTCCCTCAGTGATGTTTGTTAGGCGGATCCCAACGCTTTGTCTTGTCCAGATGAAATTGGTCCTGGGCAGCATGTTGATCGCATCAGCACAAATTGAGCTGAAAGCGGCAAAGCATAAAGCATGCACCTCACTCCTTGCGTAGCTAAGTGTGCGACCACCACACCTTTTAACCTTTCAGTAGGTCACAAGACGCATACTCACGCCTCGTTTATGTGTGTGAATGTGTATGTTTGTGTGTGTGTGCTTAGGCTTTTGGATACGCTGCTTCGTTCATGCTCACACACTTTCTCGTTCACATCACGTGTGCGCTCACGCAGGGGGCTGCTGCCCACGATGGGACGTGAGCACCTGTACACAGCCGTCTCTCTCTTGGGGGCCAACGTCATGCCACACTCCTTCTACCTGCACAGGTATGGGGAAAGAATCATAGCTCTCAAAGCAACGTCAGCACTCCTATCAGCACACAGGTGTAAGGATAGAATAATGTCCATGGAACACTGTCAGCAGCGGTGCACATAGTCATAAAAGAAAAGTGAGTGGATAGAATAATGTCCATGGAACACTGTCAGCAGCGGTGCACATAGTCATAAAGGAAAAGTGAGTGGATGGGAGGACGTGTGTTGTGAAAGTGTGCACGCCTTCATGTGAACAGGGATGTACATGTGTTCAGGAAGATTCCCAGGAAGACTTGCCCAACAATGGAGGTCTCGCTGCCACCGTGGACAGCAGCTGTGCAAGGCAGAGTGTTCCCTGCAGCTGTCGATCAGTTTATCAATCTGTACACAATATAGATTGAAAATAACGTACGCTGACCCACCTACCCATACACACAATACACAAACACGCAAACACACGCAGCGCCCTGGTCAGCGACCAGGCCCGCCTGGCTGCCGGCTCTGTCAAGATCAGCCCCACCATCTTGTCCCGCCTGTGCTTCCTCAACTTTTGTGACATCGGATGCGCCCTCGCGGTGGCTCTTGTCGTGAACGTGTCGGTGCTGCTCGTGTCAGCTGCCACCTTCCACTCCAGAGGTGAGCGTTGTTGGATTTATGTCCTAATTCCCGCGGGCCACGTTCCACTTCAGGGATGAAGGTTGTGAACGTGTCGGTGCTGCAGCAGCTGGTGTCGGCTGCCACTTCCCATTGCAGGGGTGAGCATTGTTGGAGGTGTGTACACATTCCATACCAGGGATGGAAGTTGTGAACGTGTCAGTGCTGCTTGTGTCAGCTGCCTCATCCCATTCCAGAGGTGAGATCTGTGGAAGCATCAAGACTCCATTTCAGGGGTTGGGGTTGGGGTTGGGGTTGGGGTTGTGTGTGTGTGTGTGTGTTCGTGTGTGTGACACTCTTTTTTTGAGGAGCTCGTTTCACTTGGGGAACCCTGCACGGCGCAAACAATGTTGCTGAGCGTATCCTCAGGCTTTTTTGTATGACCCTTGGCCCCCTGGGTGTGCAGGGATTACTGTGGAAACCCTGCAAGACGCGCATGATGTCATGGAGCGTACCCTCAGCAGTAATGTGGCGCCCCATGCGTTCGGCATGGCCCTGCTTTGTGCCGGCCAGCTGTCTACTTTCACAGGCACCATCTCAGGCCAGGTGTGTGTTTGCATGTGAATTGAAATGCGTGTGAATTGAAATGCTTGAAACAACTCGAGACAGTGCAGCAAGAACATGAGTCACTTTTAGGTGCAAGAAAAGGGTTGCAAAAGATTCTGCAAGGATGCATTCACAAGAGCACATAATTTTCTAGGCCCCAGGTTTTTAGGCTAATAGGTTGTAAGCAAGGGCAGAGTTCGTGGCCTCCACACAAGTCTGTATATCTTCTCTTGTACATATCTGCAGATTGGCATTCAATGGTTGTAAAGAACGTGGATGCTTGCAGCCATCTATGGCTAGAACAGTCCCTGAGGGTCTGGATGCTTTGTAGTTGGGCATCTATGAGGCTCTCAGGCTTTAAAATGTAAAGGAAAAGAGAGCCTTGTAGAGATTCTATCTCAAAGACCCCAGACTTTGAACCAGAGAAGGTCCTTAGAAAGGCCTTGCTTTCATGAAGCTGCATGATACAGCTTTTGAGGTTTTTTAATGCTGGCAAGGGTCATAGCTCCCATTCATTCCTACCAAATCCCATTGGCAGGGCTTTGGGGCGCAAGTGGTGGTGGTGGCAAGGAGGGTGTAATCACAGAAACACGGTCTGCATGCTCTATGCACACCTTGCAGGTGGTGCTTCAAGGCTTCCTGAATGTGCACATTTCCACTTGGGCGCGCCGCCTGATTACACGGAGGTAAGTGTTAAGTCTCGTTTAAATGTTTCGCTGCATCAGTTACCCTCACGTTCCTACCTAGCGTGCCTTTCGATCACATGGAAATAAGCTTTGGGTGCGCTCCACACATTTTGCAAATGCAGAGAGACCTGTTCAGTACATCATCCAACATGTTGACCTGCAAGGAATCGCAAGGAATCTTACCGATAAATTGCTTTTGTCATGGCCGTCTTGTATTTATTTGATCAAATTATACACTCATCCATACATTGTATGGAACTGACTGCTTGCTGCCTTGTTTACTTTAGCGCAGCCATTGATTGTTTCCTGTTCTTGCAGCCTCGCATTCTGCATTCAGCAATTCTGCTCTTTGTATGAACCATTTGATCTTGCTATCTTGTTCTGCAGCGCTGCCATCGTGCCAGCTGCAATCCTGCAGTACGTGTGGGGAGATCGCGCCACCTACAAATTCCTGTTGATAGCCCAAGTGGCTCTGGCGCTGCAGCTGCCAGTGACCCTCGTGCCTATGATCAAGGTGGGTGCTCCAGCATTGAATTTCAGCATGAAAATCCAACAATGAATTCCTGTTGATCGCCCAAGTGGCTCTGGCGCTGCAGCTGCCAGTGACCCTCGTGCCTATTATCAAGGTGGGTGTCCGATCGAAGTGGGTGCCCCAACAAGCCAGTGACCAGCATGCCTCTGTTCGATGTGCCTCCCTGTTGCCTCTGATACAGGTACCTCAATACCTAGTAGCCTCAATCCGTAGTAGCTGATATGATGGAGATGCAAGCAACACTATGTAGCAGCTGATACGATGGAGGTGAAATCCTCGTAGAATAGTAGCTCATTTAATTGAGAAAGATCACATTGAGAGCCGCTGGGCTCGGTGCCGATGATGGCAGTGGCCATGTCCACCCTGGCGGCACGTATCCTAAAACGCGCAGCCAGTTTTGGACTGCGCAGTCTTTCCTTTAGACCTGGTGTGCAATATTGCTAGAGGATTTCACCCGATATTATGCACTTGAATAATAAAACTGAAGGTTCACGGCCGATTTGAACCGCCTCCACTTGAAAAATTGATAAAAGTTATGATTGTGGCTCGAATGGGGGTCCCAGGATTGTTTTCCCACTTTGATCACATCGAATGGCTCTTTCCGTCAGCATTGTACCTCAATTCAACCGCCCAAGTTGGATTGCTGCTGCTGCTGCTGCTGGCGCTGACTGTGCTTTTGATGCTGCTGCTGGGTTGGGACCAAGCTGTGTAGCTACTGCTGCTGCTGGACTGGAGGACAGCATGCAACCTAGGCAATCCTCAAGCTACCAAGCGCCCAATGGGTTGTGCTGCTTTGCTTGCTAATTCCTTGATGCCTTGGCCTTGGCATGCCTGGCCTGGTCTACTCAGAGCTGCAGAGCAGGTGTTGCTGGCTGAGCCACCTAGCTAAGAGGTTGGAGCTTGAGCTGGGGGCGTTGGAGGCCATTTTTGGGCAGAGGCCTCTATCAACCCACAAATGGGCTGGTTATATTCGTGTAGGGCTAGAACGTCCTGGCAATGATAAATGTCAAAAATTTTGATCAGCAGAACCAGCTAATTTTCAATCCGGTTGTGAACCTACGCTAATGTTAATGCTAAGCATGATAAGCCATATCAGTGACTTTTGCCCAAGGTGTCCATGTCCATGCACATCAAAGCTTCAAGCTAGAGCCAGTGGCTAGGCGGCTTCCGCAGCAGCGCTCAATGAACCACGCCAACAATTCTGGCTGCCTTCATGCCAGCGTGCGCACTACACTTCGGTTGTCTTGATGGCTACATGTACCACAAGCCACGAGCTCACGCCAGTGGATGTGCTGTTTCCGAATTGGCCGGCTGCTGGCTTCCTGTGTGATTAGTCTAGAACAATGGAGTCCAAAATGAAGACTCACATCCATGCTTGCCACAAGCCGCAAGCTCGTGCCTGTTGATGGGTATGGGCTCACGCCGTAGGGCATGAGCTCATGCCTGTTGATGGGTAAGGGATGATGCCACAAGCCTCGAGCTTGCGCCAGTAGATGGGCAGCTTCCGCAACAGCTGGCAGGCGGCTGTTGCCGCTCAGACTGCCTCTAAGCATTTGTACAGTTCTTACCTGTGTCCTCGTATCTGCACGCGCCACAGGCCACCAGCTCGCGCCAGTGGATGGGCAGCTTCCGCAACAGCTGGCTGATGGCCTTCTGTGCCTGGTCCGCACTGGGCCTCATCTTTGTTGCCAACCTCATGCTGCTCATCTCCCAGATGGTGACAGGAGTGGAGGGCCAGTCTCCGCAATTGCTGGTTGAGGAGGAGCACCCACTGCTCAAGTGAGCCTCCTGGTCTGCTACAGCAATGTGACTTGTTTGAGGATTTCGTGGGCTTCTTACAAGGGTTTACAAGGGAAGAAGGCCTCAGTCAAGATATTTGACTGCTAGGGCGCCTTACGGTTGGCCACTCTAGTGTTGTGTGCTTGAGGCTTTCTTGTGCTTTTTATGGTTTGTGGTGCGCTTGTTGAGGAGGAGCGCCCCCTGCTCAAGCGAGCCACCTGGTCTGCTACAGCATGTTACTTGTTTGAGGCTTCCTTGGGCTTTTTACGGTTGGTGATGCACCAGTGGAGGAGAACCCTCTGCTTGAATGCATGCCCGAAGGTTCAGCAAGATAAATTGGGAGGTAGGGTGCATGTGCTACCAAGTTGCTGCTCAAGTCAGGTTCCGTTCCTCCTTAGTAGGGATTGTATTGTGGTGTAACATATAATCATTACACAATATGATCCAATCTGTGAGCATGAGCTTTGCTTTCAAGAGCATTTCCAGGTGATCCTGTCAGTCCCTCGTGAAAGCAGGCTTCCAGCATATATATATATATATATATATATATATATATATATATATATATATATATATATAGGCTTCCAGCATATATGTAGGCTTCCAGCAAGCTTGCACGCGCACACATGCTCGTACACTAACACACACATCCACAATTGCACACACACACAGACGCACACGCACGCACGCACGTGCGCGCATGACCAAGATTGAAGGTGTTAGGCTTTAACCTAAATTCTAATGGCATTGTAAAATTGAAACCTGCAGGCAAGACTTAGACGCGGCCTGGCTGGGGCTTGAGCCAGATGGCCCTGTCGACCTGTTTCTAGACGATGTCCTGGCCTTGGCCTGGACCAACCCCCTGCGCTTTGCGGGCATGCTGCTGCTAGTGGTGGCAGGCGCGGCCTTCCTTGCGCTGGTGCGCTCTCTTCTGATGGTTTCACTGTTGTGCTCGTGTCTTTTAATTGTTTGATCTCTCGCGCCTTGCAATCACATTCATTCCCTGGTGGTGGTAAGCACGGCTTTCCTTGCACTGGTGCGCTCACATCTTTTGATCGCCTTTTATGCTAGTTGTTAAAATATCCCCACGCATTTCAACCATAATCGCTCCCTGGTGGCGGAGGGAGCGGCCCTCCGTGCACTTTTGCGATTGCAACCTTCTTATTGCATTGTGCTCATATCTCCCATTGGCCTTTGTCGCTCAAGCCTTGCACTGGTGCCCTCGCGCCTTTCCATTTTGCTGGTGCGCCCGCTCATGCTGTTCAAACACACTCCCTGGTGGTGTCACCTTCACTGCTCGTAAATCGACCTCTTTGGGCTGTGATGACTGAGGCACTGTGACAAATGTGAGCACTTGACTGCTGATGACTTGGCCTCTTTGGACTGTGATGACTGAGGCACTGTGACAAATGTGAGCACTTGACTGCTGATGACTTGGCCTCTTTGGGCTGTGATGACTGAGGCACTGTGACAAATGTGAGCACTTGACTGCTGATGACTTGGCCTCTTTGGGCTGTGATGACTGAGGCACTGTGACAAATGTGAGCACTTGACTGCTGATGACTTGGCCTCTTTGGGCTGTGATGACTGAGGCACTGTGACAAATGTGAGCACTTGACTGCTGATGACTTGGCCTCTTTGGGCTGTGATGACTGAGGCACTGTGACAAATGTGAGCACTTGACTGCTGATGACTTGGCCTCTTTGGGCTGTGATGACTGAGGCACTGTGACAAATGTGAGCACTTGACTGCTGATGACTTGGCCTCTTTGGGCTGTGATGACTGAGGCACTGTGACAAATGTGAGCACTTGACTGCTGATGACTTGGCCTCTTTGGGCTGTGATGACTGAGGCACTGTGACAAATGTGAGCACTTGAGTGCTGATGACTCTGTGGTGATTGAGGGCACTGTGATGAATGTGTGCACTTGACTGCTGATGACTCTGTGGTGATTGAGGGCACTGTGATGAATGTGAGCACTTTGAGTACTGCATGATCGGCCTTCATAGTTGCTGCTTCCTACGAGTTGGCACCATGCTGCTTGTAGGAGCCGCTGTGTGTGTCTAGCTACTGCTGTGATAAGCCCTGGCAACGGGATTCAACTTTCGTGATTTCAAGGATTTTTGGTGCAATCCACGCTGTGTCAACGAGAAAAACTTGTGATTTCAGGGATTTTTTGTGCAATTCACGCTGTGTCGACGAGAAAAAATCCATGAATCCAACACTTTGCACCATACCACCAGGACAAACTGCTCAGATCCATAAGTCAAGGTTCAGAAGTTTGGGATGCTCCTCCCTTGCGTAACTACCGCAATTTAACCTTTCCCCTTAACCCTACTCAAGCACGCTGGTGTGTGGGCGCACATGCGCACACACACACACACACATATATATGTATATATACATATATATATAAACACAGATACAAACACACGCACACGCACACGCACACGCATGCACCACTGCAGCAACTTTGGATGATTATCACCCCGCTGCCTGGGCCAGCCCAGGGCCGGAAGGGCTTGCGTGGGGGCATTATGCCATCCATGCTGTCGGAGCAGTGCAGCTTGACGGGAGGTGAGCTATGCCAAGCAGCAAAATACTTTTAGGTAGGGTAGTATGAAAGTGCTTCAGTGCACCTTGATGTGAGGATCGAGCTATGCTGAGCCTCAAAACGCGTATGCCTTCACAACCCAGGAGAGGAATCAGTGACAGATTGTTGAGGAATTGTGCTCTGTTTGTCAGCACCAAAATGACCTTTCTGTCTTCAACTTCTGCCGGGACAAGGATGTTAGGGTGCACATGCATTCATGCATTAGAATACACAACCGTGGGAGATGTACCAGACTGAACTGCTGCTCCTGACATGCTCTTAATTCATGTGTGGCTGCACCCAGATGTTGATGAAGATGATGAGGGCACCCCTTTGCACGTGCGGGGTGGCAGCCCATTCCGCAAGGGCAAGGACAGTGGTGGTATGGAGGAGGAGGAGGAACCCAAGGAGAGCTGGTACCAGGGTCCCCCTGACAGCCCCCGAGGCTTGATTCAGGTACTTACATACATACTTACATACATACATACATACATACATACACAGAGAGAGAGAGAGAGAGAGAGAGAGAGAGAGAGAGAGAGAGAGAGCTCTAGAATCGTGCCTCAAGCGCGTAAAACAGAGCTGATGAGAGAAAGCCTTAAGTCTGCGCATGCCGCACTCAAAACAGAGCCAAGCGCTTGTGTGCTCGTGTCAATGATGAGCCAAGGATGAGCCAGTGATGCGCATTAGTCCCCGTGCTTGTGTGCTCATGTCTGTGCTTGTATGCTTGTGCGTGCTTTGTCTGCTCATGCTCCTGTGTGCAATCATTGCACATTAATTATCATTTCATTGCAACAGGTAGAATTTTTAAAGAGAATCAAAATGAAAACGAGGTCATGTCGCTGTGAGCCTAACGACAGAGGCTGGTGAGGGCACAGGCTGAGCGAAATAGTGCATGCTTGTATTAGCAAAAGTATTTGTGTACATGTTTTAGCAAAAGAACGCGTGCTTGTGTTCGCACCAGGGTTGATCAATTACAGAGTTGATACCTGTTCTAGAAATCAACCTTTTTTTTTGAACTGTTGGCAAAACTTATAATCGCCAGTTCATTGAACTTTTGAGTCCTCTGCAAAAAAAGGGCACCCCATTCCATCCCCCCTGACCACTCCCTGATACCCCACTGACAGACCCTTGTCTTCCCCGTCAAGGGGGGCCAAGGGGCCGAGGTTGGAGGGACGGTTGGGGGCCAATGGGAAAAGGTGGAAGGGGAGGTTGGGGGCAGGGAGCAATCCCTTCCCTGCCCCCTGCCTACATGCAGACGTGCAATCGAACTGTTCGTCAAATCTCAAACTTTGTCAAACTGTTGGCAAACTTGTTTTGTCAAATCGGCCAGTCGAGCAACCCTGGTTAGCACAAGTACCTGGGTGCATGCTTTAGCAAAAGGTTGCACGCTTGTGTTAGCACAAGTATCTGGGTGCATGCCTCCTGTGTGTTCAAGCAGGAGAAGGGTCTTCAAGGCTGCCAGCCAAAGAAGAGAAAAGAAAGAAAAAAGGAAGGCCTGTCTTCTGGGCTGCCTTCCACATTTGGACTGAGCAGTGCGCATGCTTCATTGCTCTGATAAGGAGAGGCTGAGGGGGAGTAGCCCTGCAGATGAAACAACCAATAGGCCTGAACATGCACGAATGAAGTACGATTTGTGTTTTGGCTCACCACAAGGTGCTTGCATGCATTGACCACGTGTTCTGTGGTCCCCTCCAGCGATGACTGTACGCCCATTGGGTGCATAATGCTTGCATGCGTTGCCCATGTGTTCTGTGGTCCCCTCCAGCGATGACTGTACGCCCATTGGGTGCATAATGCTTGCATGCGTTGCCCATGTGTTCTGTGGTCCCCTCCAGCGATGACTGTACGCCCACTGGGTGCATAATATGCGCTGCATGTGTTCCAGTGTTGCAGCGGCACACCTCATCTGTCTGGTCTCCATGCACCAACTGCTCACAGCATAGCCTTGAGCAGCACATGCGGCCTATCAGGCTTGTACACGCGCGCACACACACACATACGCACACACGCGCACACACACACAGAGCATTGAACCACAAGTCACTCGAGCGCAGGGGAACAGCACGACTGGTTGACGAGGACCTATCAGATCACTCAGGTGCACATGCCCAATGCACACAATTGCAGGCGATGAGGACAAAGATGAAGAGCAGGCCGCAGTGCAGGGGGATGGCCCAAGAAGTCAGGGGGTCCCAGCAGACCACTCACGCACACGCATGCAACACGCGTGATTGCAGGTGTATGAGGATGAAGAGCAGGCCATGGTGCAAGGGGACAGCCCAAGGGGTCACAAGGGCTCTTTGGATCCAATACAGGTCACCTGGCGCCCACAAAACCCCGCCTCTGGGACCAAAGCCGCTCCAGGCCCAGCCTCAGGCCCCAACATCATCGCCGTCAACGCAGCAGCAGGTGCTGCAGCTTCGGCCCGCTTGAGCGGAGAAGGGGAAGGTGGGGCAGCAAGTGGCAGCAGTGAGGGTCACTCTCCCAATGCTGCTGTGCCGGGGGGCACGCTGTACCCCCCAACGGCGATGGGGGGCAGCTTGGAGCTTGGGCCGCTGGATTTGAGCACCGCGTCTGGTAGCAATGCTGCCGCAACGCCTGCATGGCCACAGCTGCACCAGGGGGGTGGTGGACTTGCAGGGGCAAGCAATGGGTTGCAGCCGCACCCTCAAGGGTTGCCCACCTCCAGCGACGGCAAGCCGCTATTCGCTCAGGCCCACACGTCCGATGGCCATGGCCACCCACACCCCTCTGCGCTGCACTGCTCCCCGCACCATTACTACCTGCACCAGCAGCAGCAGCAGCAACAGCAGCACCATCCGTGGCCTCCTGACCGGCCACCATACCACTCCATGGGCCCCGCGTCTGTGGCCAGCGCCAGCAGCAGCGCTGGCAGATTTGGACTGTCCAGGAGCGCACGACGCCAGGTCTGTGTGTGTATGTCTGTGTTGTGGGTAACAGTTGTGCGGATGGGGGATTGAAGAAACAGGAAGGTTTTGTTGCTGGGCGCATGGTCAGGTTACTTGGTTTGCAAGCACGGGATTGCCCTCAGCTCCTGAACGCTTGCTTTACCAGTTGGGCAGCAGCAGAGAAGGTCTGCCACCCTTCTAGGTCATCTCAACCTCAATCCTGCCAGGGCAAAAAAATTAGAAAGACTGCGTGTGCTGCTTCAGATGATTGAGAGGCTTGCAAGAAGCCCTCAGCATCACCTTTCTATCGCCGTCCTGGGACTCGCAAGGGGATACAAGTCTTCCTCCAATTGGTTGAGTGGCTGACACTAAGCCCTTTTACTCTCTGTCCCTGGCCTGACCCCCTACCCACCCCTCCCCTCGGGGAGGGGGGGGGGACTGGGGGGACTGCACACCTGGAGGAATGTTGTTAGCAAGAACATGATAGCATCCTTCTCTCGACCTTCTCCTTGACACAGGAAAGGAACAACACCATTCGCTGCGGTGCAGGTGGCTGCATTCCTGTAGCACTTTTTTAAGCAAGGACACAGTGGTGTTCCTCTCACCCCATTCTTCTCCTCAGTGTTGTGAAACAGGAAAGGTCACCATCGCTGCAATGCAGGTGGCTGCGTGCTTGGAGGACTTTTTTGGCCACTACTACAGCGCGCACGGCCAGTACCAGTGCCCCAACCAGGGGTCTGGCAGTCACCAAGGCAGCACTCCCCTACTGTGCCTCCACACACACATGTCACACTTGTGCACTGCTTGTGCTCAGGCGCTGTACTTGGAGGTGAGCCTGACAGGGGTGCCCGTGTTAAGGTCACCATGTTCTGATGCGTGCCTCTGCTTTGTTGCTTGTGAATGTGCCCCTGGGGTGCCCCAGCTGGGCATGGAATTTTGATGGACCGGATGTTTGTGGCAAATTTGCATCACCGTGCTGCTTCTTGCCTCTTGGTTCTAGATGACGCCTCCTCACCATGCTCCTGAGAATGAGCTCAGCGCTGACACGAAGAAGTGGTCTGCTATATGCTTCACCGATCTACCAAGAACGTAATGAGCGTCTCCTGCCAAAGAATCGCACGCTGGAGGCGGCCGGAGCTGCTGCTTGACCCTGATGTGTAGCAAGCTGTTGCCTTGTATGTTTCATGCCCTCCATCCTGGCGCTTGGCAGTTCTTGACTTGCTCAACAGAAGCCCATTCATGAGCGCATCATGCCTTTTTCTGAAGACCAGGTTTTTTTTTCTGGGGGAAACACACGTGTTGCACGTTTTTCCCTGCACATGTATTCCGTTGCGCACGTACACACACACACACATACACACACACTCACACTCGCTTTTGCATGTATTCCTGTACTTACATGGGGCTCCATGCAAGCGAATCAGAGGGTGATCGATTGCTTCGTCCTTCTTCTTGAAAAGACTCTCGAACACCTACTCACTGATGAGTCACCGGTGGTGGTGTGCTGCGCCTCCGCAGGTGTGCGCCTGCCTCAAGGTTCTGGAAGTCCTGGAAGCTGCCTCCCCTGCATCTTGCCGATAACAAAGCACTGATGGCGTGCTGTGATGGTGTGCTGTGCCTCCGCAGGTGCGCAACTGTCTCAAGGCCCTGGAAGTCCTGGAGGCTGCGTCTCCGGGGCTCCTGCCGGACCCCCAAGGTGTCATGGACTTCCTGACGCGCCCCCTCATGTCCCCCGCGCCTGCGGCCACGCCTGCGCTCGCTTGGCATGAGGCTGCAGTGGCGTGTCTCAGGCTGGACGACCCTGTGGGCATGGCACGCCTGTGCATGCGCATCTACTCCTCCAAGGTGGGTGGCTGGGTATGCTTGCAAAAGCGCAATCGCTCGTTTGGCGCGAGGACGCGGTAGCGTGCCTCAGGCTGGACGACCCCGTGGGCGTGGCGTGCATCTACTCCTCTTGAATAAGAGGAGTAGATGCGCTTGCACAGTCGGGTGGATGTGTGTTCTTGCGCAAACGTCTGCGCGAGCGCATCTGCTCCTCAAGGTAGGTGGTGGGGTGCGCTTGCATTCATACCTGTGCTCTCGCATCTGCTCCTCCAAAATGGGGGTTTTGAGTTGCTCACACTCTCACAAACACACGTACACACGTACCTGTGCTTGCCTGGCTGTAGTCTTGGGAGCCATAGGTTGCACTCTTTTGCACACACACACACACACACACACACACACACACACACACACACACACACACACACACCTGCTCCTCAAAGTGGGTTGTCATGTGTGCTTGTATGCACACCTGTGCATGCTATGTTTAACATAGGCTCAGGGTCCAGTTGTGGCAGTTATGTAGTGGTAGACCACCAGCGCAATTGCTGCTGGTGGGGGTCGGCAGTGCAGTTGTGGCATGCACTTGTTGGCAAGCTCTTGAGGCGGCACAAGCCTGCGCTTGCTTGAGCAGGTACTCAGGGATGAATTGTGGCAGGTGGCGCAATCACTGCTGGCATGAGTTGTTGCAGTGCACTTGATGGCGCGCAGTTGAGGCAGCACACGCTTGCGCTTGCTTGAGCAGGTACTCAGGGATGAATTGTGGCAGGTGGCGCAATCGCTGCTGGCATGAGTTGTTGCAATGCACTTGAGGCAGTGCACTTGTCGGCATGCATTTGAGGCTGTGATGTGGCAGTGCGTGCTCTGGCAGTGCATCACCGTGTGATCACCGGCTGTGTTGCTGCTGAGAGGCGCCGCAAAAGAAGGCAGCGCAGCAGGAACTGGAGCACAGAATAGGAAGCGTCCTCCTCTTTTCTCTGTCCTCTTCCATGCATCCTTGCTTTCTTTGCCCCTGCCCCAGGCTTGCTTGCAATTCAGGCTCCTTTTTTGGAGTGTTGTCCCTGGATGCCCTCAATTCTCATGTGCCAGACACCTGTGCATCTCCATCCCATGCTCAGGCGTGTTGGGCTTGCCTTCTTTGCTTTCTCTCAATCAATCGAAAGAGAGACCCACCAAGTGGAGTGTGTGTGTGTGACGTCTCAAAGCTCGGCAAGCATGTGCTTCTCATGATTGGCCCAGTCTGCACGGGTGCCTGTGTGTTTGTGTGATAGGTGCCTGTGCGTCTGCATAATGGGTGCCTGTGTGTCAATATAATGAGTGCCTATGCATCTGCATGATAGGTGCCTGTGCACCAAAACTGTAAATATGTGGGACCACGCACCACAGCCTTCACAACTCGATTGGTCCCAGGCGTCTTTTCTGGGCTGGCTGCTACGCTCTTGGCTATGCATACCCCCAGCCCAACTCACTCGCTGCGTGCTCATCCCGCACTCTACCCGCCTTCACAACCAGGCACCCCATGCTTGCTGCTTTCCTGAAGCCATGTTTCGCCTGCCTGCCCAAACCACACACTCTGCTGAAGCCATGCGTTGCTTGCCAGCCCTAATCACATGTCGTGTGCTCACCCCACATGCTGTCCGCCTTCATGGTTGGACACCCCCCGCTTGCTGGCCTCCTTGATACATGGCTGGATCCATGTGTTTGTATCATATGCTGCCTCTTCTCTGAAATGTGCATCGCCTGATTTTCTGATTCCATATACTGCCTGCCTCTTGTAAAGCCCTGACTCGCCTGCTTGTCCAACTCACACGCTATGAGCTCAATCCAAACACTGTACCCTGCCGCAGTTGGATGACTCCCGCCTGTTGGCTTCCATGCCACTTGATTCCACCTCCATCCCAGCCTTGGAGCACGCACAACTGGACCCTGGCAGCAATCCCCACAGGTCCTCCGCCTACTCCACAGACTACCCCATACAGCACCCTGCCCCTCGCCACCACCACCAGCAACACCACAGAGCAGGCTTCAACTCAGGGGCGGCTCTCACAAGCCCCAGGAACGACCCAGGAACAAACCTCACAGGATTCCAGCAGCAGCACGCAGGAGGGGGAGCGGAGGGGGAGGGGGATGATGCCAGTGCTCCAGGTTGTCTTCCAGCTCTGCTGAACCCACAACCGCGACGCGCTTTGCTTGCCCAGATCAGCCGCATGATTGGGTTCGAGCAGCCGCCGGCCATGAATCAGTGGTGCTTGGTGGGGCCCGCCAGCTTCCTTAGCTTTGGACTGTGGAGCCTGTCCCTGATGGTCAGCCTATGCCAGGTGTGTGTGTATGGGTGTGTGTCTGTGTTGAGCTGCCCCTGATGGTCAGCCTATGCCAGGTGTGTGTGTGTGTGTTGAGCTGTCCCTGATGGTCAGCCTATGCCAGGTGTTTGTGTGTGGGTTGAGCTTGTGTTCTTGGTCCATGTGTCCATGCTTGTGCTCTATGAATCTGACGAGCGCAAGTGCATTGATAGCACTGCTTGTGAATGCATGTCAACGCAGCATGTGTCATTTGGTAGGGGGCAGCGCAGTATGCAGGCACAGAATCGATGGTGACACAGAACAATGCACTGCCTTTATGAAGGCAAGACTTGATTGAGAAAGTGTGCTGCCTTTAAGCAGGCAGCATGCCTCATGGGTGCACTGCCTTTTAGGGATGACTGCCTTTAAAGGGGGCAGGATTTCATTGAAAAACACACGATGATCAGGGAAGTTTGCTGGCACGATTCCCCTCGTGCACATGGCTGAAGCGCTCGGTTTGCAGGTCCACAGAGTGTGATACTGCGTCCAGTGTGGGGCCCTCTGCCATGGTGTCCATTTCTCATAGAGCAAGATCACAGAGATCATAGAGTCTGGTGCCCTTTAAGGTCCACAGAGTGTGACACTGCGTCCAGTGTGGGGCCCTCTGCCTTGGTGTCCATTTCTCATAGAGCAAGATGGCAGATCACAGAGTCTGGTGCTCTTGAAGGTTCAGGGTGTGTTACTGCATCCAGTGTGGGGCCCTCGGCCATGGTGCCCATGAAGGTTACAGAGTAGGATCACAGGTAACAGAGTGTGGTGCCCTTAAGGTGCAGAGTGTGATACTGCGTCCAGTGTGGGGCCCTCGGCCATGGTGCCCATGAAGGTTACAGAGTAGGATCACAGGTTACAGAGTGTGATGCTTTTAAAGGTTCAGAATGTGATACTGCACTAAGTCTGGGGGCCTCTGCCATCGTGCCCATGAAGGTCATAGAGTAAAAGCTTACAAGGTCACATAGTTTGATGCCCTTATAGGTTCGGATTGTGATACTGCATCAAGTGCAGGGCCCTATGCCATGGTGTTTGTGAAGGTCGGCCTCTCATGCAATGCAATGGTTGCAACGCCTCTTCTCTTCCAAAACAGCGGAACCAGAGCTGTGGAGCTGCTGCACAATGGCGCCTGACAGGCAGCAGAGCATTGTGTTCAAATGATCCATGATTCCAATGTTAATGCTCTGGGTACACTCCTAACGGCACAAAGCCCGGCCTGAGCTGTGGGGCCGCTTCGCGGTGTGCTCAACAAGCAGCAAGGCATGTGGGAGTTGAGGGCCTCTGATTCCCATGCGCAAGTACTGCCGCCCCTTGCCCCTGCTCACAACACATAGCCCGGCCTGAGCTGTGGGGCTGATACGCCATGTTGCTCAACAAGCAGGGCGTGTGTGTGTATGTTAAAGATCTCTGATTCACGTGCACAAGCACTGCCTCCCATTATGCCTGCTCACAGCACGAAGCCCGGCCTGAGCTGTGGGGCCGCTACGCCATGGTGCTCAACAAGCAGCAGGGCCTGCTGAGGGACGCGCGCCTGGAGGTTGCCACTCCTGCCAGCGGCCCTGCTTGCCCCATTACTGCTGTTGGTGGTGCAGCGGTAGTCAGTCCTCACGCGAGTGCGGCTGCCGGGGGCGACGGTGACCGTGAGAGTGGTCTGATGGGCCCTCCTCAACACCACTGGCAACAACAACACCAGCAGCAGCCGCAGCTCAGCACCACGGGCTTCATGCCGCTGCCGCTCACTGCAATCCACCTCGATAGCCGGTGCGCAGGGAGGGGGGGTGCATATGTTTGTGTGTGTGTGCATGCAATGCTATGCATACCTGTGCGTTACGAGTTGAGCTGCTTAGCAATTCCAGTCCTACACACAGAAACAGCAGGTATTCCATCCCTGCCTTTGCAGGAGCAGGCATGTGTGATGTTGCGTGGATGGCGCATGTGTGTGGTTTCGGTGTGAATGTGGGTGTGTGCGGATGTGGCTGACTGCTGGGTGTCTGTTTTGGTGCTTGGGCACGATCTGCCTGGTTTTGGTGTCATCAGGAAACTGGGGAATAGCATGCGTTATGCAGTGACAGCAAAGTCCTGCGTTATCTTCGTTTGGAAGGCTTCTTTAAGCTGCCTTTTTTTGCATGAAAATTCACCTTGAAGCTGGTAGAGTGTCGCTGGAAGCTTGAATTGCTCCAGGTACAGAGGAGGGAGCATCAGTCATGCTCCCTTTGACGGACCTCTTTGTTGTTAGGTCGCATGCAGCAAGGATGCCAATGCAAAAGAGCTACGATGAGCGCAATAGCTTCTGAAGCGATGTCTTGGCACTTTTAAGGGAGGACAACTAGCTATGATGAGCATAAAAGTGTTCACAGCGTTCATGCTTCGCTAAGCAGGCATGCAGCTGCGTGCCCCTTCAGGCATTTGTCGACCTTAGTTCTTCCTCCCTTCCTTGCTTCCCTCCATTCTTTTTTTGTAGACATCTGGCAACCCTGGTACACACTTTCCTTCTTTCCTTTCCTCCTTCGCAGGCACTTGGCAACCCTGCGTCTAGAGCTGGCGCGGCAGTTACAGGTGCTTGAAATAGCACTAGCAGATCGGAGGGGACCTCCAGGGACCGCAGCAGGGGAGGTGGCATTCCCAAAGGTCAGTTTGTGTGGAGTCGGCTTTGGCTCCATGTGGTTTGAGGTCCACACCCTTGATGGTCAGCATGTGATGTGGCCCGTTGTTGTTTTCATGGAAGTCAAAGGGCTGGGCATGGTGGATGGGAGAAGGAGTGGTCTGGGAAAAAAAGGCGAAGAAGAGGGCCTAAGAAAACAGAAGCATGTTTGTTTGCCAGAGATAACAGAACATATTTTCCGTGTCCCTGTGCATTGGAAAACATGCGATGAGAGGGAAAATGTATTGGTCCACCTCAATGAATGATATTTGCCATCACAAACGCCAAGGTTGCTATCTTGTTCTCTCTGTGTGTGTGTGTGTGTATGTGTGTGTGTGTGTGTGCGCGCGCGCGCGTGTGTGTGCGTGCGCGTGTGCATGTGTGTATGTGTTCTCTCCGGCATAAATATGCTTCCCTGTTCTCTGGCCCTCCCCTGTTTCTATCTCACCCTTCCTCTCAGATGGCTCCTTACTTGTCTGCCATTCACCATGTACAGTCTTTTCATATGTTTTCCTTCATGAATTAAAACAACAACAAGCTTTATCCTTTTTAACATGAACTATTCTCTTTTATGAACAGCTAGCAGTCAGTCGCTTTGACTGGAGGCCTTCTTTTTCCGTGTAACCCTGTGTGTCTTTGTGTGCGTGTGTATGCGTGTGTCTCTTGACCTGCTTGCTCTCTGGTTCAAGCTGTCGAGAACTCACCCTTTTCTCTTTTCGATTTGTCTTCGCTACAGGGAAAGGAGATCATGCAGTCTGTGATCAAAAGGTTGCGGAGGAGGCTTGGCTATGGACACGGGAGCATACCGGGATATGGTTAAAAAGGATTGTAGCAGTGAAGCGTGTAATTGATTTGATAGAACAGAATTGTTCGGCACAGGTAGCTTGCTGTTCCCAAGTCAAGGCTGCTGATAATGATGCATGCTCCTTAAATGGTGAATAGTTGCAGAAAAGGATGGGTTGCTGGTTGCCTCACTGCTCTCTCCAAGCTAGACGGCCTGGCAAATTACAAGTCCATACCAGCACCATCGGTTCACGACTATTATTTCGACAGCTGCACTTGCTAAGCTGAGGGTTCTAACTTGACCATTTCTGCCAGTGGAGGGCCTGTCATAGGAAAGTTTTCCGAGCCTCGCTGGTCCACCCTTCCAAGAAACAATTTTGCAGACATTTTCTATGTACAGAGGGATGACTCTATATGAAAAGTTTTGGAAAACCTGGCTTGTCGTATTTGTTAGGGTGCTCAAATAAGGGAACGGAGAACAACGAGAAGAAGAAAAAATGGGAACCTTCCAACCGATCGGATAGGGTAGGTTGGTGCCACTACATATTCTCTTACCCGCAAGGGTTGCAAGGAAAAAAGACCTCGGTCATGACGGTTGACTGCTAGCCTGTATGCACATTAGATAATAAAGGAAAAAATGAAGTTTGTTGTTATCCTGGTTAAGAAAGAAATTAAGGATAGGTTATATGAGGGGGTTTGGCCTTCAGCCAGGTAGTTTGGCTGCTCGGCCTGCTCAACTGTTTCAACTGAACACAAATTATACATCAGTTCGGAAATATAAAGATAAGTCTCATTAGTTTGCTTCTGCAAGAAATGAGAAACATCCTCAGAGCTAGCTTGAGAATAGTAGAAAGCGCCTGAGTCGTCCAGAAAATTTCTATGAGAGGGAAAGTCAGAAAATACTTGTGCAAAAGTAATCTTCGAAGAGAACAAACAGGATCGTAAGAACATAAGAACAAAGCATGCTTTTCATTTTGGAGTCCTCCTTGGTCGCACCTATCACACTCAGATGTATGCTCCTGCCAAAGTGATGATTCAACTCTCAAGGTGCGTGCATGTAAATGAAAGTGCGCTACGTTTCTCAGCATGTGCTTGCCTAAATCAAGGTACAAATACCTAGGGACAGAATAGGGCGCGTCATACACAGGCAAGGGTCTCACAGGAAGTGCCATGCAATGATTATACTTAGCTATTTTGTTCGTGTGTTCACCATGTTATGCCAAGGCATCGACAGTCCATAAACCTTGTAGCCTGTTTCTCGGATCAACAACAAACTCCCTCATGACTATCAGCTGCCTAGAAACCCCTCGGCAACCCAGAGCGTTCCTGAAATGAGTTACAATGAGTTACAATGGGGTTTGACCTTCAGCCAGGTAGTTTGGCTGCTCGGTCTGCTTAACTGTTCCAACAGCACAAAAAATATCCATGAGATCAGAAATAAAGCGATAAGTCTCGTTAGTTTGCTTCTGCAAGAAATGAATAGCATCCTCAGAGCTAGCTTGAGAACAGTAGAAAGTGCCTGAATCGTCCAAAAAAATTCTATAAGACGAGAGGAAGTCAGAAAATAACTGTGCATAAGTTCTTCGGAGAGAACACACAGAAGAGCAAGAACAAAGGATCACGGCATGCTTTTCATCTTGGAGTCCTTGTTCACATTTATCACAAGTTGATGTGTGCTCCTGCCAAAGTGATGTCTCAACTCTTAAAGTATGAGCATGTAAGCGAAAACGTGCTATGTTTCTTAGCGTGCGCTTGCCCAAATCAAGATGCAAATACCTGGGGACAGAAAAGGGCGCACCATGAACAGACAAGGGTCTCAAAGGAAGTGCCATCCAGTGATGATACTTGGCTAATCTGTTCGTGTGGTCACCATGTTCTGCCAAGGCATCAGCATTCCACACACCTCGCAGCCTTTTTCTCAGATCAACAACAAACTCCCTCATGACTATAGGCTGCCCTGACCGAACACAACGAGTAAACACGTTGCACCTGTCCAAGCCTGTGCAGGCAGCCAAAAATTCTGAAGTCCAGCATTTATGGGAAAGACTGCTCATTTCAACATCTGCTTGCAGTCACTGCAGTAAGGTACGGTACCTTACTGAGTGTAGTGCTGTTGCTGCGCAGTAAAGCATTGTAAAACCCAACTGCTGCACGAAACCAATAGAACTGTAAAGGTTCATGCCCACACTCGCGCAGTACAGACCAATTAGGAGTGGTGCGCTTTACCCCAAGGATACGCTTCAATAAGCACAGATGTACAGTTTGCAAAGGACAGTCCATTTCAGCTCCTTCTTTCATAAATCTAGTGCCCCAAATCTGGCATGCATACATGCTAGCAGGGAGAGCATATGCTTTAGTCAGCCAGAGCATGGTATGCGGCCTATCTGTCAGGCGGTGCTCAGATGCGAATTGCCTAATCCGTCTACAACCAGCTAGGAAAGGGGCACACATATACTCAGCAGTGGCTTGCGGGTTGCGTTGTTTTGTGAACAGCATGCCTAAATACCTAAAAGAATCTGCACACGCCAAACAAGCTCCACCTAACGTGAAAGCTGGCACATTATCACCCTTTGAATTAAAGTGCACAATCTCAGACTTGGCAGTATTGATCACCAACCCTTTCCGCTGAGCATACGTATGTAGCCTATCTAACATCAGTTGGAGCTGATCAGGAAGGTTACTAGTGAGGCACAAATCGTCTGCATACAGCATGTGGGTGACTCGAACGTCCCTAGTGCCTGTAATAGCTCCTTGCACATTTTCTGCCAAGCAGTCCACGTCATTGATGTACAAGGATAACAACAAAGGGGAAAGCGGGCAACCTTGCTTAACTCCAAAATGGGGGCGCACACGAGCTTGCTTGCAGCCATCCACCAAGATATACTCATCATTAGCATACATGCTTTTAATGACAGCCAACAGGCACGCAGGCATACGAATGCGCTGCAGGTGAGTCCAAAGAGCTTCCCTAGGAATTATATCGTAAGCCTGCGTTTTTGAAAGCACCCAGATTCAGAACCTGGCTGTGAGAAGTATTATTGTTCTCAATGGCATGCCTTGTGGTGACAAGCTTGTTGGCATACATAACAGAAAAGGCATGGAGTTTGTGAGCAACTTGAAGTTTAATGGCACGTTGGTGGTCAAGTCCCAATTGTTCAAACTGGTTGAGGGTATGCTCAGTGAAACAGATCCCACCAACACCCAGGAGGATGCTATGTAACGTGACAGCTTTTCCACTCATATTCTTGCATAGATCTGCATGCTGCTGCTGTGCTGCCTCCAACTGTCGACCAGGCCTAGTATCTTCAAAATGCCCCGACTGTTGTATGATGGTAACAGCCTTCCCTACACTGATTCTTTCAAATATCTGGGTATGGTCTGTGATGTCATGACGAGAGTCTGCTGCAACGAGAGTGTGCTGCAAGTTAGTTGAGTTAGTTGGACAGTTGGTATTTATACCTGTGATTGAGCAGCTGTGGCTGCGTTTAGAGAACATTACTTTGCACTCGTAGTAGCGCCATCCTTACTCTTGTTGTTTCCCCATAGCCATCTTGTAAGAATCTAGATTAGCAGCAATAATCCACTGAGCCCGTGGACCATGTCAGGCTAGAAAGCCCCAAGCCCTAGGAGGAGGAGAACAGCAGCAACCCCCAGTTAAGTGTGTGTGTCCAGCATTAGTGCGCACAGCGCAGTTTAGCCAGTGTAAAAGACAACAAAGACTTGAGTTAGTGAGGGTCGCGCCGACTCTCTGGAACTTGCACAAGAGATTCTGTTTGCTAAGCTCTGGGTGCCCCAGTGAATCTGCTTAGTGCTGTACGCCACAGCATCAATATATTCCTTCTCTAAACGCCTGGTCATGGGATGTTGAGACACTGTTATGGCTGCGTCACTTTCTCAGCCTGACAGTGACAAACGTCTCAACCTCTCCACTGGTGCTGAGGCTGCTCTGAAACCATGCATTGCGGGGACTTATCCTGTCAAAGCCTGTGCTAACAATTGCAACCTCACAAATTGGCTGCATGCGCTTTTGGCTTTTGAAAACATATACTATCCCAGCAGGATTGCATGCCAGCCAGATATGGGCCACTCCTTACTTCAGGCAAGGCACAGAAACGGATAATCAGCTACAGAGGTGGATCCTGAACGTTTTGCGGAACCTTCTTGGGGTAAAATCCTTAACACCATCTTGGAGCATCTTACGAGAATGAGGCCTAAAACCTTTTCAGTTCAACTGGTTTTGTGCCACTATGCGTTTTTACAACTCGCTTACTAAGTGCAACAGTCTCCTCTTTAAGGAGATTCTCCACGCAGACATCAGCCTTAGCTCCAGAGCTGACTCTTGTTGGACATCACAGATCTTGACTGCGCTGGATGTCCTGGCACACTTGGGCCTGACGAGACGTCCAATTCTGGCTCATGACTCTGTGAACCTCAATCAATTTTTGGTGGGCTTAAGAACTAGACCTTAGCTACTGGAATCGATTCACAACTCCTGATCCCAGAGTAAACAAGAGTAAGCGGCTGACGTATCATCAATGGTGGGCACTTCCTGTCAGTGCTGCTCATGCCATTCACCCTCCTCATACTCTGCCTAAATGCATGTACTTGGACCTTCCCCATCATGTCCTTTGCAACATTGCCAGACTCAGGCTGCAAGTTCATACTCTTTGAGTTGAACAGGCTGTTTGGTCCAATAATACTTCTCCAGTCTGTGAAACCTGTGACTCTGATGACATACAAGATGGAAAACATGTGCTGTTCAGATGTTCTAATCCCCAGGTCTGCTCTCTCCGTCAGAAGTATGCCTCACTTTTTGAGCACAACTTCTCTTTTCTACATCTCCGCGTCTCCCACAGGATGCCCTGTCTAGGTACCATTCACCATGTGAATCCCCAAGATATTAATATCTTCTAAACCAGGATAACAACAAACTTCCTTTTTTCCTTCATGATCTCATGTGTATTTATGAACAGACAGTCAAACGTCTTGATTGAGGCCTTTTTCCCTTGTAACCTTTGTAACCCTTGTATCATCACAACATTTAATCTCATTCAAGTGTCCGAGCCACTAGTTCACACTCAGCTGATAAGGTTGTTTAACGCAGGCAGTTGTGTTGGACCTGTGTGGGGTGCTGTGCCTGCAGCGTAACACATGGTGTGAGGAGGAGAAGGAGGAGGAAGAAGAAGGAGTGCTGTTGAATTCATATTGAGTAACCAACATAGCATCAGGACGACTAGATGTGGGTCTAGATCTTTTAGGAAAATTGCGTGGAAAGACGTAAGGGGGTATAATCCTGTTTCCTGCATTTGCAGGGATTTGGAGGTTGTGTTGCGCCAACCTATCATCACTTCCTGTTTTTGGTTATTTATAGGGTGCATGTGCAGTAGAAGGTACATGTTTACTCCTCCATAGGCACACAGAAAGTTACAAAAACAAAGAAGGCCTCCAGACGTCAAAACGACTGACAGCTAGCCTGCTCATAGAAAGAAAACAGTCCATTAAGGATACAATTTGTTGTTGCTTCGATTTATGAGAGCGAATATATCAAAGGATTGAACATGGTGAGTAGAAGACAGATTTGGAACCACCTGGGCAGAGGCACTGGAGAGTGAAAGAAGGGGACTAGAGAACAAGGAAGCATACTTTAGCCAAAGAGAGCAGACCTGGGGGTGTGTACATTGGAAAAGGGCATGCTATTCATCCTGCACATCATCTTGGTCGTAACAAAGGTCCCAGGTAATTACCTGCTATAGCGAACGACAGGTGTGAAGTCCAGCAGGAAGGACTCCTGGAAGAGAATTGTAAAGATGCACATTGGCTTTGAACCAATTGAACTGAAGATTTTATCCCACATTCACGTAGCACACTCCATGAAGAAGTTGATGATTTGAGTCTCAAACTCCATACTAGCTAGCCTGAATGACATAACTGCAGGATGCCCCTAAATAAATTTCTAGTGGAAGTCAGAGAACTGGAGGCCATCCCCATAACCTAGAGGCCCAAGCACGTATCCCCCAGTTCCATACCTCCCGGGAGGGCCCCATGTCGCTTTGAATGCCTCCACCATCTGGCGCGATTGAGCTCAGCTGTCTTGGTCTGTGCCTCGAGAGCAGTGAGTCTCCTCCACTTGAGATAGTAAGAAAACTAGTGAGGACCAGCAGGGTTTTGGCATCATTGTGCGTTAAATTAGGGCTAGATGTGTCCAATCCCTAAACCCTTAATGAAACAACTGGGGCTGTTTATGGCTTTGGTCACCAACGCGATGCCAAACTTGCTCGTAAAGTTAAGCTTAACTTAAGCTTAAGCCCATCAATGACACACAAATCATGTACGCCCACAAGCTTGTGGCCTACCACTGGGTGTGCTATTGAAAACGATGATGCTTCACACAGCCAATTGGTTGTTCTGGAGCCGGGTGCTTCCAAGAACCCTCTAGCTCCCCACGCCTGCTGGAGCTAGGAGATCCTTAAGGAGGGGTTTAACTTACATGGAGAGTTCCAGTTAAAATGATGTAGGTAACCTTCCTTAGGAACCCTGCAGGCCTCCTTAAGGAATAAGGGCCCCTTCGAATGGGTGCTTTGCTACTTCCCTTCTCCAAAGGACTGACAAAGAAGGCCGACATTCTGATATGAAAACGATCAAAACAAAGAATAAATCCACTGAGACACGCATCC